>OZ020282.1:8702681-8839537 GCA_963971205.1 Aethes cnicana
AATCGTTCGACTTTCGTAATTTATGCGACACGTTCGATTAACGCTCACGCGATTGGGCCCCCGGTACTGACCTTGATTTTCCTTTTCGTCATTACGTAATTATACCCCTGTAGACTCGCCAGCCTGGTACAAATGGTTCGGAATTCTATGTCAGCATCTTCCAGTCTAATACACCAATAACCAATTTTAAGGGGTCTGCGAAAATTTCTCAGTCTAGCAGGTATGAATCTATATTGCCTTGTTTTAGAAAAAAAGCCTCATAATTAGTTGCCAAGCGATGATGCCGTACCAAAAAAAAAAACTCTGCCGCAGCGCTGCACTGAAATAGGTATCAACTGCCAACGTTATTAAGATATCATTTCTGAGGTTCATATGCGCGAAATTTCCAATTAAGGATGTCGTTAGACGCTGGCAATGTCACAAATGGTAGCAGTGAGGCAAATTTGAATTTTAATTAAGCATGATTCGTCCCCTATGTGTCTTTTTAAACGTACCTATGGAAATATTTTTCTGTGTTCATACACTGGTGTTTATTACAAGCTAAAAGTCAACTTTAATATTTACATTGGGCCTGTGAAAACTAACAGAATCGACCAATTTGTCACTGTCCCCCATGAATGTTATTGGCTACCTGGTCGTATGTACTTTCGTCTATCAGCTCGACCCTTTCCATGTCACGGGCTGGGTCAGACCCCGATCCGTCCTCGAAAATTGAAAACTAAAACTTTTTGTGATCGTTACTAAAACGTTTCTTTCGTTGACGATATTATGCCCACTGTGTAATAGGATTTGCGGTGTCACGGCCAGGTACCCTATCACGAAACCGAAATCATGCCTAAACTAATTTAAAAATAAATGAATTTTAAACATAGACCCTATTTTTGGGGGCTAAATTTGAAAAACCGGCCAAGAAGCGAGTTAAACTCGCGTAGAGAGGGTTCCGACCCTTGATTATTTTCAATGACGTCATTTTCAAACCGTTTCACAGTAGGTATCCTGTGACAGACGGATGGACACACATGAGTGATCCTAATAAGGGTTCCGTTTTTACCTCTTGAGGTTCGGAACCCTAAAAATGGCAGCGAAAGACGGACGGACCAACAAGCAAGTGGTTTTCGGGGTACTTTTGAGGTCAAAATTATGGAAGATATAAACAAAAAACTATGCACACATGGGTATCGTTACTTTAAGTATGTAGGTAACTATACTTAGTAACTATTGCTTGCTACCTAAATAAACTTGAGTAGGTACTTATATAATTACGTTTTATAATAATTTAGGTAGGTACCTCAATCAATCAATCGTCGTAATCAGCTTCAATGACGATGAACAAAATACCTGGAAAAATGTTTTTTTATTAACCCCATTAAATCATAAAAAGCACGAAATATCTTCAAAAGCACACTAACTTATATCATCCATAGACTCGCTTTTAAATTTTATAAAATACAATCTGTTCATACTTTCTCGCATCTACCAAATTTCAGAGGTTATCATCACCATCATTTCCCTATTTGGAATCTTCAACTTAAAATGGACGCTAAAGTCCACTTTAAGTTGAAGAAATGTACCTAAGTACATTTCTTTGACTTTACAAGCTGGCGAAAAGCTTTGTTTGCCGCAGACTACCGATAATGGCGACTAGCCCATCCTTTTCCCTGTACCTGACTGAGGAAACAAGTCAAAGTCATCGCCATTTATAGGATAGAATATAGATCATACAAACATAAAGGCCGCGCCTTGTCTCAGTCTGTACCTCTTCGACAGAAAAGGCAAGGAATACCATAAATCGACAATACGAATATAGAGCCTGAACGTTTCCTTGCTGCGACAGTTCGCGTTCTAAAAGTGAATGCAATCATAGAGATCCCCATAGAGTGGCCGATTGCTTAGATTTGTAATGTGAGGTGTTTCTTTAGAAATGTTGATTGAAAACAGCATTTCACTTTGACTAGAATTATTTCTGATGACACAAAAAAAATTGTATGCGAACAAATACCTAAAAAGTAGGTCTTTGATCCTGTAGAACCTATTATATCTGTACAGAGTGACTACCATATACATTCAGATAATCATTCCCGTTGATAATGATAGCGATACCTACAAACTATCAAAACCTATAATAATGTTCCACAGCTGGGCATAGTACTTATTCACTAATCTACTGATTTAGCAAGATATTATTATGTAGGTACCTACTTAATTTTAAAAACTATCCGGGGATATTGATCTCCTACCTCAATTTTTATGACTACATATTGGGATACTACTCCAATACAATCTTCTAGAAAATAGTGAGATAATGTGTCATTACTCGTATTTAGAAATTTGGGAAATCCCATCTCCTTAGTAATTCCTTAGCCCAGGGGTCGTCTCTCTTCGCGACTTCACACACATCTTTGAAATAGCTTCACAGTACCTATTGCATGTTTTCTCATGATATTTTCCTTTAGATACTCAAAACTAAAATTTGACTTCCTTTACACTTGTATTTAGTTGAAAGTCTTCGACCAGTGTGTGTTGCCAGTGATGACTTATGGTTCCGAGACGTGGGCGCTTACGATGGGCCTCATAAGAAGGCTCAAAGTCACCCAGAGGGCAATGAAGAGGGCTATGCTCGGGGTTTCTCTGCGTGATAGAATCAGAAATGAGGATAACCGCAGTAGAACTAGGGTCACCGACATAGCCCCAAGAATTGCGAACCTTAAGTGGCAGTGGGCGGAGCACATTACTCGCAGGACTGATGGCCGATGGGGCCAGAAAGTCCTGGAGTGGCGTCCGCGAACCGGTAGACGAGCTGTCGGTAGGCCTCCAGCAAGATGAAGTGACGACCTTGTAAAGGTCGCGGGAACGCGGTGGATTGGAGTGGCACAGGACCGGTCTGAGTGGCGCGCCTTAGGGGAGGCCTATGTCCAGCAGTGGACGTCTTTCGGCTCAAATGATGATGATGACACTTGTATTTAATCTAAAATGAAGACCAATCTCAATCAGATAGAGGTACCTAAATCCTTGAGTCAACGACATACTGAAATATACCTAAGTAATTATTACTTTTTACTTTGACATTTAAGCCTTTAAAGTTAAAAGAGAAAAGTAATAAAATGGGTGATCTCGTTCCAAGTCGGTAAAACTTCCTTGGTCGTCGAAGTCAAGCTCTCCAAATTTGGCAACCCTTGAGGCCAAGGCTGTTAACTTTTCTCAACGCTTTAGATTGTAGATAACGAGCTTGCCTTCGTATATTTAAATAAGTAAACTAAGTACTTAGTACACTCTTTAACTACAATAACAAACGCCAAATTAAACCCGAATTACCTTGAGTTTTACTTGTATCGATTCCCTTATTAAGTCGATGAGTATTTTAATATTTCAGCATTACTACTAAGTACTGGCTTAAACACGATGTTTACAGGTATAAGCCATCTAACTATATCGCAATTAGGTACCTAAATACTTGATTTTACGTGACACTTACCTATATTATTTGATTTTGCTTCTATGCTGTAAGTATTCCTATGAGTTTATCGAATATGCCAAAGCGACATAAAGCTCGTTCTAAAAAACCGGCCAAGTGCGTGTCGGGCCACGCGCAAAGTATAGGGTTCCGAAGTTGACGATGCCCACAGTACCTTACTAAGACTTATTAGCATCTAGCTAGCCTGTGGTATGAATGACGTGCCCGCCCGACGCCCCTGCCGCTCGAGAAAAATCATCATCATAAGTTGGTCGACTATTGCTCGTAAGTTTGTACAGCCTACTTAGCTGTGATAGTTTTCCTTTCAACTACGTTATATATGCCACAACCGTGTTTTTTTTCAGCCATCCAAATACCACCATTTAGCTGGCCTACCATGGCCATTTGGATGGCCTAGGGGGGGGGGACACGTGACCCTAACAAAAAATAGCACTTTAAAGCTTAATATTTCACAAACGCATCACTTAATCAAAAAACGGTTTTAACAAACCTACAATATTTTTTCAAGACCTATTCAACGATATGCCGCACCATGGGGTACGCAAGAAAAAAAATACATCCCCACTTTACGAGTAAGGGAGTACCTTATAAAAAAATATATTTCAACATTTTATTGTACCACTTTGTCAGCGTAACTAATATGCATATTCATGCCAAATTACAGCTTTCTAGAACTAAGCATCTTCGAGCAATAGTGCGGACAGACGGACGGACGGACGGACGGACATGGCGAAACTATAAGGGTTCCTTGTGCTCGACTGTACCTACACGGGACTAATTATTCAATCCAAACCTGAACTCCTTTCAGGGTTCGGATGCCATTGTTACATACAAATGATCAATTTTTCAAGTTGTTGAGCAATATCCATAAAACCCATACAACATTGTTGTTATCGAGGCACAAGCACAACATAGTTTGCGTAGGATAAGTACAACACACCGTGCATATCTCGAGCGAAAGCGCTTGTCCTTTCCAATAAACCGCTCCAATTCAAGTGCTCTCTACGGATTTTAAAAGACGTATCCGATATTTTCGAGGTGCTTTGTGTCCGCACAATCTTTGGAGCGGACACAGACTTCAGAACGTATTATAAACCGTGGCAGAAACTAGTCATATAGTACTTATTTGTTTAGTTATACACACACTATACAAATATACACACTATATTCAGATCTATTCATATGTATTTAATATATAGTCGTGGATACATAAGCATAGTACTTACTCGGTATTTTTTATAAATACCTACCTAAACTTTCATGATAAAACATAAACAAACTTGAAAATTTTATCGACGATGATGATTATGAAGTACCTCAGTATAAGAAATTTAGAACTAATTTCAGTAGGCAAGAATCAGCCCGACTTTTCTTATCGTATTACGAAAAATATTGATATAATAAAATTCAAGTGTAAAGCAATTTTTGTCAAGTAGTTATAATCATCGTCACAATGCTTGCCTGAATAAAATAACAGTTTCCGAAAGAAAATAACGGAATAAGAGAAAAATATGGTTTTTGTCGCTAATTCCGCGTCAAAGCGTAGCTATGTGCGATTACTATAATAGCAGGCATAAAGGTGACAAATGATGTGTACCTGAACACGGTAAACAACCCTAATTCTGGGGAAATCGTAACGGATGTGTTGGGCAGTAAAACTGTTATTGTTATTGCCTGAATTACAAATAAGCTGAAATGTGTTGTTTAACACATTTCCTATGGAATCTATTACATACAGGTGAAATTTCCTCCTTAGCATACAAATATTACCTTTCGAAATCATTTTGTCACCCTTTTTCCCTAAGTAACAGCCAATCGAAAAACGAGTAACTACCTATACCTAAATTCATAAGTCTGAGGTTATAGAGTTGGCGTAATCACAGAGAGATCATGAGTCAGGATTCCAATAGAAGACACGTCCTAATTAGTATAGTATCAAATTTTTGACAATTTCTAGGAAATTCTGAACAAATCTTGTAAGACGATCTACCTATACAAATAACGCGAGGTAATTTCAGTGCTTTAGATAAAAATGGACAACTACCTACCTAACGGGGCCAAGCAAAACGTTGTGACGATATTTTACCGACAGAATCAGTTATCGATTCTGAGTATGTTTTATAGGTTTTAATATTTTTCGACATGGATGGTAAAAAAAAAGTATGGGATTTAGGTATCGCTCACACCATCAATCCTATACTGGGCTGGGCCATAGATACAATTGTTTTTACCAACTCGAAAGAAATTAGAAACCTAAAAAATATGCTTATAATAGCTGATTCTGTGGGCAAAATACCCTATAGGTTACACATAAAACATTATTTTTTTAATAGAAAGTATACCTCAATAAATGTACATTTATGTATGTACATATGTATTAACGCAAAGTATAATCTCTCTAAGGTATTGGTTTCATTCACCCTAAAAGTAAATATTTGTAAACGCTTAGGTACCTACTTCCTATTCTCTGATTCCCCGGAGCTTTATTCTTAGCCAAATTTCAAAATAATGACTCAAATTGAAGGAACTCAACTGACTTAGCAAGTATATGATACTCAATTTTCTTTTAAGTAGTATCAGCTATTCCAATGGAAACTTTAACAGGTCCTCGAGAAGATAAACGGGGTAGGTTTATCCGCACTTAAGACATTTTCTGCTATTTACATTTACCTCATCTCCGAGGGCCGAATGAAAGGGGCGATTTCCCGCGCGGAATCCTCAATGAGGTGAACAATGGATCATCCGGATATTGCCTGTCAACCGAGCTACGTACACGCGCAGCGATACTAGGTCACTCCGTCCGAGAACTCCTCACGCGGTGAGCTTGGTTTATTAAAGCGGATATCTGCGCGTAAAAGTAACCTAAATATTTAGAAAACAACTATAAAAAGTTACATGGGAAAAACATGTATCTTTACTTACTGAATATATCTGTAATACGAATATGGATTTTTATAGCAGTCGTTTCTTGAAGAAACCAAAACTCGTGCACTGGAATGATTCTATCTTCCACCTACTAGATATCCAATAAAATGGTACCAAGAACTTGCCAGCGGTTAAATACTAAACATTTTATTCTTCTGAACATCAATAACGAAACGTAATAAAAATGAAACCAGTGATCGCACAACAATGTAGGTAAGCTTGGATAAGTTTTACTCGGAGCATTCTAGTCGGCAAATCGCTGATGTGCACTCTGCGTATGCAATATTGGAGCCATAATCCTCCACTATACGACCTGTACTGTAATTTACAAATAAGGTGCCTTAGGGGGTAATATCGCCGTAGAAACAATGTTATCTCTATGACCTTTAATGCGGGATCGTCGAAGTACCTATACTTGAATTGGCAGGAGAATATACCTACCTACATAGACATAAATAATACTTCGTATTTATTATTATTTACGTCTATGCCTACCTATCATAAGGATAGTTGATATCGTATAGTACCTACTTAGTTACCTAAGTATTGAAAATAAGAGTTAGGTACATCGTAAGGTCACACATTTCTGATAAAGTTCATCGGCCATCCTACCAGAAAGGAACGCCATCAACACATACAGGTTATAATTTAGGTTAGACTATCTTCTGCCCGCGACTTCGTCCGCGTGGAATTCGTTAAGTAATAGCATTCCCGCGGGAACTATGCATTTTTCCGGGATAAAAAGTAGCCTATATGTAACACTGGTCAAGTGTTATAAACTACCCCCATATCAAAATTTGTTGCAATCCGTCCAGTAGTTTTTGAGTTAAAACCGGATGTACATACATATAGACATTTTTTCTAATAATCGTTATTTTGTGTTCAGTATCGTTTATATAGTCCCCTCGACTTGATAGTTTCTTGTAATTTTTATGTTTCAGACGCGACTTCTACAGACTTATTTTTAGTAGTAAATAGGTATAGATTATTAGTATAGAAGAGAACTGACCTCTCCTAGGTATCTAGACAGTGAAAGTCAGGACACAGTTTCTTTAGAGGCCAAGTGCTTTAAACATATTGAGTTTATTTATGACAGAACATCATAATAACCTAAAGGTCGAATAAGTGATCCGCAAAGCATCGAGGACAAACCTAGGGGAAGAGGTCATCCCGAACGCCCGAAGAATTCTCAATGAGCGGCCCGGAATATATCATCCTTTAGTCCGATAGTGTGACATATAGGCTCAAATCATGTTGTATGCCTGGCGGCTAAACGCCGCGATAAAAATACAGGACGACGATTTATTAACTGAATGTGCTATTTACAAAACAAGTAGTATATATTACAGCATTTGATAACTGATCCAGTTAGAAAGTATTATTTTTACCTATTTGTTAAGATAAGTATTTTTATAAAGTTTATTTTCGAGTGCCCCGTCAAAACCCCTAAATACTGAAATTAGGATTGACTGGAGTATTGATGCGTAGAACGTATTTCAAAACTTCTAGCTTAGAAATACTTAAGTTAGGCTGTTGTTAGGCAATGCTAGTACCCCAAATTCTATTGTCTAACGTAACTTTAGGTCTACGCAGACGTTGTACCGCGATTTAAATATTGTATAATGAAACTTGTTAATATTAGGTACCTAACCATCACAACAGCCTATTTACCTACGTCCAATCCGCAGGCTTCCTCTCATAACCAGATGGGGCTATAGTCCTCACGCGGGTTCAGTGCGTATTGGGATACCTACCTGACTAATAACATAGTTTTCTAAACCTACTAACTAGCGAATAGGCACTAACAGACAACACTCAACATACTAGAAATCAAATCGTGTTGCCATTTAGGTTTACCAATCAAGCTTACTGCAATGAAATTAGTTTTGACTATAGAATTTCAATCAGATAAACTATTTGCATCAATTTTGTAGTGTTTGGTCACACAATGACAGTAAATTTGTTCACAAAACAAGCTATTTACTGTTTTAAAATTACAAACGCGTAAAAAAGAAGTGGTACAACCGTTCCTATTAAATTATAACATTAACATCGTTTTAGTGAGAGCCGCAATGGTAGAAAAATATAATCTTTAAACTGAAATGGATGAAACATCATTATCATACTGCCCGAAGATTCATAGTGGAACCAAAATGCGACACACCGAGCGCCTGCATCCCAGTTCCGAAACTTGTTTTGTTTCAATTATAATTTGAAGGGAGCCCGAGGCGACCATTTCTGAACGGCAACGCAACTGGGGAGATAACTCGTTACATTACTCCCCCACTTCTACACGACTACAGTATGGTAGTGTAGGTACATAGATGTCCTACATGTTATTATAGTCTACTAGCTTTTGCACGCGACTTCTCCCGCGTGGAATTCGGTTATCGCGTTCCCGCGGGAACTATGCGTTTTTCCGGGATAAAAAGTAAGTAGCCTTTCCCGGGACCCCAACTATCTCCATGCCAAATTTCATCTCAATCGTTCCAACGGTTGAAGCGTGAAGAGGTAACAGACAGACATACAGAGTAATTTTCGCATTTATTATATTAGTATGGATTTAGATTACAATATATTTTGTAATGCCGATTCCGTTTGTGAACCTATAGTTGTTAAGTGAATATGTTTCTTTTATCACATTCAAGTAGGTAATCTCGAAATATGAAGAAAGAAATTTCCAATTAAATGGGTTCAACGTAAACTTCTCCATGTGAGATGTAAAAAAAGCGTTTTCTCTTTATCGCGCTTCCATTGTGCGTCAAATACAGGCATCACAATAATCGTCCTTATTCATACTTAGATTAGTACTTCTTTAGAGATATTTCCATTTCCCATTATTGTAAACAGGCTATTTTTAATGTTGAAGACGTAAACACTTAAGACAAGTAGGCACATTTCCAGACACGTTCCTAAATGGGCTTTCGATTACACAGAACTCAATTCTTGGGTAAGTTAGAGGTGCTATAAGTAGCTGTCAAATCAAATGTAAGGCTATTAGTACTTGACAGTCAAGTACTAATTTCTGTCAGTAAGTGCGTACTTACACCCACGCCAACAAAACTTTCCGTACGTGTAAACACTAAGATGGGCGTACCTATTCTATAATAAGAAGCCATGCGAATTACGTCGGAGTCTTTATATAGGAGACTATTATTATGTCCTTGGCGCAAAATAAAACTAATATATCATAAAATAACTTTAATTCAACGTTTTTTTTTTCTTAAATGCGAAAGTATAAAAACAACATCAACATGGCACTTTGGTTCTTAGGTTATAGGAAGGGTCCCCACCCTATGTACATTTGGCAAAGGTTGACAACGCTTGTTGCTTCGACTATTAGATGTTCCACTTGGCCTTCTGGAGAGAGAGACAGGGATAACTGCATATTTTTTGTTTTAACCTGGAAAGAAAAAGACAAGCTTTGGTAAGTCTACAGTTTTTTAGCGGACTTGTGATATCAAACAGAAAAAAAACACTTCGAGATAAAAAGAAATCCTTCATGTCATCAAAAATCCACGTAAAGGAAAACGAAGGTGATTTAAAGAAAATCAAATGCTACTGAAAGTTCAAATATATTTGTGCGGCAATAAAACCAGTGAACTTACCAAAATCGAAGAAATCTACGAAGAGTTAAATCAAAATTACTTTAAGCTCAATTTAAGAGTTTGATTTTCTCGTTAAGTCTCGTTAGTACGGATTATCGTACGAAAAATAATAACATACTCAGCTCAACATACACCGAACACTTTCAAAGTGCAACATATGTACAATCCATACTAATATTATAAATGTGAAAGTGTGTTTGTTTGTTTGTCCTTCCTTCACGTCGCAACGAGTGAACCGATTTGGATGAAATTTGGTATGGAGATAGTTTGAGACCCGGGCAATAACATAGGATAATTATCCCGATATAGGATACTTTGCTCGCAGGACTGATGGCCGATGGGGCAAGAAAGTCCTGGAGTGGCGTCCGCGAACCGGTAGACGAGCTGTCGGTAGGCCTCCAACAAGATGGAGTGACGACCTTGTAAAGGTCGCGGGAACGCGGTGGATGCGAGTGGCACAGGACCGGTCTGAGTGGCGCGCCTTGGGGGAGGCCTATGTCCAGCAGTGGACGTCTATCGGCTGAAATGATGATGATGATGATGATGAGGATACTTTATATTCCGATATTTCCACGGGAACGGGTTTTTCACGGGTCAAACCAATTTTTCAATACTTCTATAACTATAACTCTATATGTATAGTATCATCGGGTACGCAAATTCAAAGTCTACGCGGGACGAAGTCTCGGGAAAACGGCTAGTACAAAATAAAGTAATTGAATTTACAAAGGGCCCTATGATATCACTGGTCTGGTACTCACCAGACCGTTGAGCCGTTGTCGAATATGCTGTAAATGCTGTAACGCCTGCTCATTGGTTCTCTCCCCGCAGTCCATGGGTCGCGCCCGACCCCATGACACTAAGGGGTCGTACACAAAAGGCCCTATGACGGACATCAGAGCGGCTGTTTGAGCACGTAGGGCGCGCATTACTGCTTCGCAACTTTTTCTGGACAGAAAAGGTACGAATCACTTCTGAATCTATTTAATTAGAAAGCAATCAAATCAATTAAAATCATTATGGAAAATATAAGCTTATCTGAGATTGTCCTTACATACAAGGGCGGATCCAGGGGGGGGTCATGGATGTATTTTTAACAGCTGACGCGAAAAAGGGGGGGGTTGTATGACGTGACCCCCCCCCCCCCCCTGAGTCGAAAGCTGGATCCGCCCTTGCTTACACACTTTATGCCTACCTGACTTGCAGGTCCATTAAGCCAGAATTTGAAAAATACTACCTTTGGGCATAACGCGTTCGAATTCGACTCATAATATTTTTATTTAGTTGGTGGTTATGAATTGGTGTAACTGAGGAAAAGTTAGTTACGTATTTACCTTCTATTTATATGCTGTCAAGATTATCTCACGGTATTTATATTTTTACGTTTATTTGTTTGCCCAATATAGCTTTAAGAACTTGGCTCGCAAATTTATTCCCGATGTGGTCACGTCACGTTTCGTATTGGATTGGTGTCGAAATCTAAATCTCTCGGCTACTATGTTGACGACGTTTTTGGTAGTATTTTCTCTTCTTATCTTATAATCTCCATATTTACCTGAACATCCCCTCATGTTTGAGGGGACCCATAGCGGCCTCCATATTGTGCGTCAGCCGGAACGGAACCCGCTCCGGCCATTCGAAGGACTCGCCCTTGTTGAACAGGCAGTTGAAGTCGACGTGGACGGAGTCTCCGTTCGTCGAGTCGAAGGATATGTTTTCGCCGTGGCGGTCTCCGAGGCCTAAGATAAAATGATGATAGAAAGAAATCTACAAAAGAACTAAAAGGATGATGCATTTGAAAATTGGCGTGACAATCGTCACAGCAGCGGAGCAACGACCTGGTAAAGATATATACGGTGGATGCGAGTGGCACAAGACTGAGAAATATGTCTGGCAGGGACGTCTCATATGATGATAAAATCATCACATTTAATCGCATGATGTCAAACGTGAACAAGCCGGCAATTAAAAAAATAAGCTTTGAATTAAAAAAAACCGCTAAAAGCTTGCATTGTTACGAGAAGCAATCGCGCGTCAAAAAAATGTAAAATATGGAAACTGAAAGGCATGTAAAAACTTAGTATTCCATAGATAAGTAAAAGCTTATAACCCATGGCAAATGATCCTGAGTAGCGAATTGATTACCCAACTGCCATGAGTGCCCATCGAGAAATAGCCATGGCAAAGCATATAAAGCAAAAATAAAATTTAAAAATGCAATAACTACCCAAAATATATCCAACCATGGACATGACAGCGGTTGTTCTGATGTACGCGGATCTTGCTTGGTACCTATAAAAAAGAGATACAAACATAATACTACTACTACAGATACTTATAATTATTATCTGACACTATTCGTTTTTTTATTTTATTGTAATCTTACCATCCATAAGGGTCAGAGAAAACTCTCCGGAACCATTCATGGAAAACGGGCGGATGCCGCGGTAAAAGTTGTTTTTCATACATGTGCTTTTTCTTCTCGAACGAGTCATTTTTAGCGCACATCATTTCTTTTAGCTCTCTGTTACTTGTATGAATACCTTAAATTAAATAAAAACAGTTGTATATACGTACGTTTATCAATTTGAAATCTAAATTTACCGTAAGATTCGTAAATTCTAGTACCTTTTTGCTTGTAAATATGCAACAATATAGGCCTCAATCCGACTAGATTAGGCACCCATTCTATTACTCCACATTCTTCATTTAGCGGCAGAACCGAATATGTTCTGATGTACAGTCTACGCCGACGAGTTTCTGGTGCGTCCTGATAATTCAAAAAAAAACTTCGTAATTTACAGAAATAAAACATAATATTCAAGCTAAACATTTGAACAGAAACATTATAATTTTGAAATGATTGTGTACCTGAAGGAATCTGTTTACAACAACGTTGAACTCCATTAAGCGGTAGTCTTTTCGCAGATCGTCTCGAGGTTTCAACATTATTATGTAGTTCTTCCCGTCTGAACCTGATCAAATTAACACCATAAGTATAGAACTAAATATGAAAATCTCTTTTACCTATAATATTACTACTGCAGCCTATTTACGTCCCACTGGTGGGCACATGCCTCCTCTCATCACGAGAGGGTTTGGGCTATAGTCCCCACGCGGGCCCAGTGCGGATTGGGGACTTCACACACATCTTTGAATTACTTCGCAGATGCGTGCAGGTTTCCTCACGATGTTTTCCTTCACCGAAAAGCTCAGTGGTAAAGTCAAATTGAATTTCGCACATTAAGTAAACTTAGAGGTGCGAGCCGGAATCGAACCCCCGACCCTGTGCATGAGAGGCGGTAGGTCGAACCACTAGACCACAACGGCTTACCTATAATATTAGGGACTTATTATTTTTTTTAATGAAGAAAAATATGAAATTGCTTAGCAAACGATCGCATAGGCTACCCTGTTGGTAAGAGTGAGGACTAAGATTTAATGCCTCTAAAAGTATTTACTATTTTTAATCTTCAAGCAGCGGTTTGTACAAGATCTATTATAGAGAATAATCATTGTGTTCGTTCATGTATTTTTCCCGTTCCCGTGGGAATTTCGGGAAATCCTCTCTTAGTGCTTCCCTGCGTTCCTCAAGGAACCTGCATGCCAAATTTCAGCTCTCTACGACCAGTAGTTTCGGATCTGCATTGATCGATCAGTCAGTCAGTCTGTTTCTTGTTTTATATATACAGACTACTTCGTATGCGCAGAAATATTAAAAAGTAAAATCCCGATTTTTCCCGTTCCCGTGGGAATTTTGCAAAATCTTTTCTTAGCGGATTCCTACGTCATAACATCTACCTGCATGCCAAATTTCAGCCCGATCCGTCCAGTGGTTTGGGCTGTGCGTAGATAGATAGAGTTTTATATATTTAGAGATGATAATACAAATGAAAGTTACAGTGCCTGACTTTATGATTTGGTACCTTTCAGTGTGACTTTCCTCGGCTTCTGCAACGAGGGCAGTATGGTGATGGTTTCCTCTATGCCCGCCAAGTAAACCGGCGGGCTGGCGGGAATGTTGAAGTCAATGCGTTCCTGCCGCGCCGCTTTCGAGGGTAGAACAATCTTGCAGAACTCTTGAAACGGCATCATTATGTGGCTAAAGTTGTCGCTGGCTAGGAGCCGCGGTAATGTTCGTACTAGGCTGGACACTGTGGTCGTCTGAAATATGATTGAGGAAGTTGGCCATGGGTTTGTATGACTTGATTACCACTACATCTAAGGGCCCTCGCCCACGGCGACTTTTTGTAGCTATGCTGCCGCGCTACTCATATCGCTATCCTTTTTACTCCTTTGATGTAAAAAAGGACAGCGATATGAGTAGCGCGGCAGCATCACTACAGAAAGTCGCCGTGAGCGAGGCCCCTAATACGTACTTTCCTAAGCAAATACCTACATAGTTTGGCAGAAGAATTCGTTTAACCACGTTAATGACGTATTAAGATCGCATTATTGGAAATCGTATTTACTAGTGTGGTGTGGAAATTTAGAAACTCCACGATACGAAGGCACGATCGGAAGACAACTAAGATATTTACAGGAGCTATGAAATAAAAGTATGTAGGTAAGGTATCGTCGCTATTAATGTCGTTAGACTAGACTAATTAAACAGAATACCTGTTTACACGAAAATCAAATACATGTTAGTGAAAGTGGACTGCAACTATCAATTGAAATATATTGTCAACCAAAATGTAAAACCATTGTAAACCTTTTAAAAACCATTTAATCGTAAATATCACTGTGTGTTCTTTGCTTTGTATTAACTTGTGTAATTGTTATTGGTGTTCAATAAACAGTATTTGTATTGTATTGTATTTGTATCACTTACCGACCCGCTCCCCACAATCGGCTTATTACACAGCTCTATCAATTTTTCCGCCAGTTGCGTGAAATCGTTGACCAACTTCAACATATGAGGCTCCTTCAGCCGAGGGTCTGCGAACACGTCCGTGCACCGCTTTATGCGTTGAGGGTACGCCGACTTGATGACGCTCATCATCATCCAGAGAGTGTGTTGAGGGTAGGCCAGAATCAGCTTCACTAGTATTGCTTTTAGTTGCAGATATACCTGGATTGGACGTACTTATTAGATGCTTGAATAGTTTGGTATGTAAAAAGTTAGAAATAGGCTAAAGCGCTGAAGAGATTGCGGACCTGGTCAGGTTAAATATCTAAACCCACTTGAGTTATCTACGAGTATGTCATCAACATAAAGCGATTTAACAAAAAGGATCTGAACAGTTACTAAAATACTGCTAAGTGCTAAGTGAAAATCAAAATTTATTTGAACTCAATTGTTTGAGGTAAGCAAACAGTTTGTGTGTTAACTTATGAGCATTTTTTTTACTTACTTCTTTGACAGGATGGCATATTCTGGAGACAATTTGGGAGAACGCTGTCAAGTACAAGTACAAGGGTAACCTTTCCGAGTACGTTTTGATGATTTCCGTCATTTGAGCGAGTACTGTGTGAATGGTTTTGTCAGTTGGTGTCACTTCTACGTCTAACCTGCGATACAGCAAAGAAACTATTGAAGGCATCTTTAAAGACAACATCAGTTAGTAAGCAGTTACAACTTCAATGTAGATACAAGTCCTTAGATAAATATGTAGTTAACAAACACCATGCTCATCGGAAAATGTATTATGAGCAATATCCCGGGGGCGTTTCAAATTTCCATACATATCCTGTAAGATGATTTCAGGTGTCATCTAGATATCATGGAGTTAAAAAATGTTCATACAGGCTACCTAGGCAGCGACATCTATTATCGCATTTAACACTTATTTCGGGCGTACGCTGATTTGTATAAAGGTTGGCATTCTAGGTTTACCTTACTGTTTCTATGCACGTACTTACCAAATAGATAGCATTCTAGGCATACTCTGGTACAAATATTTATGCCCAAACTGCAGCGCTTTGCCGTAGCTATTGAGGGCGTATAATCTTCTGGACCAGACTGTACCACTGCCTCCCACTGTGTCACCGCAGCTAACTTTCTCATAATACGCGCCTAAGCACACCTTTTGAAAAGAAAATGAGTATTAGGAAATCAAACACCGAAATACAGTTATTAATAAAATCAACTTCCTTTGATATTACGTAGGTTAAGAGATGTTAGGAAATAAAATAGAGTTCCGTTGAATTATTTAAAGGCGAACTTTTTGGTTGGTAAAGGATATTCCCGATGTTATGTTATATGAAATTGGCAACCGTCTCTTGAAGGTATTGATAAAGTAACGGCAACAGTGATGGACCGAGCACCGTTAATGGACCCTCGAACTTTTATTACATTTGCAATAAGGTTGAGTGTTAACAGATGTCCTTAACATTATTATTGTTATTAGATTCAAATGTGTCGAAGCTTGAGGTGTTTAACTTAGTTTATTAATGATTAAATCGATAAAGCACCTTCAAAGTAACAAGTAGAAAAAGCTTAAATGTCTTACCAAACTCTTTTCCCATTGTTTGAATACTTCAACCGCTTCCTTATAATAATCTATATTGACATCGACATCTACGTTCGTTGTTTCGTCGTTATACTTTGCTATTAGAAGCTTTGCTTTTGCGCATATTTTCCTAGAAAATAACCATTAACTTAGAGACTATATAATTTGATATAAAAATTATCTACATTTATAGAATAATACATTAAATAAGTTTTGTCTAAAGCAAAACGAGCCGTATCGTTAGAAAATAATTTATTTAACAGGATTCGTCATAATGTTTCGCAAATAAATTATAGCATGATTTCCAGTGACTTTGTTTTCTAATTATGAAAATGAAAATATTTATTCAGCAAATAGGCCACATCTGGGCACTTCTACACGTCACTTTTAAATGAATTTTACAGCAATGAATTTACCATTTACCATTAGTTATTATTCATTGTGAAAAAAAAATTCGAGCCTACAAATTACCTCTGCTCGTTTGTGAGTTTGTCTAGCTGTGGATACGCGTCGTCCAAACCTCTTCGAAGCGTGGTAAACGCGTGCTCGTGCTGTCCTCTGGCCCAGTACATTTTGGATTTTTCTATGAACAATTCTTCTGGGCGGTATTCTTCTGCGTTTAATATGTACATGTATGACTGAAAGAAAGGAAATAATTTAGGATGTCTGGTCTATTAAACGAGGTGTCAATAGCGATACAAATATTTGTTTACTACTACTACTACTACTGCAGCCTATTTGCGTCCCACTACTGGGCACAGGCCTCCTCTCATCACGAGAGGGTTGGGCTATAGTCCCCACGCGGGCCCAGTGCGGATTGGGGACTTCACACACATCTTTGAATTACTTCGCAGATGCGTGCAGGTTTCCTCACGATGTGTTCCTTCACCGAAAAGCTCTGTGGTAAATTCAAATTGAATAGTATATTTTTGGCACCATTTTCTGCTTTGCCTAAAGGTTGACTGGTAGACATTGCCTCAAGGCATTAAGTCCGCCTTTTGTACTCTAAGTTTTCTTTATGAGCAATAAAGTTTAAATAAATAAATTTCGCACATTAAGTAAACTTAGAGGTGCGAGCCGGAATCGAACCCCCGACCCTCTGCATGAGAGGCGGTAGGTCGAACCACTAGGCCACCACGGCTTACTAGGCCACCACGGTGTAAAGCTTACCTGTTGGAATATACCAGCTTTCCTGGCGTGCTTTGCGCTCTGAAGCCAAAGATCACCGATGCATGCTTTCAGTTTGTTCGCAGTAATCGGATGCGTCGGCTCTAATAATTCCTACAAAACAAAGCACAGATGACATAGAAAATGTATGTGAGTCATCAGACTAACTCCCGCGCGATCTGCGAAATGTGTTTTTATCAAGGCTCTCTAATAGATGAAGTCACTAAAAAATACTATACGTCACACTATTGAATGGGATATAGACGTAAAACCATTTTGCTTGCCACTGTAAAGGCATCGGTTCGGAACTTGAGCGGTGGCCTTCGATGCGCAGAAGTCGAAAATAAGGTCTCATCGGCAGAGGGGCGCGGGACGCAGGCTCGCAGGCTTATTGGCCCTTTAGTCGTAAACATATGCAGAAATCTCCTCTATTTTTGCTCACCGCTCAAGATCCGTGCCGGGGCCTGTAAGATAAATAGATATATCCAATGAAAATTTATTATTATATACTAGCATCTGCCCGCGACTTCGTCCGCGTGGAATATAAAATTGCCGATAACTTTTCTTTCCGACATCATATTTTAATCAAAAATAGCTTATGTTGCTCCAAATGATGCTCTATCTACCCTTGAAAACTGCATTCAAATCGGTTCAGTAGTTTCGGAGATCAACTCTAACAAACAGACAGACAGACAGAAAAGATTTCTAAAAATCGCTGTTTTGTGGTCTACCATACATCTTAAGACCCCCCGATCCTTTTTTGAAACTTTTCTTTCTATGTACAGACATTTAAATGCTAATTCATACACTTATAGTCAAATGTTATCCCAATAGATCGTTAATTCATTATATTTGCAGGGTACCTGGGTTTGCTGCAGCAGTATCCTGCGGAGTCTCAGCAGTGGCTCCACCGTTCTTACGTCCGACTGAACGACGGATAAGCGCCGGCGCCACTCATCTAACAACTTGCTTAGTACATCTGCGCTTTGTCTATCGTCGTCGTTGAGATTTTTTAACCTAAAATATTATTTTATCTACACTCATATCAACTCTATGATGCGTTGAAAAACAGTAAGACAAACTGTTTAGTGAAATTTCTGGCACAGAATCCATCTTGGGCCTCGGGGCAGGCAACGGATTCGAGATCTTATGGTTTCTTAATGGGGATTCAATAGGATTTCGGTGTCCATGGGCTGCAGTGGCCACTTACCATCAGGTGGGCTGTGCGCTCGTTTGCCTATACCATTGGTATAAAAAAGTTAGAACACATTTCTTATCTATTCTAAACTCGCCTGACGGTTCGTTTCACAAAACCACTATCGTGTTTTAAAGCCACTCATTATGCAACAATAGCATAATAGTAGTTTATATACCTACATAAAAAAGGACCCTAAAACAAGAGTATGGTTTTCAATAATATCGCACGAGTGTATTAAGGCCTAAGGAGTATTGCTAACAGCTAACTAGATTCAAAGACGTCTATGTAATTAATATATTAAAATCAAATACTCACTTTTCCATCACTTCTTTAACGTGCCCAGCCTCTGTGATGGCGTGGAGTCCTAACACACTTTGGTAGCCACTCCGTAACGCGCTCTCCCCCTTGGCTTCACCGGCCATTTGCGACAGCAGTTTGGCGGTAGCGTTGTTGCAAGATAGCTTGAAGGAATCGGTGTCTTGTGACCGGTAGGACAAGAGAACACGACCCATCAGCACTCCCCAGTTTTCGCGAGAACTAGGCTACGGAATTTATTAATATTAAAAATAGTATAGGCAAGGAAAATTTATGAACTAAATTAAAAGAATGAACTATTTTTTAAAAAAAGGTCGCAAAAATGTTGCGCTTGTTCATGTTTTCAAAGGTTTTTATGTTATAAAACCTATTTTAGCCATTCATTGAATGTTTAATAAAAGTAATGGTTTGATACCAAAAACTATGACGTCACACTAGTTCAATGACAATTCTATATGAGAGCTGCGTTTTGACGTCCAATAAAAAGTATCAAAAGTACAACACGACGGCTTTATTGGTTAAATACCTTGATCAAAAACTAAAGTTTCTCTGGACAAGTTACAACGAGTTACACTCGAACTCTAACCTAATATTAGCTAGAGTTAGACTACATTCATTCTATATTAGATATTAGTCCAAAGATATATAATAACCTCTAGTAACCATGTTAAAGGTGGATAGTAGAGATTTTAATGTTTATCTTACCACAGGTTTGCTCAACAGTTCATCCAGCTGTTCGAACCGACCGAGCCTCCATAAAGGCTCGGCTGCAAGTTCCATGGTCGTCTCGTTAGAGTCGTGCTCGCTTAACAGACGGTATGCTGTGAACGGCTGGTCTAGACCTAGGTAGCAGTCTATCATGCCCTGAAACGTCGCATTACAACAGCCTTGTAATAAATTCAGTAAATACCGGGAGCTTTTTCATATATTATATTGATTGATGTGAATAGGTGAATGTTTGTTTTTCCTCATTTCACGTCAAAGAGCGACGGATATATGGCGATACTATTTTGGAGGCTGTAAAGCAACATGGGCTATTTCTTACCACCAAAATCATCCTTTAAAGAGGGTAAATGAGGATAGAAATTTAGTTTAGCAAGCTTGTTAATTTTCAATAAATTAATGGTTTTGATTTTAGCAACACAACGACATGTTTATATTTACCCGTAAACTGTGTCTATCTAACTGTCCTTCTTGCGCTAGTCGTTCGTAGCAAAGTGCAGCGTCTTGCAACCTGCCCGTTACTACTTGCGTAAGTATCAGCTCTTTCAGTGAAGGCTCCGATCTTTTAATTGATAAAATACCTGAAAAAATATACAATGCAATAATATAACTCACAGTATAGGGCCAAAAGAAAAAAAACAGTCTAGGTATTCCATAGAACTAGCACTTGAAAGATATCATCATTTCAGTCGAGAGAAGAGGTTCACCGTTGAACATAGAGGTCTTTCCCATCATCATCATCATCATTTCAGCCAACAGACGTCCACTGCTGAGGAAAGGAGGACAAAGGACCAGTCTGAGTGGCGAGTCTTGGGGGAGGCCTCTGTCCAGCAGTGGACGTCTTTCCCATGACTCGAGACAAATACTAGGTTGCAACACGCATCCATCGGCTACCCCCGACATTCACAAGGTCAACGTACGTTCCAATCATTCATTCACCAAACGAGAACGTTTCGAAGATATTGTGACGTTGCAATCAACAAGATGATGCTAAGCGAATTCTTTAATTAATACACCAAAATACAATACCACTTTCTTTTTATTTGAAAAAAGACTACACTTACCAGCAACAGAATCTGGTTCATCCAAAAGGGCGTATATTTCCGCCAAGAAAGGAAGTTGCTCCTGCATCTTACCCTTCTTCTCCACCATGTACATTTCCAGGTATTGCAGGGCGCGTTCCAACTCGCCGCAAGCAAAGTTCCCGCGAGCTATGAGCAGCTTATCGAATTTCTCCATAAACATTGATATTGCTCTATGAATGAACAAAGTGAGTTTACTCAACAAAACAAACGGAAGTAAACTAATTAGACAATATTTCTAATGAGTACATTGATCAGATCAAAATGCAAATTCACTTAGAGACAATATCTAAATATATAAAACTCAAAGGTGACTGACTGACATAGTGATCTATCAACGCACAGCCCAAACCACTGGACGGATCGGGCTGAAATTTGGCATGCAGGTAGATGTTATGACGTAGGCATCCGGTAAGAAAGGATTTTGCAAAATTCCCACGGGAACGGAAAAATCGGGATTTTACTTTTTAATATTTCTGCGCATACGAAGTTGCGGGGAAAAGCTAGTTAAATATAAAGTCTATCAAAAAACATCAACTAATTCTACACGCAGTTCTAACAAACAATACTTGAACCATTCCAAACCTGTCTAAATAGATATGGGAGCGTTCAAGTATAACGTTACGAATTTGGGGGGAGAGGGGATCTTGTAAAACGTTACGATGCGTTTTAGGGGCGGGGGGAGGGGTTTGATCTACGCGTTACGTAACATTGTTTTTTTTAGTTTCCGGTACTTAAGCCACACTTTTAGGTAAAAATGGTCACTTGGTGGTTACGTTACGTTTTACTGGAGGGGGAAGGGGGTACAAATAAACGTTACGGCGCGTTACATGGGGGGAGGGGGAGGTCAAAAATCCCCAAAAATTGCGTTACGTAATCCTTGAACGCTCCCTATGTGCCTGTTAAGAGTTAAGACTCACTTGTAATTCTCATTTTCCAGAGGCCGCTGTTTTGATTGACACCACTCCAGGAGCCATCGATTTAGAAAATCAAATAAAGTGTAGATAGTTTTGCTGCATTTGCTCTGTAACAACCAATACAATACAATCCAATAATACTGAGTCAAAAAATGGCAAGTAAACAGAATATGCCTTGATTAAGTGTCTGTTTCGAATTTACAGCGTCAATCTAAAGACGCCCTGATTGGATATAAGCCTTTGCTAAAAACAAAAAAGACTTAAGACATCAATTACATATACTTACTTCGCGTCATTTAAGAATGACGATGACGGTCAAGCTGCGTCTTGCATTCCACGCGAATTATAACAGCAACTGATACTTGGCAATGTTGGGATCGCTTAGAAAGCTAACTACCTATACAAAGTACTCGGAATAGCCGGAATTCTGTATACCTGATTTCCTTCCTCAGCTTGCACGGAACTGATATTAGGTGTCAAACGTATGTCTCGCAGCATTTTGTATTTATTCCCATCTGGTTTTCCACTGTCTACCTTTACATTATCTGACCCTGTAAAATAAGGAATATAAATATCGCACAAAATCAAAAAGTATCAATCTATATAGGCAGCTAGAAATCATACCTATAACAGCCAGTATCTCCTCCTGAATGAACTGCGTGTTGGTTTTCGACATTATCGCGTGGAGCAAGACGTACGGTAGAAAGAGAAACAGTGTTCTGACGTCACGACGCATGCTTGGATGAACAGTGCGCAAGAGTTCACGAATGTTTTCCGATTCTATTAGAGGTATCAGCTGACCGGCCCAGCTAAAATTACAAAGTCTTAAGGCTGTAGAAGAAGCTAGTAATTTATTTTCTAGTGTGTTTGGAATAACTTACTTATGTGCCCATTCTAAAAAGGTAGTGGCATAGGTAGACCCAAAAAGCGGATGCACTTTCTTCGGCTGAGATGGGTATGCTAATGTGTATCTGTAAAAAATTTAAAATTTAGTTAGGTTAAATACGGCCAAATCAATGTTTACTCGGAAGATATCTACTCAATTGTGTAAATTTTGATACCTTGAACTTAGCAGAGGGAACATAATCTGATGCATGTGTTCAGGGAAACTATCCCATACGTCTTTTTTGCTTCCCGTCGGCGAGATATCATATATTTTCAAAATTTCTTGAATCGTCAGCGCATAACTGTCCATGTTCTGCAAACAAAAACCTCTTGAAAAATGTCTTTGTTATTAGAAACAGATAGGTAGGTACCGGAATAATGATTTACCATAGTGTCTTTCTCGTATTGAAAGGCTCTAGAAAGCTCCACTAAAGCCGTTGCAGCGAAGCAGTTATCGCCTATAGAAAATGCAAACGGTGACCTATCTGGTTGAACATATTGTCGAGGGAGATGACCCGCTTCTATGGCCCCAAGTTGACCCAGACATGCTCCACTTGTAGAACTAACTTGGCCGTCGGGATGCTTGCAACCTGAAAATGAACTCGAAATAAATGCCAATTGGCTATGGGTGAAAAATGACAATGTGCTCGATTATTTTTTTATGGATAGGAATAACCTTCCGTATCAAGAGAAAAAATAATAATAATGTCAATAGTGTCAACACTTTTTTTCAAGAAGTAGTGCTGCATACTTGGACCAAGGAAACACCTTTATTTCAATCGTCATAACGCAAAACCAATTTTATTTTTTACGCAGAATCTACGGCACGGAAAATTCTGAGATTTTTTTCTCTTGATACGAAAGGTCATTCCTATCTTTGAAAAAAAAATCGAGCACATTGTCATTTTTCACCCATAGCCAATTGTTGAAATAGGTTTGTAGCTAAAGTGAAGACACCTACCCATCAGCAATGCATCAATGAGTTCAACAATAACAGGGTCTATGTTCTTCCCACCAAATATGGCTTTGTGAATTTCAGTCCTGTTCTTCTTTAGTAGCTTATCCAATTTGCTAAAAGCGTACACTTTAATAAGCGGTATGTCGTGATCCAAATGCTGCAAGTACCACTTCACTTTATCAAGGAAGGCGTCAGGTTGCGTCCGTTTCACGTGCTTCTTTACGACCTGTTTTATTTTTTCGGATATTTTCGGGTTTTCCAGAAAGAACAACTCTGAAATGTGCGAGCTCAAGAGGTTCTCGTTGTTTATCACGAGGTAGTGAAGTATCTTGTTAATTTCTTGCGGTGCATATTCGAATTGCTGCAACAGGGACACAGCCAGGTTTGTCAGTAGAGGACCCAATGAAATACTGTCGATGTTATGTATGAAGGCCCCCCAAGCGTCCGCCAGAATTTTCGGAAATTCTTTCGCCAATGGCAGAGCAGACCTCAAGGTTGCCAAGACTTTGAACCTTAAGGGAGTCAAGTACTTTTCTCCCATTAACTGCATGATGTCGGGAAAACTTTTCAATGCCTTTCGTTTCACCGATATCGCCACTTTTGCGTTCACTAGTTTATGATCAAAGTAAGCCAGGACACCGAGAAATTTTGGATTCAGGAAGTCTGCTATTTGGATGGTGTTCATACTCATGCTGCCAGTCGGAGTGGACACGTCAGGATCATGGCAGGCTAAGTATCTACACGCGTTTAGCACTCGCTCTGGATTGCAACAGTATTGCAATAGAAACTCCGTCAATATGACTCTGAAGTGCTTCTTTATGAGGGCCAATGTAGACGTTTTCGTCAGCCGCTCTATGGTAGCGTTACACTTTTGAGCAACCTCCTTCGATTCATTCAAGTATACATGGACGTAAACATGAGGGAATCTCTCAATTAGAAAATCAGAAACTGAGCATTGCACGAGAGACGCGATCTCCTCAATCATAGATGGAACTTGCTTCACGGGCACTGAGTATGGTATGAGGTAGGGAAGGAAATGGTGGACGTCTTTCGAAATGAAGTCCCTGTAGCCAACAAATCCAAAAGCCCTGACAACTTTCAAGAGCGACACGGCGAATTCTTTTCCGCTATACAGACTGCACTCTACAAACAGTTTACAGTAGTCCTTCTTATATCTGTGATACACTTGGTTGGAGGTGTACCCATGGAATTGACTTATTTCCTTGAGATACACAACTGCTTTCGGTCCTAAAGAACATTGTGGGTGCATTATAAAATACACGAGAAGTTTCGTCGCCGGCAGAATCACCTTATCGTTGTTATTCACGCCAAATGCTTTGATGTTATTTAAAGTTTGTGTTTGTCTACTATAAGCATTATCTTCTAAACATGACTGTGTTGATTTAACAAGTAGACTAACACATAAATTGAAGGCAGACTCTTTGTGAAGGTTTGCCTCTGGGTCATCCTGAAATTTTAATTCACCACTTTAGCTATAAAAAAATAAAAATAAAATTTCTTAAATTTCCTTTTTGTATACATACCACAGTGTTTCCAATAAATGGCTTGAGGGATTGTAGAATGTGATGACAATTTTCCTCGTTTACTAGATCTGTTGGCACTCCACCGCTAAACACGTAATAGTGGTTGGACAATCTGTTCACAAGTTCCCAGTAGGGAGTTTCTTTAAGCTCAGTGTACTGCTTTGAATTCAAAAATTTACCAAACAATGTTCTTAAGCCCAATACAGTGGACTGGTTTTCTGTAGCATTGTTGCACTCTGAGTAAAGCTTCAGTGGTTTACTTTGAGGCATCTCAGACATTTTATTAGGACTCTGGCACTTGGAACAGACAACAGAAATAACTATGCCATGGTTCTTATAAATTGTATGTCCCATTGAACTATCTACATTGTCAAGGATCACATCATAAGTTCCCATTGATAAGCAAGCAATGACTGATAATTCTTTGATCAGATTTTTTTGGATGTCTTTGTTTTTGGTCAGAAAAGCTGGCATTAGAATGTCCCCGATAAGCTTACTGGTTGATAATACTTTATTAATAAGAAGCAAGCCACTCATTGATATCACCTGGAAAAAAAAAAAAAACAATGTTCAATGTAAACGAAAAAAATTGTAAGTTTGTCTAATGATAATGAAAATGTTACTTACTTCAGTGTACATGTTTACAGTTCTGTGCTTGATCAAGTTATTAAACAATATGGTAGCAAATCGTCCCCAAGCATCATGCAGTTTAGCATTTTTAACAACAGTCTTTGTAACAAGGATTTTCTCGAGTACTAAAGCTGATGCTTTCTCTTCAAAATCCAAATTATAATTTGAGAATATTGGAGAACTTTGCAAACACATCAACTGAAGGACTTTGTTTGTTTCATCAATAGAAAATGTGTCAAATAGAGCCATTGTGTGCACAATCACACTCAAAAACATCTTTAGAATATGAAGATTTTCCAATAGCTCCGTTTGGAAGTGTGCCACCAGCTTTGACAATAACCCCCAAATGTTGTTTACTTTTGATTTATTTAACAGTGAATTATAAATATGTCTGTGTTCTTCATTTTTTGTTTCTTTTCTTCCTTGTATTGACACATTCACCAATATTTTTAAAGCTACTAGAACTGTTTGTAATGTTTGTTCAATGAGAAGTTTTTCCTCTTCAAAACTATCATAAGCTCTTAGTGTTTCTAACACAACCATTACTTTATTATAGTACCAATTCTCTGTCAAGTTAACTGGTTTATTGTTTTTTATGTCAGTTTGAATATTCTTTACAATGTTTTTGCAATAGAATTCTGCCAACATTTCTAGTTCTGCGGCATCCCGTTTTTCAATACTGACCAAATCTTGAGGAAGTTCGATTTTACAGCTTAATGACAGGCAATAGAGCTTCAACTCCCTTCCAAATATATTATTGCCATCAGTCCTTAAAATAACTGTACAAATTGTTGTCAGCATTTCAGAGTATTCTGGATCAATTTGATTCTCAATAATTTTCAATAAATTCAGTGATAAATTTCTGAATTTTTCTAGGTACACATCATCAATCTCATGCTTTTCATAGTAAACACTTATGGACTTTACCATTGCTTCAAAGCTGTATAACATTTCCGTAAAAATATCTGGGAAATCACAGTGAAAACTGCTGATGCTTACTTGTTCATACTTTGTTAGCAGATCGACAAAGAATCTTAAGGATGTCAGCTTCAAATCAGCACTAAAGTTATCAAGGATATACAGTGCTTGTTTAAACACCATTTCAAACTCTTTCACATACAGGTCAATGCTCATAGCCTTTGATGCTGTACTTTCAGACAGCAGTTGTAGTGTTAATTCAATCATCAATTTACATGTACTTAGATCTTTCACTTGTACATAAATAGGCTGTAGTTCAAGTTGCACATTTGGAATGACCACATCTTGTGGAGTGAAATGTTCCAAACATATCTCCATGGGCTTATTATTTGAAGCGTTACTATAATACTGAATCAACTTTTCTAATATTGAATAATACTCTGAATGTATTTTATCATAAAATGATGCCTCATTTATAAACAGTATGTTTAATATCTTCAACTGTGCGTCTTTACTCAGGGTGTGTATCCTGTAAAAATACATCAAATTTTAATTCTCATTTTATTTACTTATTGGCGTTTGCCTGTGACTTCAAATGTGCATAAACATCAAAATGTAAAATCACATTTTTTTCCCATTCCATTTTTAGCGCTTGAGCTCAACCAGACTCCAAATTTCAATATCAATAGCATCGGCTATGCATTGTCATCAATTTGTCAGTCAGAAACTTAAGTTTTGTATGGTTTTTGTGTATTTGTGTTTTGGATGTGCAAACCAAATAAATATATCTCTATATCTATTATCTATTTGTATTGTATGTTTACATATATATTGATTTACCTGTTGAGTTCCTTCACCGACCACACATAAAATAACCTGCCAAGTAACCAATTGTTGAAGGCACTGTAGTATACATCAGGGTATTTTGACGGCCCTGGTCGTGGAACAAGCACTTCTGAAACTCTGCAATATGAAGAAGAAAGAAATTATTATTAAAACATGTTATTCGTCAGGTTAACTTGTACATGTCGATATTTGCATGTGAGACTTAGGTCGTATACTAACCCGGATAGTTTAACTATAGAGTTCAATAATCTGTCTAAGCCATCGGCAGCATTTTGCAAATTGTTGAAAAGCACCATAGTAGGTGCATTGAACATTTTCCATACTGTAAACGGACCATCTTGGTTTTCATCATCCATGTTTCCATGTATTAGCTATAACGGCACTAAATCTCATTGACTGTAATAAACAGATTACGAACTAATGATTAACCGACTTTGATAGTAAATATTAAAACGATATTCTCACATTTTATTAGTCAACAAACAAAAAAACAGAGAAGTAACGTCAGTCAACCAAGGCTGCGTTCCGAAACGCGCTCATAGCGCTCACAGCACCTTGCATCCCTTTTCCTCTTGAAAGTCGAGTCCTAAGAGGAAAAAGGATGCAAGGTGCTGTGAGCGCTCTAAGCGCGATTCGGAACGCAGCCCAAGTGTCAACTTTTCTGTTTCCCGCCATTTTTTTTTTTTTTAATGAAGTGATGTTAAACTATTACCGGTTTTTTTGTATTGAAGCATAGAAGATTGAAGCTTACAGGAATGAGAGCTACCAGGGTTAGTTACCGCGTAAAAAAGTGGAGCAAGGTCAGGCGCGGCGCACTCTTTATTTCTTCGCCCTTGATACAAGTACCCGCCGGCTTCGCACGCGTGAGGATAAGTGGTTGCCGTGCACTGCTAGCGAATGTCAAAGAGTATATAATCTCCTTAACCCACGAACAATGCACAATAACAAAAACTTAACAGGAAACAAAAAATCAACAACGAAAATTACCACAAGTATAGAAAGCATTCGATCAATCCAAACGTCAGATGCCGAATGAAGTGCCAATTTAGAGATGGTGGCCCATATCACCATAAAGTTTGCCGTTCGTGATTTGTTGTCAATATTTTCAGGTGCATATCAAAAATATTTATAAATAGTGATATCCGATTTTAAAATAGTTTCCAAATGTTGTCAAAACCTGAAGTATTACCACTGTAATTTGAACTTTTTTTCTACAAAACAGTTTCAACCAAATATCAGTAGGTGAAATTAATATTTACATTATATTATTTATTTACGCGGTTGCATTTAATTTTAGCTTTACAATCATACATAAATAAATTATGTATGTACAGAAGAGTTAAAATATACCGATGCAAAACTTTTTCATTTTATTGGCAACACATCAGTAGTTTTTTTTGGAATCTATATACGGCGTCTAGTTTAAATATTGATAATTTCGTGCAACATTTTAGAAATCATAACTTCCTCTAATGATGGTTATAAAACTATTTTAGTAGAGCGAGCGTATTGATAATAAGTCGAACATATAAATTATGTTGAACTGATGAGGATTCATCTTGTGGGCTAAAATTTACCATTCGTGGTAGCTACATGAAATTTAAAATAAAATTATTGTACCGTTAATTTTAAATCTTTATTGTTTATTATACATCATCATGAATAACTTAGATAAATATAACAAAACATCTATGCTGCAAATAAAAAAATAAACAAAAATAATTAGAATTTTCTATATATTTATATTTCTTGTATTCTAAACCTACAAAATGACGAATATTTTACATACTTAATGCACATTTACATAGCTTATAAAGGCCATAAGGTTATTTTACATCTACACTGAAAAGTATGATATGAAACTAGTGATTTCTCTACCTATTTAACCCAAACTATGCTAAATTACGAATACAATCATACATGAACAGGTCGAAGGAATCGATAAAATTAAAAGCCCGAATATCCATTACAGTAAGTTATTACAAAACATTAATTTTTAACAACTATCATTATTTTAATTCCAGAGACACTTACTATTGAAGTCTCGAGTGCATATTATTGCCATTTTAATAAATATCTCGCCACAGGTGGCCAATTGGTGGCTTCAGTCGAAGTTGATGAGTTCTGCGGTGTTGTTGTTGTGTTCTGTTTTAACCTGCGTCTGGTTTGGCTGGGACTGTGTTTGCGGCTGGTTTTGATTGGGCGGTTGGTTAGGCGAAGGTTGGGCAGCAGTAGGACCGTTGGTGAAATTTTGCGACGGCATCTTCGTCGGCATTTGATTGTTCTGAGGCATCTGTTGACTATGCGGCATCTGTTGCTGAATTGGCTGGCCTTGAGGTGGCGGTCCTTGAGAAATGGGGTGGCCTTGAGGTATATGTGCTCCTTGGGGCATTTGTTGCCCTTGGTGAACTTGACCTTGAGGCATCGACTGCGCTTGATGTATCGGCTGGCCTTGAGGCACCGACTGCACTTGATGAATCGGCTGACCTTGAGACATCTGCTGTCCCTGTGGGATCGCCATTTGAGGCATTGACTGCCCCTGGGGCAATTGCTGACCCTGCGACAAGTGTAGCGTCTGCGAAGGCATCTGGTGAGGCAATTGGCCCATTTGCATTTGTTGTGGCACTTGGCCTTGCATCATTTGTTGATTGTGTGGCCCTAATTGCCCTACTTGCATTGGGTGTCCCTGATTTAACATCTGTTGATTGGGTTGGGGAACGTTTTGCCCCTGGGGTTGCATCTGCTGACCCTGCATGCTGATTGGCTGTCCTGGCGGCTGCATCTGTTGACCGGGCATGGACGCGTGTTGTTGACCTTGCGCTAAGTTTTGTTGCTGAGGCATTTGCGGTAAGTTTTGACTATTAGGAGGGATTTGGCCTTGGGGGATGCTTTGGTTTTGTCCTTGCTGCATTATTTGCTGGCCCGGTAACGACATTGGCTGTCCAGGTATTTGTGACTGTTGAATATTTGGTTGCTGCTGCGCTGGATTGCTCTGTTGGTTGAGCTGGAAACCGGAAAGCACACCTTGCGGATTTTGTCCTGGCATCATGGGCATTCTCATGCCTTGCATCTGCATTCCTAGCATCGGATTGGCTTGAGTCATTTGAGGTTGGCTCATGTTCATTTGGCCAATAGACATAGCTGACATCATGGACGTTGGGGGTTGTTGATTAGGTAACTGTTTGGGTAGTTGTTGGATCTGTCCGTTTTGCTGGGGGATGTTCTGAGCGGTGAGGCCATTGACCCCCGGCGGGAGGATCTGGTGGACGCCAGGCTGTGCCATTCGCATTTGGTGCATCATGAGCTGCTGCTGCATAGCTTGGCTGGGATTAGGACGGATGTTTTGGTTCATAGACTGTTGACCCATAGGGGCCTGGCTGATTGCCATACCGGAGGTGGACATGGCGAACGAGTTGGTTAACTGCGGCATGGATTGGGATATTGGGCCCATTTGGTTGGCGTTCATTGGTAGATTGGCCTGGGGCTGTGGTTGTCCGGGCACGGAGCCGTCGGCGGTAGCTTGAGGCATCATCTGCGGGTGGAACTGCGGCGTGGCGTATAGAGGCTGACTAGGGAAGCCGGGTTGGTACTGCGACATAGTTGCGCCGGGCATGTAGTAGCCAGTTCCAGACGCCATCATGTACTGGTGTTTCTGTTGCTCTTGTCTCATTTGCATTTCTCTCTCTTGCTCCTGGAAATGATTGACATGAAGAATAGGTAAGTTTTAGTTTACAAAATAAGAATTATGAGAATTTAGGTTATTCGATTTCGTACATGCAAGTTATCTGACCACGAATGGCCAGCTAAGATCTATTTCGCATACCTGCACCCTCTGCAGCGCGAGTTGCCTCTGGTACTGCAGGTACTCGTGTTTTTTCTTCCTCATGGCCTGCAGTTTAGCGGCCATTTGCATTTGGCGCTGACGTTCGGCCGCCTCGGCCGCCGCGGCCAGTCGCGCCGCGTGTTCCGCGCGCAACGTGTCCAGAGCCGCTCGACTATCGCGGATTTGATTGATTTTGTCCTAAAAGTAATGTATAATAAAGTCAATGCAGTTTTGACATCTGACCGCCGTAAAGCAACGCCGGTTTTGGTGTGAAGTCACTAGCACTAGCACCTTAGTTTTCTCAGTAGAAAACACATCAAATAGCCTGCGAAGACGTTTGCTCACTCCGTAGTGTAAAAACTATAAACTAAGGCAACGATCCATTAAGGTCATTGAGAAAGTTCATTATAACAATAAAAGAACCTTCTCACCTGTAAACTTTCCAAGTAAACTCGCTTGTCGTCCTGCTGTTGTATGTACCGTAGAAGTTGAGAATGCATCGCGGTTATGTTCATGAACAGCGATTGTACAGAAGTATCGTTGGCAATGGACCGTCCTCTAAAAATATAAAAACCCAAATTAGTCAACAGATTTCCCTAAAAGGTAGCTATGCCATAAGCTAGTATTAGGTACTGGTAGTCTAAAATAGATTACCTCGACGAATTGCTTTTCATTCGGTTGACGAATATCTCGACTTGTGACTTGAGCGTTTCCACGAATTCGTCAATTTCCTTGTCCTCGTTGTCGTCATCTTGGGTTTTACTCGTGGCCGGTTTAGCGTAGTCCTGGGAATTTAGAATAAGGGCTATTACTCAATATGAATTGTGCTTTTGCAATATAGTGTATTTTGATGCAAGTGCGAAAAGTTCGTCATTTTATCACGAGTCCCTAGTTATGCTGGCGCCAGCAAATGCGAGCATTAACACTAGAGACATGTGAAAATGACAATTTCGCACGTGTATCAAACAGCGTTTTTAATACACTCGCAAAAAAAAAAACGAAGAGGATGAAGCTAAAAAAACTTTACGCACTAGTTCGTAAAAAACAACTTTCGGCACGCACACAGCTGTCAAAAAACAAAAAGCGCTCGTTCGGTTCGGAAATGACAAACTCATTGTACCCGTTTTTCTCTGTATTATTATGTTATTTTCTCTAAATTTTTATATGACTGTCTTTCTTCTATGTCGACGGCAGCACCTCCAGTAGCATCTCTGGAAACACGACATTGATCTATGGAGTGTGGAATGTGTCTTGGTAAGGAGCGCAATCTTATATGGCGTAACAGTTGAAAACGTGTCCAGCGGATTTGATAAGCAACAAAACAAAACACACTCGCCTCACAACCGTTTTCGCTGCGTTTTCGCCTCAGCAGCGCCATCTGAACACGCTACTGCAGACTATCCGCCTAGGTGGCTTGACTGGAGTAGCGACCACAGCGCCCCCAATCTACCCGATTTGGTGTCCACTTTTGGAACTATAAAGATTGCGCTCCTTTACTTCAACCCTCCATACATTGATCTTAAGCTACATAGTTCACTACATACGTCAGAGGTGTCGCTCTGCGCGTGCGACGCCGGCGCCGTGGGCGCGTTGGAGTCCCTCGAGATGCGCTGCTCCCAGTAGTTGCGGTCGAGGTACCGCGACAGCTCCGCGCTCGCCGGCGCGTGCTCGGGCGACGCGCTCACTGAAGACGGGGTCGGGGATACTGGGAAAAAAGTGCCCAATATACTCAATACTCAATCGTTTATTGCATTCCACATGTGTTACAGTTGTTAATAATAATATACATTGTATAAGGATCAATGTGGACCCTGGTGGGCACAGCAATTTTGGAGAGGCTGCTAACTACGTATTTACATATATTTATATAAGCTAAATCTTATCATCTAGGAATTCTTTTACAGTATAGTAAACTTTTGAGTTCAAAATTTGCTTTAATTTTTTGTTGAAAGTTGTATCATTACTTTCGTTTTTTAATCTTTCAGGTAATTTATTAAAAATTTTAATTGACATTACGTATGGACTAGATGAATGCATGGACAGTTGTGAGGATGGTAACCTGAGCCTATTTTGATATCTTAATGAATGTGTTGTAGCGAGGTGTTCCCGTGTAGTATAGAAGTTTTTATATTTCCGGACAAATTTGCATATCTCTAAAATGTAAATGGATGGAAGTGTCAGAATCTCATGCTTTTGGAAGTAGGGTTTGCAGCTATCTGTTGTTTGGATATTAACAAGGATGCGGATCAGTTTTTTCTGTAAGGTAAACAGGGTTTGCGCGTCTGTGCTGTTTCCCCAGAGCACGACGCCGTAGCTGAGCCAGGCGTACGCGTATGCGTAGTAAGTAACCATCGCTGTTTGCATATCAGTGGTCTTTTTGACTTCACGTAGCGCATAGGCAAATCTAGATATTTTCGTTCTTATTTTTTGGACATGTGATTTCCAATTTATATGCTTGTCTATGTTTATACCGAGGAGACTAAATTCGTTGACAACTTCTAATTGAACACCATTATAAGTAAAATTTACGGGTATTGGATTTTTTTGGTGAGGATGAAAAGTCATAATTTTTGTTTTTTGAAAATTTATATCTAGGCTATGATCTTGCATCCAGTCCGTTACTATATTTAGTGATGAGTTAAGTTTAGTGTTTAAGTTTAAGCTATTTTGACAAGGTATGATCAAGGAAATATCATCGGCAAAGAGGACACACCGCTCTTTTACGATTTTAGGTAGGTCATTTATGTAAATAAGGAATAATAAACAGCCGATGACACTTCCTTGAGGAATAGAGGCATTAATTACTTTGCAATCAGATCGAATACTTTTTATTACGCATGTATTAGAGTTAAAAAATTCTACTTCTACAAACTGCTCTCTATTTTTAAGATAAGAAGACAGCCACTTATGTGAGTTTCCCCGGATTCCAATACCATATAATTTGTTTAACAATATATCATATTTTACTTTATCATAAGCTTTGGTCATATCGAGTAATATGCCAATACCATACTGTTTTGAATTAATTATATTTAAAACTTCTTGAATGTATTTATAGACTGCTAGAGTTGTTGACTTGTTCTTTCGAAAACCGTTTTGAGACTCATCAAATATTTTAAATTTTTCACAAAAGGAATATATACGATTACACATTAATTTTTCGAAGATTTTTGATATTGTAGGCAAAAGGGAAATGGGACGGTAATTACCAGGGGACATTTTTGAATCTTTTTTATGAATTGGCTTTATTATGGCTTTTTTTAGAAGATCCGGGAAAATACCTTCATTGAAAGATTGGTTTATTAAAAAGCCAATTGGGGCAACAAGTTCATTAACACATTGTTTTATAAGAAAAGGGGGAAGTTCATCTATCCCGTGGCTTAGTTTGTTTTTTAGATTATTGATAGCATTGCGGACTTCGCGATACTGTACAGGGGCGAGGAACATAGTATTTTCGATGGGTTGGAGTACGGGGCGGCCGCGGGGCGCGGCGCCTGTTGGTTGAGAAGTTGAGTCGCCTTCGCCTATTGAAGCAAAAAAGTGATTGAAAGTATCGGCTACTTGTTTTGGCTCTGAGATAAGCACATTGTTTATTTTTAATTTTATGTTTTGTTTGTCGTTTTTAGCTTTTTTATTGGTACGCTCATTTATTATACTCCACATTGATTTTATTTTATTTTTTGACGTTTTTATTTTATTTATGTATTGTAATCGTTTAGCTGTTACTATAGATCTTTTTAATATTTTTTCATATTTTTTATAATGTTGTTGGAGAATAGGATCATTTGATTTTAATGAAATTATTTTTAAAAGCCTTTTATGTTTGCTTGACTTTTTTATGCCAACTGTTAGCCAGTATTTTTTATATTTATTTTTTAATTTCATTTTTTGTTTCGGTATACATTTATCCAATATAATTATTAATGTGTCATGGAAAGCTTTATAGTTATGATTAATATTATTACTAAGTTTCAACATATTTTGCCAATCTTGTTTAGATAGTTCTTTTTTGAAATTATCAATTTGTAATTTATTATAGTTTCTTTTGTAACTGTACCATGTTAGTTGTGGTTTCTTTTGTGGTAATATGGTATGTAATATTGTTCCAGCATGGTCAGAAAAACCTAATTCTTCTACAGTGGTGTATAAATTCTTATCCGTGAAATTTGTAAATATCAAGTCCAAACATGTAGATGTGTTTTGCATTATATGCGTCGGTTTTTTGACATGTTGCGTGAATTTAAATTCTGACATGAGATCAAGGAATTTACATGACTTTGAATTGTTAATCAAAACATTTATATTAAAATCTCCTCCAATAATTACATTTAGTTTTGGATATTTTTTGTATGTATAGGTTAAAATTTTTGATAGCTGACTATAAAATACATCTTCTTCTCTTTTATTCCAATACATAACTAAAAGCAATATATTTATTTCAGTTAGTTCTATTGCACATACTTCTAATAAATACTCTATAGACATTTCAGTGATATCAGCCCGTTCAATGCTTAAAATGTGATCTTGAAGCAAGATGCAGACGCCTCCTCCAGCTCGTGTATTCCGGCAAAAAGACGCTGCAAATTTATAACCACTTAGTTGAATCAAGTTCTTCTTCGCATCGTTAAGCCAAGATTCAGATACGCATATGGCTTGATATATATTTTTTTGTTGACAGATGAATGCTTCTAGTGTGTGATATTTGTTATAGAGGCTTTGAAAGTTTTGAAATAGTACCTTGAAATTTTGGTCTTTAGTTTCGAAAAGTACGAAATGTATCCATTTCTTTCAATTTCTTAGTATTTTTATGGCTTATATTATTCTGTTCCAGGCTATTATTTTTTTCAGGAAAAAAAGTATTTTTATTTTCATTTGTTTCTGATATGTTTCGGATTATTTTACCTTCTACTATTAGTTGGTTATTTCGTATTATTGCATATAATCCGGCTCTTCGTGCTTCCAACATTTCTTCTTGCATTTCTCTTCTATTTTTTCTTGCAGTTTCATCTAGGAATTGTGACACAGATATTCCTGTTCCCTGGAAAAAATGCCCATATTCTAATACGTTTTTGACCATTCTCTTGCTTATTAATTCTACAACCAAGGGTCGGTTGGTATTATTATTCCTGCGACCTATTCTTCTAAAGTCTTCAATATAGCCAGATAGGTCGATCCCTTGAATATCGCGGAAAGCTGATATTATTCTGCCGTGTAGGTTTTCCTCGGGTTCTCCGTAATATTCAGGCAGGCCGTATAGCACAATTTTTTTGCAAGTACTTTTTGGTTCATCGCTTGTATCATGTCCTTTAAAATTGGCAGCTAATACGTTTATTTCATTTTTCAGTTTCTCATTTTCTTTTTTCAGACATTCTATTTCGACACTAAGATTTTCTATGTCTTTCTTTCTAGCATCATTTTGCAAAAATAAATTATCTGTGTCTTGCTTTATTTCCTTTTTTAGATGATTTATTGCATTTTTTATTTCATGTTGTATAGTATTTTGTAACTCTATTATTATTGTTCTATTATTTTCCTTCAACTGCTGCGATATTATTTCACTCAAATTTTTCAATATTAGATCTGTTGGTAGTTCTCTTTCTGGTGTATTTTCTATGCGAATTGTATCTCCTAGAAAACTTAAATCTTCGGAGGATAATGTGTCATTATGTGTATAACTATTATTTTTAGTCGTTTCTTTTGACTTTTTTCTCATTGTTACATTTTGATCATAGTATTGTTTTTGTACTGAGACTTTTTCACGATCTTGAGCGCGTACAGGTGTGTTTAGGTTCCCATTTTTAGGTTTTTTGCTGCGGCAGGCTAAACAGGTCCATATATTTTTTCGTTCCACTGTCATTAAATCAAAGCGCTTTTCAGTAATATTTAGGCATTCTAAGTCATATTTGTTATTACATTCTGTGCATGTAAGATGATATCTTTTCGGTAGGGCCTGTTTGCAAGCTTCACAAATATCAGTCATTTTGGTAATGTCCCAGTGGCGAGTAGATGAACTATTTGTGTTTTCGCTATTTGTCACGAGATGTCGCTAGTGGTATGAAAACAGCGGCAACGGCTGATTTCTGTTATCAATGTTGCAAGTTATTTTTCTTAGTTATATGGCATTTACTCACTGCGTTTATTGTAATGATTCATAGTTTTCCTTTTCACTATATCATATTATTGTTTAGCACTTGTGTAACTTGTAACATTTGAATATAAAGTCAATTAACGGTTCATTTGTTGTTTCAAATTATTTATCGTTTTGGCATGAAATCACTATATTTTCTCTCGTTATATATATTTTGAATGTTCACAAGAGTTCACATGTAGTTTTAACTGTATATTTTAGTACTTTACAGTATTTTTTTCATGTAAACGTTTTGTTTGTTATGAAAATTAACGGCTTTTTTGTTTTTTCACTATTTCACATATGTGTCGTTGTTTTTTCGGCTAGATAACTTTGTTGACATTTAGTATACTATTTTGTCACTTACTAATATAACAATCGTAGCTTAAAATTCACTTTTTCTATTTTTATTTATCTAAAACCGCAAGAGCAAAATACAGACACAGCTGATTCGTGCGATAGCAGCGCCATCTCCTAAATTCATTCCATACTAATATTATAAATGCGAAAGTTTCTCTGTCTGTTGCCACTTCACGCTACAACCGTTGGACCGATTTGGAAGTATGGAGATAGTTTGAGTCCCGGGGAAGGACGTAGGCTAATTTATATCCCGCAAAAAACGGATAGTTTCAGATGGAAGAAGTCGCAGGCAGAAGGGCTAGTTTGTAATTAAAATATTACAAAACATATCTCGTTTTCAATCATTTTATTTTTTGCAATATGCATAGACATATATAATACTTCGTATAGACCGGGTCTACGCACATGACATATAACCCCACTTTGTTGGTGCCCAAAATTGCCCAATCCAAGTTTGGTCACCAATCGTGACACAGTGCTCAGCGAGACACCGGCGCGTGCGGATGTCAAACAACATATACGCAACCCTTAAAAAATGCCGAGTTGCGTGATAAAAGGCTGCAGAAATCACGTAGGCAAAGTGAAAAAGTGTCATGAAATATCGTTTCATCGGTGATTAACATTACCTTGTGTTTATTCCATCAATCGAAATATTTTTGTTAACAATAAATTTATGACACGACGTCGCCATATTTACGCCATGTTACGGAGTTGCCATAGTTACGGAGACTGCTTGTTAAAGTAACCTTGTAAGGACGTCATTTTTACACATGAAGAATTTCACGTGAGATGTTTAATTTGGACTTCTAAGAAAATATAAAGAAATAATTATTATGTCAATAAATAAACAAAAGTTGATTTATGAATCATGTTTTATTAGAAAAAAGGATATTACAGCATTCACGTCGCTTGTACTGAATAAAATGAAAAAGTCAGCAACACCTCTCGTTACGTCACTGCGAGGTTATAGCGCGCAAAACATTCTCGTAGTTCATACAGTTGACCACCAGACGGCGCTGTATTTCGTTGTATGAAGAAAGTGGTGACTGAATGTTCGGATGGGCCTATCCTTAAGTATAAAAATCATTGGCAATATGGGTATTTTTCGATAAGTTTCACAATAGGAGCAAGTATATTTTTTATTGTAAATTACTTTAAAATCTAATTAAAAATACTCAGATATTATTATCACTTTATTTAAATTCAAATTTATAATGTTTTCTCTTGAGATTATATAAAACATTTTTAATTAAAAATATCTTAAAATAAGGTATTTTAAACGGTTTTTTTTTCTATATTTGCTTTCATAATATTAACATTTTAGAAGCCCTTACCTAGTTTGTTAAGTAAGCAATAAACTAAAAGTAAATGTTAAATTAAAATCAATCTATTCTGTGTAGATTTAATTTATATGATTACAGGTTGGTTGCCACTTACCAGTGAGGTGCGTTGCGGGCTCCGGCGCGATGTGCGGGCGCGATCGTCGTTCTTTCTCCTTATGATCAGCTTCCGACTGACTTAGCGCAAGAGCGAGTTGCAACTCCTCCTCTTCTTGCAACTCTTCCGCGGTTTTACCAGGACGCTTCTGTTCAAATAAAAAAATGCAATAAAAGAAAACAATGGAAAATAACAGATGGTTAGTACCACTTATGACTTGTAAACATTCATAATATATAAAGCTCGATATGAAAAAGAAATAACCCTAGCATATACCCCCAAAACATACATACAGACATTACAGTCATTATTTTCAAGAATCGTCAAGGTTAACAGCGCCTCTAGCGGGAGTAACAAGTAAGTTACAGCAGTATTGCCATGTAAGAAATTCTGAATAAAAAACCGATATCGCATGTCGCATCACTATTGGAAAGCCAAGCTATTTCAGTCGATTGGAAAAACGCCAACCATATTTCTTAAACATTTTGTGTGCGTTCCGAATCGCGCTCACAGCGCTTTGAGCGCATTTCGGGACACTGTGAGCGTGCTAACAACGCTCAGGAAATTGATGACGTCATCGATCGACGCTCACGGTGCTCACGCTGCGGCGGGGCATGGGCGCTGTGAGCGCAAAGGTCAAAGTGACATTTGACTATACATATGACAGAACATGATTCCCTATAAAAAAAAAGATTGTCAGTTACTAGTGTTGGCGCCGTGAGCGTGCTTATGATCATTCCGAATCAAAAGCGGGCTCACACGGCCGGTCGTGAGCGTGACAATCAATTCGGGACACTTATGAGCGTTGTGAACGCTATGAGCGCTTTGAGCGCGATACGGAACGCCCCCTTTGTATGTCAAAGCTGTCAAGCCATGAAATAGCGTTCCCGATGCTATAACCAAACAAGTTATTTGCTTGTTTTTTCCATCCGAACAACACATAGATCTGTTTGTTAAAATTAAAAAGTACTACAATTTAAATAAAGAACCCCATTTAAAATGGCGCAACCTGCATTGGCGAATCCAAACACGCTTTTACCGCTCGAATTGGTGGACAAGTGTATAGGTTCTCGTATCCACATTATTATGAAAAATGATAAAGAAATGGTGGGAACACTTCAAGGATTCGACGATTTCGTGAACATGTTACTGGACGATGTGACAGAATACGAATCGACGCCAGAAGGAAGGAAAATAACGAAATTAGATCAAATCTTGTTAAACGGCAACAACATTGCAATGTTGGTGCCGGGTGGTGAAATGCCTGGAGAAAATTATGAAGCCCAATGAGTTATATAGTTACTAGATAATAAACTTGATTTTATAACAACTATTTTTTTATTGAATAACTATTAATTGCAATTTTTTAATAATGTAACTTGAACATACTCCATAGCCAAGCATAGAGCTATGTTAATTATTTACCGAACTTTTTATTCAAGGGAGCAATGTAAGAAAGTAAATCTGACCATTATTTTACATTTGGAAGGTAAGTATCTAGATAATATGCAAAAACTCTGACTCTGTGCTCACAAGCTATGTGCTAGATATTTACGAGGGTGACAAATCATTCTAGCTAGGTCTCATGCCACGGAACTCATTTTTAACATTTTCATCTAACCAAATGTTGGTCGCCTAGTTGCCCAGGTATATTACTTGTAGAAAAAACATGGCTTTACCTGAGGCACTGCTGCAGTTGGTCCATAGTCACTGGAAGTGTCCACTATGTCCAGTTTGGCAGTGGAGGTTGGTGGTCGGCTAACTTTGTCATAGCATGCGTCACATACTCGCACCTGCGTTCAGTGGTAAATATTTATTACTTCAATCCATCGGGATCTTTATTATACCCACATTGTCATAGTATACTATAGTAGTTATGTCTATTCATGTGCTCATACACTTCAATTTATTAGACATTATCATTCCAGTAGGTCATTTTGATAAAGGTTGTTTATTAATTAGTATAATTATTAATTAGGCACAAACTAACAATATATATTTAGACTACTTTAAAGAATATGAAAGGTAATATAATGTAGATTGTTTGTTGTCATACATTTGTTCACAATGTAATTAAATACAGGTTTAAAGAATTTATCTTGTACAGCAAAAACTTGTATGATATCTGTCTGATTTTTATAACAAAATTACCAACCTCTTTCTCAATGCCAAATTTGGGCAAAGTGGAATTTTTAGAGCTGCACTGCTGACAAAAAACTTGACCGCAAGCTCGGCAGTGATGTCGGCGCACCATCAACGAGAAGGCAACACGGCATCTGTGTTTAAACATTATTATAAGAAAGAAGAAACAATAATAAAATGCAATATAATTTGACGACCGGATTAGTCCAGTTGGTAGTGACCCTGCCTGCTGTTCCGAAGGTCTCGGGTTCAAATCCCGCTAGGGGCAAACTTTGTGTGATGAGCATGAACATTTGTACTCGAGTCATGGATGTTTAATATCTATATATGTATGTATTTATTATCTATATATAAGTATTTACATCGTTGTCTTTAGGGGAATTGGGTAAAATAGTCCCAACTAGAGGACTGATTACCCGACTGTGCCCAGCAGTCGTCCCCATCGTAAATATTATTATCTGCAAAATGAACTAAATCACATATCAAACTGTTAATAGAAACAAATAAAGCACAAACCTGTGGCAGACTTCTCCGTCTGCCCATTCAGGAGCTGTATCAGCGGAGAACATTGCATCACTTTCTTTCAGCGTTGGGAACTTATATCCTTCTGCTTTCAGAATGTTCACAGTATCCTGTTGACAAGTCACCATTTTAGATAAAGATGAACTGTTCAATTACGTATAAATTCCACGACAAGCTAAAGCGTTTTCTGTTGAAAACAACTTTGTACAGTTAGGTTATGCATTGTGTTTTCTACTCAGAGAATGTTCAATTTGAATATGACGTTTTGTTTTGTCTGAGGGATCTATGTGATGAATCAGTATAACAGATAAGAGTATCTGCGTCATAAATATGTATATAAGGTAAGGTAAACAAATAGCAACAGTGATAAGAGATAATAATGCTCAGCAATAATGGGCACTGAGAAGTGAAAAACGACTAGTGTCAATGACCTTGTTTACAGACGGATCAATGTCTGGGTTGGACTAAATTTAAAACAGTATTGATTATTTTGCTAAGTGAATAAAGAATTTTGATGAAGTGATTACAAAAAAATAATACTCTGGCCTTCCCTTTTAAGTTTCAACAATGTCTTAAATCAACTGATAACAGTAGTTAAAATCAATTAACATTGTATTCCAGGACAACAAACACATAAACAATTAAAATTTATCACATGAGCTTCAACCTTAGGATAAGGTAATCAAGTCAATAAGATTCAAAGTCATTTTTAAAAACTCACTCTTACAAAAGGTGCAGTCATTTTAACATGAGAATACCTTTGTGCTCTGAGCAATGACAAGTGGCAGTGAAACCTAATTAGATTAACATGACTGGAATCAATGAAGCCCTGTCCAGTTTTAAATGGCAACTTGCAATGAAAGTGCCTACTGAGTCACTGTAAAACCTGGTCAGTTAATGTACCTACCTAGTTGAAAATTGTATAATTTGCATGTAGTGTCTTTGAAGTAATTGTTGTTATGTTTAATCATGATTTAAATAATGATTAATATGGATGGTTATTTCAAAACGATAATGGGCTATTATATATAATAAACAGCTGTAAAAAAACTTTGTAAGTTGTAGTACTGAATAAGTTTTCTGTTTTGTAGGTTTATGTAGTTATTTTGTGTTGAATGTGCTATTAAAAGCAGCATTCAACAGCAATGTATATGGTACAAGTACAAACATGATTGATTTAAGATAATACATTAGATAAAATTGCTTGTTCAGAGAGTTCAAACACAGAATAAATAAAAATTACTAATCATGACGGCACTAGCACTTGAATTTATATGAATTAGTTTTATTTAAACTGATGATTTCTTGTTATATCCAGAGCACAATTATTAACAAGAACTAGCTGCCCATGAATACTTTTACTTTAATAAAGGTGTATTTTATTTGTTAAAGAGTAAACGGATTTAAAATATAACAACATAAACATACAATACGTACCTGTACAGCTCTATACTTTGGATTATTCCGGAAAGCGAATCCCCATGCTTGTATCAACTCGAGGATCTTGGTCCGAAGATTTTCATGCTGGGTTGTCTTGACCAGGTCCCGTAACATTTCACAGAATACTTTTGAAGCAACCTCATCATGTATGCCAGATCCTAGTTTAGAGCGAAAACAAGAAACAGTCAGTATTTTGTATTTCCTTTGCAATATATACTCTCCGTTAGAGAAGCATTGGCATGTAAAGGTTTCTATACAATTTAAGCAATGAAATAATATGAGTCACCAGTATCTGTAATGTTATTCGTTATATATTCAACACTGTGGATGCAACATATTAAACCTATCAAATTAATGACAAAGTACTTACCACAATTTTTCACAACGCTTTCAAGTGTGAGTAGCGCAAACATAGCCTGATGGGGGTTTGGGGAATACAGCTTCTTTTTGATGGCGGCGACGGCGTATTTAGGCCTGCAAACAACGCCCATCAACACTCAACATCAGTTACCAAGCATCAGATCTTCACCATCGCCAAAACTGATGAGGAAATCGTACTCACGTGCAATCATTTTGCCGAATCAAATCACATATCTGCAGGATTGTAGGCCAGTCCGGGTCCAAACGCAAATTACTTGTAGCTTTGTCTGGAAATTATTTCATCATTGCTCATACAACTTCTCCTTATGCGAATAAGGAGATATCGACATGACCTGACAGATTGCACCACTTTGCTATGAGCAAAAATGCAATGAAAACGTGCAAAAAATAGTAAACTTTTTCAATCAAATGAAAGTGAATCAGAAAAATTTCTACTACGTACGTACAGATATCGATGGATACTACATTTGTCACTCTAAACTAAATACGTAAAGTAGGAGTTAACTTGAAATATTGATAGTAAACATAGCTACTTACCAAGTAGCTTATCAAAATTATTAGCTCGAAACATAATTACTAATATTGTTAAATAGCTTTTGTTTTAGAAAATCAACTGTGATTGATTTGGGACAGAAAAATGACAGCACACTTTTGTCAATTTTGTTTTTTTCTTCAAGTTGGCATTCGCGGTGTTGCCTTATTTAATAAATACGATAAGATGTATTTTTATGTATAAAACGAAATGATTTAATTTAGCTGATGAGGAAGTTTTAAAAAGTGTCTCTAATAGTCGAGATGTGTCTATGACCTACGTGCTTTTATTTTGGCGCTCAAATTAAAACCTGGTGAACTACTTAGTGAAGTATTAGAAAGTTTTCATCAGGCTATAATTAGTTAAATCTGGATCCATCGCATGTTTAATTGGATTCCGTCATATTTATCTTTCAATAGGCTTAAAAATGTAGACTGGAGTGAGTGGCCTGTTTACGGCTTTCTGGCATGGACATCATTCCAATTGCCTTAGGCCTCGCTACGGCCTCGCGGTTGTACATTACTGTTTTGTACAGATCTACATGGAACTACTTACTTAGGTACGTATTAATCGTGCTCACAGTAATGCCATCTATCGGAAGTAACTAAAGCCTATAGTAGGTATAGTGTTAAAAGATAGCGTATCTCAGAGATTACATTTTCTACATATGGGTTATATTGCTATCGCACACACCTTAATTTCTTATTCATTGCTTACCAAGAATTCCCAGATTTCATTTTACGTTATATATTTCTCGATTTAGCAATGTTTTTTACTTTTTCAAAGCGAACAGTATGTTCTAAAACGTAGGCGAATTACGATATTGTAGTAAGCGAATTAAACAATTAAAAATAATATGGCAGAACAAACTATGCGATATACCACACCATATCTCAAGAGTGAACTAGATGTGATTAGGAAGTTGTTAGTAAAATTTGATATGCAATTGCAAAAATGCAGTAGCCAGTTGAGTGCCGTAAAGTTAAAAGTGACATCACTTCAGCTGCAATTGGCGGTGACGCAGGCAATGTTCCACAACCTATTGGAGTTGAGGCGAATAATAATGGATAAATATAAGTTCGACTAAAAGTTACGTACCTAAGTTGATGAACTGAGAACTAAGTCCCTACCTAATGAAGTTGAAGTAATCTGGAAGTGAAAAGTCCTCGGTCTTAGAAACTAAGGTGTGTAACTATTAAATATACTTACCTATTGTAATTAGCTCTTCCATTTTGTTATGTGATTTATTAACCTCATTTGAAGATTGCTTTTGCTACTCTACCATAGATGGCGCTGACAGTAACATTGGTGTTTATTTATTAGATACATTGAAAATCTCCTTTCTTACATTGCGGCGTACTTTTACATCGGGAAATTCGAGAAAGCTCTGATTGCGTGCAATATGCGTGCCAGGGGCGGAACTTCAAATCTTCATAGAGGCTCAATTTCAAATCAAGGTTAGGCAGACACTACATCAACACCTTATTTCGGGCATACCTTTGTTCTAAGTTTATTTACTTAACTTTTTTCTATGTACTGGTCCTGGTCATGGTACTATGAAACCTATCGATAAAAAGTAAAGTTACCTTGCGAAGTGCTGCCTATTCCAAAGCCAGCGATTGAGCGCAGCCACGCGCGCGCAATAGACGCGACGCGCGAAAGCGATTTCATACATTTAACATACAACGACAATGTTACTTTAAATCTAGTACCTAGTTTAAAGTGCGCCGCGACGCGTGAGCGCAGGGATTGGGAATCTCCCTTTCCCTATGTAACGCTTCGAATACAGCTCCTGGTATGGCTACGTCAGTCGCTCGGCCGATGGCCTTGGAATAGCAACTTAAGATATTAAAAGCTAAAGTAGGCATAGGACGCATAATAGGGAGGTAGGCATAGTTAGGATTCATCTTGCATTGTTATCCACTCTCATTCTTATTTATAAACAAGTGCTATTATAAGTAGATAAGTTTTAATTACGCAAAACCCGTATTTTTATGCCAATATGACGCAGTTTTCATATTTCTCTTGAAAATCTTAATGATAAGGACCAATATTATTATTATTATTGTTGGTACATTTTCATGTCACGGGCCCATGGGGACCCGGTCATTCGCAGTTATGGGGCCGAAGCCAACACGAAGAGGCTTTTGGTACCTTGTACTAAAAATGTGAGATGGCCGCAACTGTGGAGATCTGTAATAGGACCTAATACCTAGGACCAATTTTATTATTATTACTGGAGACAGTAAGTGCCTCCACGGCCTCGGCCACTTGGTGCTGGCGGCAGCAGGTCTGCTTGAGGCACACGAGGGTCCCACACAGCAGCACACGGACGCCTCCTGGGGCACGCTGCCGCATTATTAATTTGTCTTAATAAATCGTACGTTAAGTAGATGTTTATTTATGCTTGAATACCTACATAATAACGTAATCTTGTAGAATTTATCTATAATGCCGAAGGGCACTGTGACCCACATTAGGCCCTTGGTACGAGTTAACGGATAATGGTGCTATTCCAATCCAAGCGATCGATCGCGGCCGCGCGCGACTGTATAGTGGCTATAGTCGTTGCAAGTAGGTATGATAAATGTAAGTGCGGGACCGCTTCCGCGGGACGCGACTGTCGCACGCGGCCGATAGGGGCAACAGACGACCGCTACGCTATGCTACGTTTGCTTAGGTATTCGTTTATGAACCTGAACCTTCAAACACCGACTCATTACCAGCGAAGTCGGTGTAAAGTGAAAAAAATACCCGGATTGAAACTCCGACAGCCTGTAAAGTCGATGTCAAGTTTACTATAAGACTAAACTAATTATAGCTTTGAGTCGGTTCACTTTTGACACCGACTTTACAGGCTGTCCGAGTTTGAAGACGGTTTTCATTTTTGAATGAATATTTTTTTTATATTATCACTGTAGTCTTTGAAATTGATGCCAAAATCATACACGTGCTGTCAAATTTTGAGGAGTTCCCTCATTTCCTCATAGATCCCATGCATCATCAGAACTGCACCAAATTAAAACGGGACATTAAAAAAAGAATTATCGAAATCGGTTCACAACTAACGGAGTAATCGAGGAACATACATACGAATTGAGAACCTCTTCCTTTTTTCGAAGTCTGTTAAAAACAAAATCGGTTTGGTTACGAACGGAATGTGACATCCGCATCATAAAAAAAACCGTCAAAAAACCCGTCTGTAGCTAAAACTTTTCTTACTTATTTCGAATTTGGGGACTATATAGGTATAGCACGACACAACTTAGAAGGCGCGCGGATTAAGCAATAACAGACTCTGCGTCAACGGCTTAAGTGCTTCGCAGCGCGCCTTCTAAGTTGTGTTGTGTTCTGCTATACCTACGCTGGATTTCCTTACGCATCAAACCAACGTTGTTCATGTATTAACACGGAAGACACAGATCATGAAGCGAATGGTGCCTGTCGTAGCTATAAGTCAGTACATACCAGTTCACGGAAGAGGCCACGGATCGCCATCTATCATGTCATGTACCAGTGTCATTTGCAGCCTCGTTGTCACATGTGTTCCCGGGATGCAGCGACGGAAAGCGCACGGCCCTGGCAGTCAAAAGAGCGGGGCACGTAATTCGATAATCGGCATGCTCTTGAACGAGTACCTACGTATGTCATGTCGAGCCGAAATGACAGTGGGGAGTGCGTTACTGATGTTACCATTCCGCGATAGGTAATGTTGAGGACTTCGATAAAGGGAAGTAAAATAAAGCGGCGACGTGTATAAAGCAAGATGGTCCATTTCTATGTATCATGTTTTTTTCGTACCTACTTTTTTGGAATTTTGATAAAATGCAAATATTGCAGAAAATATGTCGACAAGCCGTAGTAGCCTAGTGGTTCGACCTACCGCCTCTCATGCAGAGGGTCGGGAGTCGATTCCGGCTCGCACCTCTAAGTTTACTTATGTGCGAAATTCAAATTGAATTTACCACTGAGCTTTTCGGTGAAGGAAAACATCGTGAGGAAACCTGCACTCATCTGCGAAGTAATTCCCCAATCCGCACCGGGCCCGCGTGGGAACTAAAGCCCAACCCTCTCGTGATGAGAGGAGGCCTGTGCCCAGCAGTGGGATGCAAATAGGCTGAAGTAGTAGTATAAAATATGTAATTAGTTTTCGTATTTAATAACTTTTGCAAGTAGGACATCGTTAGACACTTTTTATGGGTAGGTACTCGACCTCACCGCGCGCACGAAAGAAACAATTGACAGGTTAGCTAGTCCATTTATAAAACTAATGCACCTCATTAGCTGAGACATTTCTCTACTTCGCTTGCGTATGAGTATTAACGTAGTCGACGTTGCAAAATCACCAGTTCCACTTGACACCTGCCTTCGAGAACTTTACAAAGTGGAGGAGGTCCAATTGGATGGTTGTTAGTAGCTTGGAGTGATTGACAAGCAGACGTGCGACAAATGTAGCTCGTTGACAAAAGGCTAATGCCGAACAATTGAGGCAAAGAGAGCCCAGTAGCGCAAAGTGCGAAGGCGTTTGAGAATGCCGTCTGCACGTGACAGTTGACACACCCGATTTGACATAAATTTAAATCATATTTGGTTTAGATCATGTCATGCAAAGTCATCGATAGGTGTTGTACCTTACTTACCTAGTAAATAAATGGTCAAATATATTTCCATGGTTACTAAGGTGCCTAGATCAGATCAACAAGTAACGAAAACCTAGTATAGTATTAACACCTGAGGACCACCCGGCCAGGGAGCTCATTTGCTTACTCTGTGACATTTATAAGAAGGGGCTTTATTCGAAGTCTTTAATAGGGGCAATGCAGATTCCCTATAACATCACTCACGCGTCACGGCGCTTAAGTTGAACTTTAAATCTAGCTGCTTAAAGTTCGGTTGCAACGCCTCGACGCGTGAGCGATGCTATAGGGAATCTCCCTGTCCCTATTTAGGACTTCGAATACAGCCCAAGTCTTCATTAAAATTGATAACATCAATATCAAGTTATCATCAAGTATTATGATGCAACCTATTTTATAAGCCCTTATTGACTCACATATGCTTATAGGTACTTAACATCACGGAAGTGTCTTCCGTCCGCGTAAGTAGATACATATTTAACTCATGGAAGGTAAATAAATCTAAGTGTTTACTGTTTACATAGTGCAACTATCTATTGCTTATTAAACTAAGGACTGTTCAGTACGTCATCTCTGCATTTGCAGTGGTTACAGACTCATCCTTTGTTAAGGTCTAACAGGATTTCTGCAATCCGCATCGCATCCAGCATAAAATCATATCTGCAAAGGCCAACTGAGCAATTGTTTCCGAACGCGTGGCTAGTTAACAAATAATCGCGGTTGACAATTGGAGTAGGTACGGGCAGAAGTGACTGCACACGCCAGTCCACGCAATCCTGGCGACTGGCGCGCTCGGGAGCCACGATGCTGCCAGACATCGACTTGAAAAAAATGCCGATGTGATGGCCAGTGTTGCGTGATTTTTTCGAGTTCAGTGATTTGACAGCCTGCTTTAAATTCCAGTGTACATAATGGTGAGTTAGATGCAACAATGAGTTACTGACTTTAGGTTAAGCGTTATCATGACTATCTTGTTTACTGGTTACTCTTCAGTTAAGCTCATTACTGACACGTCAAGATCTTGCGCTTGGTGTGAGGTAGATTTACCTGTTAGATTACCTGTTGAAATCTTCAACGGTTCACACTGCATTTAGTAGGTACCTGATACACTCTGCAAGAGCGCGAAAATTTTGAAACCGTTCAAATACCATAGTAACGAAATGCCTAGCTATAAAAATATTATAACAGCCATTATATGTACTTATCAGTAATAGAGTGAACTAAGCTCAACCACTACTAACTACTATCACTACTAACGAACTAGTTATTATAGAATTTTCAGTGATTCAAACTTTATTCTATGTTAGGTATATGTATGTAAAAGTCACCTAATGGTGATAAATAAAGCATGTAATAAAACTTACACACTTGTTTTAGATCGGCATCGTGTTTGTCAACACTAGATGTTATTTGAATTGTAAATGCGAAGCCTACAGTGTCGCTAGTACACGTCGCAAACGCAGTTGCAATAGGCCAGTTAGATTTTGTAATGATATTTCAAAAATGTAGGATTTTCAGTACAGTCAGCAGCAGAAGTAGATAAGCTGTCCAGGTGTTCAAAATGACCTGCACACGACCTTATTCTTAAGACGTTAAGGGCGTGTGTAGGTCAAGTTGAACACCTGGACAGCTTATCTACTTCTGCTGCTGACTGTACATCAAACTCTAACGCCCGGTTCCTATATCCAAACAACGCCTCGTTTTGCCTACGGACGGTTAAAATTTGACAGATTATCTATGGAACAAATGACAAAAATCAACCGTTCGTAGGCAAAACGAGGCGTTTCGTGGATATAGGAATCAAATTTAGCTTTACTTGAAGAAGTAATAACTCTATATTGCGTCACATGCACATGTTTGAAATTCAGCCGAAAATATGGGTTTTTATAGAGCGTTGTCACTTTAACGTCACCATATGCTATGCCACATTTGTTACACTCGTGCCACAGTTTTTCAGTCGTTGGTTTGCATGACCGAAAACCGATAATCCGATAGTGAGTAGTGATCAAATCTTTTATGAGGAGAATATCGTTATTGGTCGAGATTTGTTTTTGAATTGAAAAATGTACTTACCTAAATCGGAAAACTTTTCTCTTTCCATGCCGTATGTTGTTATTACGTAATATTGTACATCCGCAGCCTGGGGCCTTATTCCGAACGCAAAAGAATTTCATTGGGATCCTATTGGGAATGTCAAAACGTCAGCACGCTCAAATATAACTTTAAGGGTAGGTTGATTCAAACCGTCCGTTAAAGTTAACGTTAAATATTTTACTATGGGATAAAAGGACGTTTCTGTATTGAATGACAGCTCGGCTGCCATATTTAACGACCAGGAGTCCGTGAATGTGCTTGAATCAACCCACCCTATCTAGCCATGGGCGTACCCAGCTTCTCACCCACGGGGGGAAAGCGCATGTTCAGCTATATATTCAGAGGGGGGAGGGGGCAGGTAATTTTTTCGTGGCATTTTCCGAGTAAAGCTCGGTTGCCCAGGTGCTCGCAATACTAGGTGATGCGGCTTTTCGCAGATAACACCGCGGCGCACTTCCAGTAATTGGCTATGGGTGAAAAATGACAATGTGCTCGATTATTTTTTTAAGGATAGGAATAACCTTCCGTATCAAGAGAAAAAAATCTCAGAATTTTCCGTACCGTAGATTCTGCGTAAAAAATAAAATTGGTTTTGCGTTATGACGATTGAAATAAAGGTGTTTCCTTGGTCCAAGTATGCAGCACTACTTCTTGAAAAAAAGTGTTGACACTATTGACATTATTGATTTTTTCAAGAAGTACTGCTGCATACTTGGACCAAGGAAACACCTTTATTTCAATCGTCATAACACAACGTCAATTTCTTTTTTTTACGCGAAATCGACGGCACGGAAAATTCTGATATTTTTTCTCTTGATACGGAAGGTTATTCCTATCCATAAAAAAATAATCGAGCACATTGTCATTTTTCACCTATAGCCAATTCATAGAACCTATTATGACAACCGCACAGGTGTAATGTAAAATGATAATTGCGAATAAATAGTCGGAGTGCGGCCTTAATGTTAACTTACTCGGGCACACGGACGCCCTGTCTGTCAAACCGCATTTACGACTTCGCAAGTACCTCTTTATGTATGTAATGTGGAAAAGCGGTCGTAAACACTGAATGCTTCGAATCCTAACATTGGCTTAGATTCTAGGTATTCCAGGTCAAGAGACTACTACATAGTTTGAATCAGTAAATAAAATAAAAGATGTGGGTTTGACTTCAATCCGGCGTGTTGCAGAAAATCTAATTCATCATCATCATCATCATCATTTCAGCCGAAAGACGTCCACTGCTGGACATAGGCCTCCCCCAAGGCTCGCCACTCAGACCGGTCCTGTGCTACTTGCTTCCACCGGTTTCCCGCAACCTTCACGAGGTCGTCGCTCCATCTTGTTGTCATCTTGTTGGAGGTTGTTGGAAAATCTAATTCCATCCTAATATTGTAAATGCTAAGCTAAAGTAACTCTCTCTGTCTGTCTGTTACCTCAACCTCAAAGCACTAGAGCGATTTACTTAGATGAAATTGGGTATGGAGATTGGTCCAGGCTTTTTATCTCGCCGGGAAAACACATAGTACCTAACGATAATCGAATTCCACGCAGGCAAAGTCGCGATCAAAAGATAGTTTTGTATAGGTATATGGGTCGGGTGCTAGGTAATTATCTACTCTAGCTGTTCCAATTCGATTGTGACCCGTGAATTATGACTTTTAATTTGATTAGGCTAAGTGTCGGCTCACGCTACATCTAATTTGACGCTGACTCACTCCATCTATGATCCATCTATGATGCGGTTGGGAGCCCTAAAAAAAACCTTTATACCTATATTCCACAGTAGCCTCCCCTCATCACGAGTGGGATTTTGCTGATTGTCTCCACGCGGACCCGACCTAGTGCGGATAGGAACTTCACACACATTCTTGAATTACTTTCTGGATGCACGTATCGGTTCCCTCGCGATGCTTAAACCTTCACCAAAAAGCTCAGTGGTAAATTGAAATTGAACTTTTTAAATTGGGGTCCCGTAAGAACTTATTCTCTCTATAAGAACAACATAATCTTCGCTCTGATGGGTTTATTCTTCCTTTCGTCATGAGAAGGTCAAGGACTAAAGAAGGTATTAGTCCTAGACCTTCTGAGCGTAAGTCAAAAATGACTTAAATGACGCAGAAAGCTCTGCGCATTGATATATGTAGTTCTACGCGTAGCGCCCGCTCTTTGGCGAGAGTCAGTGAATTGAGTGAGATGACGTCACGCACCAGTTATATTACTAAAACACAATTTTCTCTGAATTAAAGTAATGAACTGAAAAATCTGAAACTCTTTTATTGACTCCTTTAGATAGAGATACCGAAATGGTCTTCGAATTACGCCTTACTAAAATTTTGAAATGTTGTCAAGGTGGTGGAGGACTGAATTTTAAAGAAACATGCGCGCGCGCAGCAACATGGCTTTTTATAAAGTCGAGGGGCTCTGGCAGATGAATCACAAAACATTTCGCGGGCCGCGATTTTGCACACGGATATACCTTTAGCGCCTGCACTATCTACTTACTTACAAATTACAAAAACAATAAATATAAATTGCACATTTCATGAATTTGTTAGGTAATAATTTAGACGAAATCCATAGGTATCTACTAATGACGTCAAGGTAATTGTCAGTACTTATATTAGGTAAATGTTTTAACAATTTAAGGAAAATAAATACATTCTCAAACTTTACGAGTAGGTATTTGATGTGACGTTTGATAAGGTTTATCGCTCCATTGTAATTAATAAGTAATTAGGTATTATCCGAAGTTGTAAAGAAGATGTTTATCTACACTCATATCATAAACCCTCTATGATGCGTTCAAAAACCGCAAATTGTGACCCGCCGGCATGAAGATAAACAGATTTCTTATCTGTAAAACTGATTGCCTTAATTAATATCATTAAAATTTCGAACATCTTCGAACAGCAATGCCCACTATGTTCTTTATAACTATACCTATAGTCAGACAGAACGAAAGTTTATTCCATGTTCCAAAAAAAATATCGGCTCTATTTACTCTGTGCTTTTTAAAAATCGAATGTGAGACACTGACATATTCGAATTGCCGCTATTGTGGACAGATTTTGTAGATAAAGTTGTGTACACAATTTTATGCCTTAAAACACTCGTTTGATCTTGGTATGACACTCGCCCGATGGCTCGTTTCATAAAACCACACGTGTTTTAAGGCCACTCATATTTAACATTTACATAAAATAAACTACTATTACTAAATGTCTTACGTATGTTCTTCTTTTCATTATATTTTTTAGTTCCACTTTTTATGCACTGTAACATCATACGCGCTCGAATATCCTTAAGGAACTTGTACTCTGATGGCTTTATAACAAAACATTGGTTGAACGTACGAGTACTTAATGCTTGTGTCAGAGACCTTTTGTTGTTTCCCAAGTACCTATACTTATGTCATATTTAAGTCCAAAATAAAGTTATGCAACTATCAAATTCGCACCCACAGACCAATATTATCTTTATGACTCTACTTTTCTCCCAGGCGTGCTCCAATTCGATTATGGCAAGGCACTTAGCCGTTATCAAATCACTGACAATTGTGCCATAGTAATGGTCCTACACGTGTGCCGTGGCAGAAAATAGACTCTTCCTGTCGCCCCGCTATGTGCGTTAATCATTGCAATAAATTCTGGTATGAATGAACGAAGACAAGTTTATTTACCGTGAAATCATTGGAGTAGCTTAGATAAACTGGCTACTTCTACTCTACGTGTTTTGTAGCAAAATTTTTGCTGTTTTCATCCAGTCCACTTACATAATACGGTCGCAGGGGCCGTTGTGGTTGTATGAGAATGTATGGAGCCGCTTCCGTGGATCGCGATTCGCGACTGTTGCGCGCGGCTGATGAAAGCAACAGACGGCTGCAGGCCTTGCAATATCATCTTTAGTGAACAAAAGTGGATTGGAAAAGAACGCCATTTTATCTGCCTGTCTTAAGCGACCTTTTTCCAATCTAACCGCTGAAGTTGACCTAGTTGTTCCAGGTCCCAATCTTTCCAACTGTATTTATGCCATCCGACCGGTCGTCTGCAACTTTTTTGCCCAGTGGTCTCTTGCTCGACCCTCTCCCATTCTCTCCATATGTCATAGCCAATGTAGACTGGTCCAGTCCTCACATAACTATTGAATTAAACATTAAACGAGCACACATGTAATTAACTAATAACAATTAAGTCGGTTAAGTTAAACGTAACTTTCTCTTGTTTTGTCACCCATGGTTTCCTGTCTCTATTAATTTTAATAATAGAACCATGGACGTTTAGATGTAAAGATAAAAGCGGACATAATTCATGTTACAGTATTCGTTTTTGGTCTACACAGTGTCAGTGTCCCATTTCGGTATTAATAAAAAAAACTCATTACAAATAATTTGCGACCTTCGATCATAAAGGAAGGTTCTGACCGTCAAAAGTTTTAACACCGCATATTCCAATTTCAAACAAAATTGGAAACGATTTTTATTCTTTTGAAGTAATATCAGATGCGGTCAAGCGTTCAGAAACTGTCACACGTTCGTTATTAATTAGGTACTGGCCAGTAGTAATTCAGGCCGGCCTTCGTTACCGTGTGACGTCACAGAGTCCACCTTTACTGCTAATTATACAATTGCACTTGCAACGTGTATAATCGTTTAAAAGATACTTGTGCGTAGAGGTAGTATTAATCAATACTGCCGTTTAATCAAATAATAGGGAGCACTCGAAATGTCAGTTGAAATTAATTACTTAATGAAGTGACGTTCGATGTGTTTTTCTTATCAATATTAGGTGATTATGAGTACTATCTAGCTTCTGCCTGCGCCATCGCCCTCGTGGAATTCAGCTATCGCGTTTCCACGGGATCTATGCGTTTTTTCGGGACAAACTTCATCCGGTCCAGCGATGTTTAAGCGACGTGAATAGGTAACAGACAGACAAAACGACAGACAGAGTTAGTTTCGCATTATATAATTTATCCTCTTTTGAAATTATTTGTTATCTCCCTTGTATTTCTGTAGTTTCTTTCTGATATTGATGCACCTACTCATTTTTCTTTCGGTTTGGCCTTATGGTTGACTGGTAGAGAATGACTTTAGGCATTAAGTCCGCCAATTGTATACATTTTGTATGTGCAATGAAGTTTAAATAAATAAATATATACCCAGTGCTTAAATTTAGAATCTATTTATATTGTTTCTCGTGTTCTGTAACAAGTAAGTAGGTACATGAATTGTTATTAGGATAAATAACAATTCATGTACCTTTATTGTTGCCAAATAAACTTATTTCATTTTATTTATGATATTAGTAAGTAGTAATATGGTATGGATATGGCATTATGGATGATTAAATCAGTCCCTCGTGTTTTTTTATTATAAATAACATTTACGCGTTTTGTTTAAAAAAATCACAGATTCGTGCCTCATACGACTATCGAGCACATTGGAAATGAATCTACGGAATTGAAAAATGTGAAAAAGGTCGTTCTGACTTTTTTACCATTTTCAAAAAGGTCTACAGGGCAAAGCCTTAACCCAATCATCTTTGTTTTAGGCTCAAATTGTAGCTGACTAAATTTTCCAGAGGTGTTTTTCTTCGTTTCCAAAATATCGAGCGCCAAAATCAATAATTCGGTTTTTTTTTTATTATTTTTTCACTATTTCGGCTATAACTATTTTCGTTTTTGACTTTCTCGAATGATTCCTTTTGCACCTTAGCTCTCGTAAATATGCGTCTTTTGAGCGTTTTCTAAATATCATATTATCTTTAGAACCCTCCGAGATATAAGGCGATCGCACTTTTTCGTGAAATCGCAGGCTATATACTGAAGCGAACGAAAAGACATTTCCAATGTCAAAAAACAATATGATTTTATATAATATCCAATTTTATCTAAACTAAAACATGTTCGTTAATTGACAAAATATGTTTCACAATTGAAGATATCGTTTATCTCGGTAGGTATAATTAGCTCAATATTGATATCCCCATGGTTCATTCTGTCATTGTTGTTCGACTCGGCCGCTGTTGACGATCGCGGATAGCAAAATGATTTTTATACTTTTGTTTTTGTGCGTCGTTTTACTAGTAATATTGAAATATAATGGAAGAAACAAAGATTATTGGAAGAAACGCGGAGTGGATGTACAAATAGAAGGCACCAACTGGAAGTTTTTATTGGGCAACTGCTCTCTATCAGAGATTTATAAAAAGATTTATGAAGACCATCCCACGCACGACAATATCGGAATATTCCAAGGCTCAAATCCAGCACTAATTCTTAGAAACTTGGAGAATATTCAGTTTGTCCTAGCAGGTGATTTTCTTAACTTTTACAGTCGTGGATTATTAACAAATCCCGAAGATACCCTGGCTGACAACGTTCTGTTTATGGAAGATTATCCACGATGGAAACTGGTTAGACAAAAATTATCACCCGTATTCACAAGTATGAGGCTAAAGAACATGTTTTACATCGTAGAGCAATGCGCTCGTGATTTTGCCCAGTTAATGGAGCGGGATGAAAAGTTCAGAGAAAAGCCGTTCAATGCCCTGTATACGTTCACTACGTCTGCGATCGGCGCGTCGGTCTTCGGGATCGACACGGCGCGCAACACAATGAACTCGCCGTTCATGGAGATGGCGTGGAAATCGCTGGAGCCTACATTCCGAGCTAACTTCAGGTTCTTCTTATCAAACACATTTCCATTTTTGTTCAAAATTTTCAAATTGAAGGCTTTCGCTGAGCACGAAGAGTTTTTCATTAATGTAGTGAAAAAAATGTTGGCCAACCGACGAGTTGACACGAAAAAGCATTATGATTTCATTGAGATATGCTTGGAGTTACAAAATGCCGGAACAATGCGAGACCTGACGACAGGCTATGAATTGGAGCCGACTGATGAAATACTGGCCGCTCAAGCTTTCTTCTTCTTTGTAGCCGGTGCTGATACTTCAGCGAATACAATGCACTTCACCCTGCTGGAACTATCCAATAACCCAGACATTTTAAAAAAAGTACATAAAGAAGTAGATGAAGTATTTGAAAGTTGCAATGAAAGATTAACGTACGAAGATGTGGAAAACCTTCGTTATTTAGACATGGTTTTAAGCGAAACAATGCGAAAATATCCACCGGTAGGCGTGATGCAGAGAAGATGTACAAACAATACAGTTTTACCAGTCGGTAAAGTGCCTATTGAGAAAGACAGTCTTATGGTGGTGCCAATTTATGCTATTCATAGAGATCCAAAATATTTTCCGAACCCTGAATTTTTTGACCCTGAAAGATTTTCTCCGGAAAATGTATCAAAAGTCAAAAAATACTCGTACATGCCTTTTGGCGAGGGCGGTCGCATTTGCTTGGGTGAGTATAAGATTAAGGACAAAAATCATTACTTTCAATGCTGACTTCTATTGCCTTGATAAATATCTAATTGAATACTTAATACCGATCCACTGATAAGTTGATAAGCCCATATTACTTATGAGTGTTTACGTCGCTCATATGAAACGGCCAAGCCACACCTTTCCACTTTTTGAACAACACAACTTGGTTCTTCATAAGATTTTATTTATAACTTTTGTTGCAGTACATTATAGAAGGCATTCGTCTTGTCATAATTATTGACAAGGTCTAGTAGGACTCCGTCAATTTGTGTACAACTATCTTTATTCTCCAGGTGCCAGATTTGCTCGTCAACAAGTGAAGGCCGGTCTCGCCTGGTTGCTGAGAAGGTTTACGCTAGGTGCGCAAGTGTATGCGCCTAAGCATTTCGAGCCCAGCTTCTTCGCCTTGCGCGACCCGGAAGCCCGCTACGATTTCATCCCTCGGCATCACTCGCAGCGCACTTAGAACCAGTTTACGACCATAAATATATTAAGGAGCGAAGTGTATAATTATTTACATAACCCTTGGCCGTAAAGTGGGATTTTCTGCCCGCTACGCAGAGAGAAAATCTCACTTCTTGGCCAAGGCAAGACGTAAAACTTTTGACAAACCACGGGCGGTAATTCGTATCGGTGCGGGCCACAGAAACCTGCGATCTGGGACATTTACGAATTCACCACCTAGTCTGTAATGTACTATTACTTACTAAGTATAAGTATCCGCCGCAAAACAAAGTGGCGACTGGCGCAATACATACTTCTATGGTGCCAGTCGCCACTCTGTTTAGCGGCGGATATAAGTACCTATTTTACTATTTTTAACACAGACCCGTGGTGACCTCTAACCACTCACTTGTTTTTGGCAACTACGGTTGACCAATTCTATGCTCTATGTTCAAAGTCATAGCGCCTTTTTTGCGCACGCGAGCAGCTGAATGGCTAAAACAGATGAATTAATAAAATTTGAGATGACAAATTACAAAATGTGTTTTTTATGTCTTAGCGAATTTAGCTATAGGCAAAGTAACTGAAAAAAAATCCAATTAAATAGTCCGTCAGTTAGATTATCAAAAAACCGGCCAAGAGCTCGGACTCGCTATATGAAGGGTACCGAAATTATTCCAAAATTATCCCATAAGTATCTCGAAAACTACGTGACCGATTTTGTTGAAAAATCAATGATGATGATAATTATATTACACACTTTTTATCACTTCAAAAGCAAACATGTCACAAAATATTGGCATAAGTAAAAACTTATAACGTAACTAACCTTCATAATCATTTTACAAGACCCATCCAATGATACGCCACACCTATTACCTTATATTCCCTTGGATTTTTTTCTCATCCGTCAGTTACTTGTGTGGAAGGAGTGCAAACCAATTTTTTTTCTCAGAATCGTTCTGCATCATTTTGTAGCAGTTCATAGAACACACCTACCTCCCAAATTTCAACCATATAGGTACGTAGTACACATAGTCTCCGAAAAAAATCTGTGAGCCTGTGACATATGGACGGACAGAACGACAAACAGACGGACAGAACGACAGAGCGACGAAATTATAAGGGTTCTGTTTTTTTGCCATTTCGCTACGGAACCCTAATAAAACCGGTCAAGTGCGTGTCGGGCCACGCGCAATGTATAGGTTTCCGTACCGTGTAGTTGCTCATCACACTTTAGCAAAGCTTGTACTATGGGTGCTAGACAACGATATTAAATACCTATTTATATAAAGTTATGTATATCTGAATACTACACATCCATGACTCGGGTAAGTAAGTTTGCCCCTAGTTGTTTGCGAATGTCGGAACAGAGGGCGGGTCACTACCAACTGAGCCTAACCTGTCGTCTAACTAATGCCAACAAACACATTGACCTTACAGCTCCGACGCCACTGGCGCCATTCTTCCTCAATTCCAGGCTATTCGAACAACACAAAAATGGTAGGTTAGGTATAAATTTTTACGAGGTTTTCCGCAATATCGCGAGGAGTGGGCATTAGACGTCCGGCCCTCGTTTACTAGTTGATTGTAATGGGCTCGAGGACATGTAGTGTAACATAACCGGACCATCTTACTACTACAACCTATTTGCGTTCCACTGCTAGGCACAGGCCTCCTCTCATCACGAGAGGGTTTGCGCTATAGTCCCCACGCGGGCCCAGTTCGGATTGGGGACTTCACAGACGTCTTTGAATTCGCAGATGCGTGCAGGTTTTCTCACGATGTTTTCCTTCACCGAAAAGCTCAGACCATCAGACTGGACCATCTTGCTCAATGTAAAACCTATGGGTAAAATTATCTGCTATAATGTCACGTGACGTATCACAACGTACCTACTAATAAAGCTTTGATTTATTGTTTCTTGAAGAATTGGTACTTCTCAATATGCGTGGTATTCAACACTAGCTTCTACCAAAAACTTTGCTCACGTGGAATACGTGGAATAATCGCATTCCCGCGGGAACTATACGTTTTTCCGGGATAAAAGTAGCCTAATGTCCTTCCCTGGGACTCAAACTATCTGCATCCCATAGTTATTAAATTTCACCTAAATCGGTAAAGTGGTTTAGGCGTGAAAAGGTAACAGACAGACGGACGGACAAATAGACAGAGTGACTTTCGCATTTATAAATATTACTTTGGCAATTTGAATTTACCACTGAGCTTTTCTGTGAAGGAAAACATCGTGAGGAAACCTGCACGCATCTGCGAAATAATTCAAGGATGCAACCCGCACGAAAGAAGCAATCCGCACTGGGCCAGCTCGGGGACTATACTATAGCCCAACCCTCTCGTGATGAGAGGAGGCCTTTGCCCAGCAGTGGGCCATAAATAGGCTGTTGTAGTAGTAGTAATAGTTTGGAAATACGAGAAGGTACGTCGTACTTCATGATGAGATCAAAATAACGGAAAACGGCTTACTGCATGAATTAGTTAATTCTACTCCACACTAGATGGCGGTAGTAAACTCCATTCACTGTATACAATTTTCGATAGACTTAAAAATGCCATAAATGACGTACGTTTTGTACTATGAAATCCGAATAAAACGTAAGTCAAACAAATTGTTGCTAAAAATAAAAAGCGTGGATCTCTGAAGAAATTATTATCACTAATTTAACGACCAGTTAATACATACTAGGTACTTATGTTAAAAAAAAAACATAGTGTTGACATACACAAAATCTATTTTCAGAGTCAACCGTACTAGCTCGAATCCCGACACAATGAACCCTCCGGACATAACCAATACCACATCAAGAAACAAGCGATAGTACAATCCGGACTCAAGCATGAACGGCGAACCTTCCTTCGAGATGGAGGTCCGAACTGAAGAGCGAGAGAGAGCCAAGCCAGCGCTGACTTCAGGGAAGATCTTCTACAACCCAGGGGTTGTAGAAGAGGAGACTGATGAGACTAGTGCCTATGACAGTTCTATGGTGGAATCTCCCATGCTGGTTGGGTTCAGGGGCAGCGGGCTGCTACGGCCGCCGGTGATCCATACCTCGAGCAGCTTACACAGGATCCCTACTTATAGTAGCTCCATTGGACAAAGTACTGTGTACCGGCAGGATACCTGCAGGTGAGAAGTTCTAGTAATAAATTTATTCAAGTAGGTACTTGCACTTATTATTTTTAGGTGTCTAATTTAGGTGTTTTGAGAGTGAAGGCAAAGTTTGCCGAGTGTGTAGGTTAAAAGTCTATAGTATAATAGTATCTAATATATAAAATTCTCGTGTCACAAGTGTTTGTAACTAAACTCCTCCGAAACGGCTAGACCGATTCTTATGAAATTTGGTGTGTCACGTATGTTCAGTAGGTCGAGAATAGGACGTAAGCTATTTTTCATACCCTTCCCAAAAAAAAACTAAGGCAGTACGAAGTCCGCTGGGTCAGTTAGTCTATCTACACTATAGTAAAAGGGTATTTTTTCTGTCTCTTTCTAACTGTCTGTTTGCTCGAGTTAATTCCCGGAACTACTGAACCGATTTCAATGCAGTTTTCAAAGGTAGATAGATATTTAGAACATCATTTGGCGCAACATCACAGAATATTTAATAGTACTACACACAGAATGGCCACGGAATCATTCGCCTGAATCTAGCCGGCGCGCAACTCGCGCCGTACTCGAATAAAACGCTTGTGTACATAAACATCACACAAGTCGAATGTTCAATATTGGCATTGTTCGTAAGTGGCATTTCGAAATCACAATCCTTGAAATTGGTATCTAATCAGCAAAGATAAATGTCTTCACTAGTCCGTCGAATTTTCGCCCCATGTATATATTGGCGATAGCGGACGGTCGCGCGTGGTTATGGTCTAACTTTTTAATTTAATGTGTTCTGGAATCTTCTTGTTTTTTTTTTCTGAAAGTACTTGAGCACGTCAAAAAATGCGCCGGAGACGTAAATAGTGAACGATAACACTATCGTTGTTGACCAACTCCGCTCTACTTTTGTTTGAATTAATCATCGGAGTGACAAGGTAGGTCCTGGCTTGTATAGTACTTGATAAATGTGGAGCCATATTAAATCTGCAATAAAATATATAACTAGTGAGAAAATGCAGCTGCTATCGGTATGTATAAATGCTGCAATGTAAACTGTACGTACATTGCAGCATTTAAACATCGGCTTCTATTTTAGCTTTCATTAAAAAACCGAGTGCCTGCTTCGACGATTTTTGTATCGACTTCAAAAATGTCGAAAAGGAGGTTCTCAATTCGGATGTATGTTTTTCATTTTGGTTTTGGCAACACACGACAAAATACGGCAAATATGATGTTGAAGTAATTTCCCACTTTTACAAACCGCCAATGTTTAATTATGACGGCATAACACTCCTACCCTACCGGATTACAGGCGAAGCGAAGGTCAATTGTCTCTAAAAGTCACTTTCCAAGGCCCACAAATAAAAGGGTAAACACGGCGGGATGCTCCTTAATCTGCCAAATCCACAAAAAGCCGCAAACACTGATACGTGCAGTAGGTAATCTTGATTAATCACCCAACGAGACATTTCCACGACGCTGCATCAATGATAAAACACTGGATATTAGTGCCAAAGTTGGAACGCTGAATGTCATCTACAAAAAAGTCATTAAAAAAGTTTATGGCCTTATTATATGGATTATCTAATTTCCACGAAAAGAAAATCAGAAATTTTCATTTACCAGTAAACGTCAACCTTTTTCCAAAAAAATTGTTAGTATTTTAATTTGTATTTGAAACATGTTTTTTTTTATTATTTTGTTTGCGTGTAATTATGAATCGAACGTATAGAATTAAGTAAATAGAAATCTGTAGGAAGATAAATTTCATCAAATCATATCTCAAAAATACATTGTACTAGGAATGCACAGTTCCGTAGCACAGTTACATATAAATTCGTTTAGTTTTTCCTCGTGAAACAAAAGTTTTCTCAAATAACATATGGTGACATAAGTAGGTGCGCTATGGATATTTCGAAAGACGTTTCGTCGACGACGTTCTACTTATTGGTGGAGAAAACATTTTAAGCAGGGCTTAGTTTTTATATCGCTATTAAGCTTATCTTGAGCTATTCGACACTAGACGACAACGTCATGACATGTTTGGCTTTAGGTAATTGGGGATTTAGGCAAGCCTTAGATTGGTTAAATACCTAACTGCTCTCACTACACATATGATTATTAAACACACTAAATCGGGATATAATCGCGTAAAAATAAATAAATAAATAAAAGTAAATCGCGGCCGAAACTTCGAGGAAAAAAAATAGCTTTTTTACGCCATTAAGTCCCGATTTAGTGAGTTTACTATGAGTGTATATCGTGAAAGTTGGAGACAATACATATATGATTGTAGGTAGCTTGTTAAATAGGTGATTAAAATCCTCGGAGCTGAATATGTATGGGTATTTGATAGACATTTTCAACCGACGAAAAAAAAAGGAGGAGGTTCTCAATTCGACGCGTATTTTTTTTTATGTATGACCACGCATATCTCCGTCAATTGTGAACCGATTTCGATGATTCTTTTTTTAATTGAAAGGTGTACCTCCAACTTGCACCCTTTTAATAATTTGGTTTAGTTCTGATGATGGGATCCATGACAAAACGAGGGTACTCCTCGAAATTTGTTTGCATGTGTATGATTTTGGCATCAACTTCAAAGACTACAGTGAGACTTACGTCCCATCGTACACATGTTTGGAAACTATAGCCGAAAAAAATTTTGAAGTCGGTTCTATTTTATTATTGAAAAATTTTTTTAGTCAAGCACAATATGGTATGGTGCTGCTTACTCTAAACAAATCAGATAAGAACTATAACCAAATGAAGGAACAGATCCTATAACTATATCTAGGACCTAATATGATATCATATTAGGTAAATGTAATTTTTATGCTGCTCCATCTTTATTCAACCCATTATAAAGTATTTATATGACGACTCCATGGATTTCAGAACTGCGTTATGCTACTAATGTGGTAGAAGCAAGGAATATTTTCCTTGCCAGCCGCGCGTGTCCTCCGTCATTCTTCATCGCGTCTGCACTCGCGCTGCAAGTGCATGATGAGGCCATTACGGCGACAATTGAAACCATCAGGGGCTATATTCGAAGTTGAAATTTAAATCTAGCCGCTTAAAGTTCACGCGACGCGTGAGCAATCCTATAAGGAACAGGGAGATCCCTATTTTAAGACTTCGAAAATAGCCCCTGGATTTTACCCTCACCTGCCAAAGTCTGGTATAGCATAGCCGACAAAGTTTCACTCACATGTCGAGGGCTGACGTCTAATGCGAATATGGAGCCTACGCATACATAAAGCCCGACCAGAAAAATAAAAAAAACTTCGCCATATTGCGGATAGCTATTGGAACTAATTTCTTCAACTGGCAATAGTAACGTTAAGACGTCATTGGTGTCATCAGTAAATTGCTGTTAAAGTGAAGTGTTGATTGTGTGTGGTTTATTAAATAATTTTTATTGGATTTCGTGAGTGAAAAATGCCGAAAACTATTAAAAGTCACTTGAGAAAAGTGATTTACAATACGACAAAGTATTTGTCAGAAAGAAAAATCTAAAGGAGTGGACTCTATTCTTCTAAATAACATTACCAACTCTGTTGTCAACATGACAGGTAGGGTAGGTTGATTCAAACCGTTCGTTAAAGTTAACGTTAACGTCAAATATTTGACTATGGGACAAAATGACGTTTCTGTATGGGATGACAGCTCGGCGGCCATATTTAACGACCAGGAGTCCGTCAACTGTGCTTGAATCAACCAACGCTTAGGGTTGGTTGATTGAAACCGTCCGTTAAAGTTAACGTTAACGTTAAATATTTTACTATGGGACAAAATGACGTTTCTGTATGGAATGACAGCTCGGCGGCCATATTTAACGACCAGGAGTCCGTCAACTGTGCTTGAATCAACCGGCCCTTAGTGTTGCTATAATTATTGCTAATTTAACGCCCCCAGAGCAGGCAGTGCTGACCCAGCATCGTCAAATTGCTCATGTAAGATCATACTTTTTTAAGAAATGCGAAAAGTAAAAAGTATGAAAAAAACATATGTTATATATTTGATTATATCATCCTTAAATTGACAGCTTTCGTTACACGTTTCATGAAACATCACTCGATACAATTTAATTCCAAAGTAACTCGGACCTTTAATCCAACTTTACTCCAGTTTATTATATCAAGCAGTGTAAAACTAAACATAACAGAAAAAATATCCATATTGAATGCATAAATTGATAGTTTTGTAAAGGCCATTTTAGACGGTATTTTTATAGAAATTAAAACGTCTTAATTTATACTAACTAAATCGGGCGTTCTGTGCGTAGCGTCTTCTCTTCACTCGTTGCACGAGTGACAGTGACGGCTGAGCTGAGTATAGGAACGGCCTTTAATGAATCTAAATATATAAAACTCAAAGGTGACTGACTGACTGACTGACTGACATAGTGATCTATCAACCCACAGCCCAAACCACTGGACGGATTGGGCTGAAATTTGGTATGCAGGTAGATGTTATGACGTAGGCATCCGCTAAGAAAGGATTTTGCAAATTTCCCACGGGAACGGGAAAAATCGGGATTTTACTTTTTAATATTTCTGCGCATACGAAGTTGCGGGGAAAAGCTAGTCTAGCATATTACCGACCGGGACAAATATTGACGAGCAGTACAGTGCAAGAAAATCGCGATTCTTTTCCATCCTTTTCCTTAACTCTAACTCTTAAGTATATAATGTAGTTAGTAAACCGTGTTATTGAAGATCTGCTTGAAAGGCAGAAACGGTTTTTGTCAGAAATTGTCCGAAGTTATTAACATTCAGCTGTTCCAAGAAAGAATTTCGGCCATTTAGGAAAAAAAACGAGACTCGCGACTTATCCCATATTTTATCGGCCATTTCAGCAATTAATATAATTAAAATCGCTGAAAAACACTTCAATTTGACTACTACGAATGATTCTGATGGTTCATGAAAAACATGGTAGTTTATCTTTTTCAGCCATTAAATTATTTGCAACCTTCCTGATTATTTACTCACAAGTTACGTATAATCAGCAGATGTCGCCCAAGGTGTTTATTTTGGTATCACGACTCGAAATGTCACCTTATTTACCTAATATACAATAACGTATCGTGAGTAAATTTGTTAGCTCGGAGGCGCGGTGTGAATTAATAAATGCGCAGAACGGAAATACCTGTAACGTAAGCTGCGTAAGCGTAGTAGTAGTATAAATTCATTGCTCCTATTGCTAACTACTAAGTAGGTACTTGTAGAGTTGGTGTAGTCCTCGCTATACTATCTCTTTATGGCTGTAGTTTTGTAAAACGTTATAGAACTGCTAATCATTATAAAAATTAAAAAGAAAGCGGTTCTAGAATGATAATAGAGTAGTCTGAATGAAGCTCGCTTTAGATACGAGCGGTTGTACAAGCGAGGTCTTTTTAAAAAGGGGCCTACCATTATAAAAAAATCCTTAGATCCTCGTCAGAGTACCTCCTACTAATATTTTTTGCATGCGACTTCGTCTTCGTAGAATTTGATTGGAACGTTCCCGAGGGAACTATGAGTTTTTCTGGGATAAAAAGTAGCCTATGTAATAACATAGGCTACTTTTGTTTACTACAGGAAATATCCTGTAGTCCACACGATAATCCCACCAAATTTCATCTAAATCGGCTCAGCCGTGACCTCTACATGTGGACAGGGTTATGAGTTAATAATAAATACTCATACTGCTACTGAAATTAGAGCAAAAAGCGTAAAATTTTGCGAACCTCGGCTTGAACACAAATTAGTGGAACCTTACGCCGGGTTATAAGTAATAGTACTATCGTAGATTCAAACGTTTTTTCAGCAAATTGGCCACATTTGGGCAATTTTGCACGTCAGAAAATTAAATTAATCTACCAAGCCAGGGCCAGCAACCCATTGTAGAGCACAAGACAGCCAAACAAACTCAGCAGAAAGCTTTTTTCAAAATTTCAATTCAAACTTCACAATATATTCTTCCTAAATTCACAAACGCCGATGAAGATGGTTAAAATTCGACAGATTTTTAGAGAACTATCTGTGATCATATTTTATTAAGAATACCTAAGTATTTAATTCAAAATTAAGAGGCCTTATTTGAAAAAAAACTCTACATTTGGCTAATAAGAGATCTATCATCGTTAGACGAGTTTCCTCTCCTTTTCCTTCTTATTTCTGTGTTTAGCTATTTACCCATATACTACAGTATTAATAATCGTTTCCAAAAATTGTAGCTCAGTAGTATGTTACAATCCAATTTCCAATAATCGTTTCCAAAAATTGTAGCTCAGTAGTATCCAATTTCCACTAAACACGGAACGTAATACTATATCAAAAAAAACCGGCCAAGTGCGAGTCGGACTCGCGCACCGAGGGTTCCGTACAAACCTGTAAGGTTTACAAAGTTCGTTCTTTACGACAGTCGAGTCATAACTATGGTATTTTTATTGCAAAATGAAATTCATAACATTACAATGGGGAAAGATGGAGTAGCATAAATTTAAGACAAAGATCTTAAAAAATATATACTTTGTAATGTAACTAAAAATTTAAGGTTTTCGGAATTTTTCCTTTATGTGTGCTATAAAACGTTGCTTCATGCCAAATTTCAAGATTCTAGGTCGACTGGAAGTACCCTTTAGGTTTTGATTCCCTTGCGAGTACTTGCAAGTTTCAAAATATGCAGCTTAAATTGCTGTTTCTTTTGATTGCGTTGACATAGAAGTTTGATTTTGTTACAGCTTAAAGGTATTATAGACCTGAGTATTTGGTATGAATTTCAATTTAATACCTCTACGCGTTTATGAGGAAATGGGTAGTAAGGTTAAAATTATTAAAAAAATATATATTATGTGATGTAACTAAAAATTTATGGTTTTCGTAATTTTTCCTTTATCTATGCTATAAGACGTTGCTTCGTACCAAATTTCAAGATTCTGAGTTCACGGGAAGCACCCTGTAGGTTTTGATTCCCTTGCAAGTGTCGAAAATTTGCGGCATAAACGGCTGTATCTTTTGATTGCGTTGGCTTAGAAGTTTGATTTTTTCACAGCTTCAAGGGACAGTAGACCTGAGTAATTGATATAAATTTCAGCTTCATACCTCCACGCGTTCCTGAGAAAAAGGGTCTTGACAGACGGACGGACAGACGGACAACAAAGTGATCCTATAAGGGTTCCGTTTTTTCCTTTTGAGGTACGGAACCCTAAAAATGACGTAAATTATTCGTGTTCTACTACTAATACATACTACAGCCTGTTTGCATGCCACTGCTGGGCACAGCCTCCTCTCATTATGAGAGGGTTGGGCTTATAGTGTATCATGTTCTAGATTTCCCGATATTTATTCTAAATGTTTCACTAACTGCTTTGTACAAAAAAGTTTGTTAATTTTTTTACCACTTGAAATTTGAATTTGAATGCTGCACTTCACTATAGCGTCTACATAATCTGATAATGCGTAGAAAAATGTAGTCAGTCACACCAAAATTATACCTATGAAAAATGCTTCATAACCAGAGGTGGGTGTGTTGTTGTTATGTAGGCGTGTTGAAAATATAATGGCTCTCGACCTTCGGTAGCTGATCAAGAGTAACAAATTAGAGGGTAGACGCATTAGCGAACCAATTGGCACTGTTAAATTAGCTTTTATGAAAAGGTTTGCGGCCATCTTGTTTTTTACAGGGTGGCGGCAATTGCCATGTAGAAGAATTTTCTTGTACTTATTATTTTTACTGTACTTTTTTGTTTATTTAATACCTTCGTGATCTAAGACCATTATCATTCTGGAACGTAGGTACAGACCGGTAACTGTGAATGTCTGATTGATGACCGCGTCTTATTTTTAATCATCAAATCACTTCTAGAAAGCAGTCTTATATAAAACTCTTCCGTGTCTGATTGACTGACCGACAGATATCGTACAGCAGAAACTACTAGTTTGGACCAGTAGAAGATGAACATTTTCCATTTAGCTTCTTTGGGGAGAGAGGATTTCTAAAAGAGGATTTCCCGAAATTCCTACGAAAAAAAACCAGGACCTACGAGGGTTATACCGCGAGAGGGTGACGAGGTGTAAAACTTGCGACGAAGATAGTTCTAGTCCTGGGGGAGGATTTAGGCTAGGTACTTTTGTCCCGGAAAACCGCATAGTTCCCGCGTTAACGCTGTAACTGAATTCCACGCCACTGAAGTTGCAGGTAAAAGCTAGTAATAAATAAAGCGTCATATTAAAAGGCGTAATTATCAATCGTTGACATTACCCACCCACCTAGCTACTGCAGTACTTTAGGTATATCGTAATTATATTATTACATTTTAGATTACTTTAAGTCGATTATGCTTGAATAATATTGGATTGTGTTGAAATAAAAAATAAATTTACAATATGATATGTCTGTGTACAGATCGAATTTACTTTTGTTTATGAAATTAAAATGTGTATTATATTTACTTACCTGATACCTGAAATGACATTATTTAGAAAAAAGGAATATAATACAAATATGTAGTAAGTACAATAAATCATCAAGACGCTTCATTAGAAAGTTAGCATATTAGTAATATACCAGAACATTGTAGGTGTTTGTAACCGCGGAACATCAGATTTTACGCAATTGATTAAGTGATTTATCGTTTTCTGTCCAGATAATAGTCTATTGTTATTTCAAAACAACTCTATGTCGTCGTAGTTTGGTAACACTAGTTAATATTACCTATGTGGTCGCATTGCACGGAATAAAATCACTCCGTAGATTCCTAACGACGTCAAACGGGCGCTCGCTGAAAATCATTTTCCGTGGGGAGCTGATAATTTTGATTATAGAATCGCGATACAATTATACAGTGTTTAGCGCGGCGTTGTGTTGCGGGCACGAGAGCGGCAGTCGTGACCGCGGCATTATCGCGGGCGATGCTTCAGGCCCGAGCGCGCTGGGGGATGGGGCAGACGCTCGGCGCACTGTGAGCCGCGCACACCATGCACGCCGACCCCGAGTCCCCCGCCTGCCGCGAGGAGTCCCAGCTGCTGCCCGACGACTGGCTCAAAGTCAAACCCGTCGCCGGCAACGGAAACCTCTCCCCCGGCGTCTACTATCCAACCACAACCAGCAAGAGGTTCGATCCGCGCAACCCCGTGCCGTCGCCGACCCCAACGTACTGTTCGCTTTATGTTTCCGTTCTGCTATGTCTCCTTACGTTTTATGTATAAGTAAAAAATATCAAAGATATTTGTCTAAGTTTAAATAGTACTCATTATCGGCATTAACATTAATGAAGGCCGCTACGGTGCAAGCGTGAACTAGACGGTCTCGTTTACTAGATCATAACGAGAACCCATTCAGGCGGATCGTTCTAATAGACGTTCGTTGTTTTCAGGAGCCGCTCGCACCGGCATGGAGTTACGCGACGAACGAGGCGGCGTGCCATCCTCAAAAATGGAGAGTGCAATATTCTCAAATCAAAGATCTCGCAACGACGACTTCGTTTTCTTCAAGATATGTTCACTACCCTCGTGGACGCGCAGTGGCGATGGACTTTGCTCGTGTTCACACTCTCGTTCATCCTTTCCTGGCTCGGCTTCGCACTCATTTGGTGGCTAATTGCATTCACACACGGCGATTTAGAACCCGATCATCTACCAGCGATGCAAGAAACCTCAAACTGGAGACCTTGTGTGTTCAATATTCACGACTTCACTTCGTGCTTCCTATTCAGTATTGAAACTCAACATACGATTGGTTACGGTTCGCGAACAACCACCGAAGAATGCCCAGAAGCAATATTCATCATGTGCCTTCAGAGTATCGTGGGTGTAATGATTCAAGCATTCATGGTGGGAATAGTGTTCGCTAAGATGACGCGGCCTAAGCACAGGACGCAAACGCTTCTGTTTTCGAAATACGCTGTTGTGTGCCAGAGAGATGGAGAACTGTGTCTCATGTTCAGGGTAGGAGATCTGAGAAAGTCGCACATAATTGGAGCCAGCGTGAGAGCGCAACTTATACGATCGAGAACAACCAAGGAAGGCGAACTCTTGTCGCATTACCAAACCGAACTAGAGCTTAACGCAGATGGGTGCGATAGCAATTTATTCTTCATTTGGCCAATCACTATGGTGCACCGAATAAACGCGGAGAGTCCGTTTTACGGGGTGTCCGCTGCGGATGTACTGCAAGAGAGATTCGAAATAGTAGTAATATTAGAAGGTACGATAGAATCGACGGGACAGACGACACAAGCGCGTTCCAGTTACACAACCAGTGAAATTATGTGGGGACATAGGTTTGTGCCGCTAGTGACGTACAATCGTGAGCGCCAGGGCTTCGAGGTGGATTACTCCAAGTTCGAGGAGACGACGCAGGTGGACACGCCGCTGTGCTCCGCCAAGGAGCTGGACGAGTTCTACGGCAGCCAGACTGATCGCCGTTCGATCGGTGAGTTCCATTTCCAAGTTAAAAAACGTGGTGTCGGTGGATGGTTCTTTGTGCAGCGAACTAATAAATAAAAGCTTTAAATCGTGCTCTCTATTGTTAACGAACGCTATCATGACAAAAATAATCCAATAATCAAGATATGCACATTTCTTCGTCACTGTTGACACATTTTACGTCACGAAAATTAGCAGTTTACATTTCCGCAACTGTCTCTATTATCTAAGTACCATATTATTTATGCAGGGTCACCGGGTGAAGCGCCCCTAGATGCTCTTGTTACATTACGATGTATTGCAATCAGATGGTGTAAATGTGTTATTAAGCAATTAGCCGGTGAATGACTTCAATTATCTATTTAGTTTAACAATTAACGCAAAAAAATGTTTCTTAGTAATCTCTACCTAATAAGAAAAACATGATCCGTATAATCGTCTTGCGCTTTAGCTCAGGACACAAGCTTATGATACTTTGTTTTACCCAACCTCCACAGAATGATAGGTATATTTATGAAATATTAACAGACATCTTTCTTAAAGCAAAATCTAACCTTTTCCACACTATAAAATAATGAAACGGTAAGGAAAAACTTCGTCTAAGTTGATAAAGTTCCACTTTTGTCCAATCAGGCCAAAAGGAGTCATAATTATTATTAGCCAACATATTATTTTAATCAAAGCATCAAATTCGACAAGTCATGCCATGTATCAATTCAAATATTCATATATTTAGTTATTATTCATTAGGTCATGTTATGCATTCACGTGCTTCACTGCACAGTAGTCTAGTACTTGCGGCTACTGTATTCAGTGGCATATACTGCATCTTGATTTGTTCATTGTTTTGCCTACTTGACTTACTCACAGCTACACATCACTGACTCTGATGTAGAAGTACCTATCTATACATTGTAATTACATTTATTTTATTATAGTTCAATACGTTGATTGGAAATTGTATTTGGAATGTATTTCGAAACACTAACGCGTCTTTATTGTCACTACATGTCATAAAGACCGCATAAACTCGAAAAACTTCATGTCGTTCATTTCGTTATTAGATAAAGGGGGTTATGAGAAAGGTGTCGGTCTAAAATTTGTCGCTAATGTCCATGCAGAGCCGGTGCGAGTGGCGAGTTTACTGAATTCTGCAATATCTTTGAAGTAACAAGTCGGTAATTTCGGTCAACATATTTGCTGTTTGTTAAAAAATGATCACATGTTCCGTTCCTTGTTATAAGGCGTTAATAAGACGCTAAGGAGAACTCAACGTAATTTATTTAAATCACCTCATTGGTTCGTGTGCGCCGTAATTAGAACCTGTGTGCACAGTCTCGTCATTTTCACGTGCTTCATTTGCGTAGACGTCACAAATTAAGTAAAGAATATAGTACATAATACCTATCTATATACGTAAATAACTACTAAAAATGTGTGAACCATATATATTATTAAATTTACTTTCAATTGCTGCTCATAAAAATATTTTAGTCGAATCCATGGGTTTCAGATATCGTCTGGTCGTTCGTTTTAAGAGTACTTTTGATCGACAAAAATTAGTCTCCACATTACGAATATTAAAAAAAAGGGAAAGAGGAGTTCAGCTTATTCAGATAAGCTGAAAAGGATGTGCCATTTTGCCAATTTATTTCGATTTATAGACAACTGGAGTGCCCCTTCTTGAGACAGGAAACTCATTATCCGGATGACAGATGCTTAAGACTATTGCCGTTCATAAAAGGTCATTCAAAACGTAGTGCCGGTAAAACACTATTCATCATTTTTCTCATAACTTTGACTTTGCAGTTAGCTTCTAATTATTACCTACTTTTTACCTTTATAACTACGATGATATGCCCTGAAAAATTATATCTCCTCGTCCAAGTCTATACGCATTCCAAATATGATTTTAAATTAATCTGGACGAAATTGACAATGGGCAGGACGAGGAGCGTTTTCCAAAATAACCAAATATATTATAAGGAGAAAGGATCGAACAGGACAATTAAAAAGTATCGAAACATACACGTATAAATATTTCTCAGAAGTAACAATGAAACAGATAAGATAAATTCGTTTCAACATATATATTATAGGTAAGTAGAATAACACATGATTTCTTTCTAAATAAAGTACGCAAAAAGCAGTATCTACTAACTACATAATGGTTCTACAAATATGAGAGATGAAACTGTTTTCATAGGCGCTTGAATTATTTTTAATAACTTGTAAGGTGTAAGTAAATCGATTGAACTTGTTTCTGGTAAATTTAAAGGCCCAGTCACACCGAATGTGTCTGCGGCGCGTCTGCGGCTCGTGTCGCACGCACCGTTTGCGTTTGTTTACGTGCGTTTACATGATTCTAAATTTATCAAATATTATTAGAAATACACTGAAAATAAGTATTTGTAGAGGTTATTGATCTGCCTTATCGATTTGGAGTTCCGTCTTGTTATCATAAGGCACGTATTTGCGAGATGCCTGAATTCTCGTAAGATTAGGTCGACCTAGATATATTGATTTCAATTAGGTACAAAGTAGCATATTAAGATATGCTACTTTGTAGCTAATAATAATAGACCTAAGGGTCAAAAAGGTATTGCGGTAATGTTCTGTTTCTTGATTTCTCTTATCTCATATTTTCCTCGTGTATTCATATTATTATAAACGCAGTGCAGAATGCGGGCTCGCGGCCAACATCGTCTTATCATAAAATTTTGCCTTTTTACTAATCATTTTGGCCCACCCGATGGAAATAATACGCTATAATGCTAAATTTTGGGGTATAGATAGATAGATTTGCCACAAACCTTACGAATTACGGTCGAGTTTATAGGTTTAAAGAGTGGACTTAATTCCTATGGAATGGACGTGCAAATTTACATTTCGTTAGAGTTCATGTCACATTGTTTTCTTTAGTTTGCACCTCTGAGTTATCTAAATAAAAGTGTTAAATACGTTCCGCGAATATATTTAAATATTACATGTAATATTTAAATATGTTCCGCAATTAACTTTACATAGAGTGCAATATTTTGGAATGTAATAAAGCTATTTGAAGAAAGTTTCACCACGTTGAAAGATAATTCTGGTAAATAACCCATTTTAATGAAAACTGTGAGAAATACGTAATACGAGAGTTTATATGTATAGATTTTCTAATGTTGCGTTTTTATAATTTTATCCACGCTTTTGAAAATGTTCACTTTATTCGACTATACTAATATTTCACGAAATTAATAAAGTGTATTCAATTCAACATACGCATCGTTTTAGTTAAAATTAAAGCAGCAAAAAGTATTCCTTATTTTTTAAATTAACCATAACCTAAAAGTTTTCGTAAAAGTTTTTCACCTATAACTACCCTCAACAGCAATGGAAAAGCCCATACAAAGTGACCCGTTTTAACTGCTGTTGAGTGTATATCACAGTCATTCACCCTGTTCATACTGCTTAACGCTTATTCAATGTTAATTTAATTTCTTGTCTCGTCAATGTTATTATGTTATATTTGCCTTCGTTTATATGTAATGTGTGATCGTTTATATGTATGTTTGTGATGTCGCACAGAAAACGCGGAACCTCTGGTCCTGAAGATGCCACCCGAGCGCCCGGCGGAACCCAAAGCCGAACATAAAGATGGCGACTATACCGTCACTCTTTAAAAAAATGTTTCATGTTGTATACCAGTACCAATGTTAAAGAGATAGGTTAGGGACGCAGTTAAGTACAGATTACTTTGGATGTGAATTTCTTAGTTACGTTTAAGTATGTCTATTTCACCGGTTCCAAAACGTTGTCTTTGTAAAGATTCAACTGTTTTAAAAACTGCTACTAGTCAAGTTTAATTTCTTTTATAGATGGTTTCAAAAGATAAGATGGTTTTAAAATGAAACTTTGTCGTTGATTAATAGGCCTATTAAATAAATGAAAATACATGTAATAATACGTACACGCCTCTAGATATAAAACTGAAAACTAAAAAAGAATCTCAAATGTGCCTTAAATGTTCCTACGAGATTAAATAATAAATGACTCCAATACTTGAAAACATTCCTTATACATATCTATAGATACAAACATAAAACTGGATGTATTTTTCTAGTAATGTTTACATTAAATATAAGTCTTTAAATTTGTGAAATTAAATTTAAAAATCATTACCTAGATTATAATGTCTGAACAATGTTTTGTTTGTAAAAACTATGGGTTGTGTAATAATTAAGTAATTAATCGTGTCGATGAAATAAATTAAATAATTTAAAATAACAAAATGTACATAAAATGACTCGTCTTGTGCATAATATTGTTTGAATAATGTATGTTGTACCGTTTTTGTGTTTTATTTATTTTTGCTCTTTGTCTTATTATTAGGTAGATACACCTACTTCATACATATATGGTCAATTCAATAGCCAAAAGTGTGTTATAAATGAGCTTAAGCTAACCAAGGCAATGGTAATGAATTATTGAATTACATAAAAGAGATAATCTACGATAGGAAGTCCCGCCCCTCCACAATTCAAAACGCTTCCATGTATTTGGAATTTATTTAAGAAGCACCACCAACACTATCAACGCATGTGTGCGTGCTGTGACAGAGACATTTACCTCTACTTAAGAGGGTTTACTCCCAAAGTTGGCAACGTCGCAAATAGCTGACAAATATTTCGTTGCTTTCATTAATTTCTGAATATTAAGTACTGAATGAAATCATGAATTTTGTTCTATGGTTGAATAGAACATTAAGTATGGATTGCAATAATTATCATAGGAACACGAAATATTAAGGATTATGGAAGTACTATCCTTTGCAAAGTTTCCATCGAATTTTCCTGGCATTTTAATGTAATATTATCATTTAAATGCCTAACCAACAAATATAAAACGAGACGCGTCATTCAACCATAGACTGAGAAGTTCTTTTTTAATTCAGCAATATTGAGAAATTAATCAAAACAGCGAAACATTTGACAACTATATGCGACGTTGCCAACTTTCGGGATAAACCCTCTTAAAATTAAAAAGAGAATGCCTTTTTTTCATAATCATTTGCAGGGTATGTCAATTCTCTATTTACAATATTTACTACAACAGCCTATTTACGGCCCACTGCTGGGCACAGGCCTCCTCCGCGTGGGCTATAGTCCCCACGCGGGCCCAGTGCGGATTGGGGACTTCACACACAACCTTGAATTACTTCGCAGATGCGTGCAGGTTTCCTCACGATGTTTTCCTTCACCGAAAAGCACAGTGGTTAATTCAAATTGAATTTCGCACATAAATAATTTCAGAGGTGCGAGCCGGATTTGAACCCGCGACCCTCTGCATGAGAGGCGGTAGGTCAAACCACTAGGCCACCACGGCTTCTTTTTTACAATATTTACAATATTTGCTGCTAGCAAAATCTCTGAGATTGGTCACTTTCTATTTTAAATTGAACGAAAAAAAAAAAGTAGTATTATGTTAGTAGGTATTGGTAGTTTGAGGTAAATACGCTTTGTGTGTCCTCGTGTGTTGTGACGTTTTTTGGTGAGTACCAAATGTTTTGTTATTGCTTGCTTATTTTTTCAAGCCAGACTATTATACAAGCTTTTATTTAACTTGTTTACATTAGATTTACGGTTTGGCGTTTATCGTCGATTACGGTTGATCGTGGCCGACATGAGGTTTATCATTATTTATCATATTTATAATTATTTACTAAATAAATTATTTCGGTTCACCTCATGGAAATAATTATTATATTAGTAATTATAATAGCGAATAAAGTCAAAAGTTAGGTAACGATAAAACTTATGTCGGCCTACGCACGGAAGTGTACAAATTAAAGGCGGCGTGTCAATGTCTCCGATCGATCGCAGCGGGTTGCGGCCGACATGAGTTTTATCGATATTTTTTTCCTTTACTTAAAATAATCATTTGTTTTTATGATGTTTTTACGGTTTTTTCGTATGAAATTATCTACTTTAATAAACAAACAATAATTTGACTAAAAAAACCTAATTTCTTTAATTAAAAGTATATTATTTTGCTTCGTTTAGTAAACTGGCTCTTTCATACCACTTCTCCCCTACGGTTGACATTAAAATATTTCAATCATTTAGATTTTCTCTTTCAAATTCCAGGATACGGCGGCTCGAGTCTCACAGACGACATCATATACCGTACCTCTATTAACTCTAGACTGCCGTCGACTCCGCTCGGCATTGCCGATAGATTAGTGGCCGAAGCCATACGTCGATCTAGTCTTACAAACCGCCCGTCCATAGTAAAGTACCCTCCAGACTACTTCAACAATCCAATGGACCATTCGTCGTCGTCTAGTGAAGAAGAGACGTCGAAGAAAAAAGGTATTTCCAAGAAAACTGGAGCTGGAGATTAAGTTAGTTCTATAAAACAAAGTGAGTTGCGGTTGTGAGTAATGACGACGAAATGTCAACAAACAGCAACGCAACGCAAGATGGTGGCTATAAAAGGGTAAAAGTGGCGCCATCTTTTGTGGAGTAGTCAACTCGAAAGCAAATCAATGATTTCCTTTCGATGATGACGATGAAACTTTCATATATTTCAAAGTTTCTTTACAGCATATATTACCTATATACAGAAAACGTGCAGATGGTAGGTACAAAGTTACTCGTGTATAGCGAACGGGTATTAAGACTCAGCAGTTAATAAATTGTAATTGAGCCAAGCGCCATCTGTTATCAAGTAGACACAACTATACAAAAGGTCACCCTGTTCCATATCCAGAACCATACATTTCAAGGAATCCAAGATATTTCATTTCGTGACGATCATTCCTGAACTCCTGATCATTCCTGATTTCTCAAATAAAAATGTTCCTTTATTGTACTCTAACTTTTTGTGAATTAATCAAATAGGTAGGTACTCAATAAAGGTCCAATTCCGTGGCCAGCGATCGATCGCGGCCGCGGCCGAGCGACTAACGCGCTAAGGTTCTAAATAAAACTCTAGTTGAATGTCGTAGTTGTATAATACCATAATTCTGATAAACACTATGTACCTATCAGGTTAGGTCATACACGGTCTAGAAGCGAACAGCGCCCGCGCTGCGCGGCCCCGACTTGTCTCATAGACAATAGAATAAATAACACTTTCAATATTAATTTAGAACTGTGTGACAATATTTGACAAGCTTGTACCGCTTGTGAAGAAAATAAAGAAAAGGCAATTTCAAATACGAGTTCTAATTCCACTCTATTTTCGAATCAGTTACATTGGAAAGTGATTGTATTATAGGTCAAAACGGTACAAGCTTGTCAAAATAATTATTTGATACCAGTGTCCTTATAATATACATTTTAAAATTAATTTTGGCAAAGCGTATTGTTACAAAGTATACACATATACTGTCCAATTTGTTTTATTTTATTCTATCATCTAAACAGTTCTTACAAAAATATAGGTAAGATGAAATTTTACTATTAAATATAAGTACTAACTATGAAGTCATATGTATACATATCACTAAGGCATGTGTTTGTAAATATAAATTATCTTGACAAACTTTATATCTCCCATAAGCAGATATTTAATAAATTAAGTACAATATAAATACTTAGTAATATAAATATTTACTGAATTATTATCACACTTTATTGTGCATGATTAGCGTTTGTAATTAAATTGATAAAAATATTTTTTCTTTGTTCTCTTAAAGACTACACAGTGGTCAACCAACTGTAAATGGTCCAAAGATATAAAAGGAAATATTTATGTTGCAGATATCAAGCACTATTTATTCATTAGATATAAATAAAAAATAAAAATGTTCATTCCTTTAACGAAAACATTTTTTACATGAAAGTTTTTTTCAAAAATTCAGACTAAATTTACGTAATCTGAATTCTGATAATTTTATGTATCTCATACCTTAAGGCGGCGGCGTGTCAATGTCTCCGATAGATCGCAGCGGCTTGCGGCCGACATGAGTTGTATCGATATTTGTTGCCTTTACTTGATATTTATATTTACTACAAAAAATATTTAAATTGCGTGGGCTCAATATTTTGGTACCTAAATATAAATAGCAAGTAAAGGCAAAAAATATCGATAAAACTCATGTCGGCCGCAACCCGCTGCGATCGATCGGAGACATTGACACGCCGCCTTTAGTTGGTACTATTTAAGTTTATATCAAGACAGTTTAAAACGAATCGTACACTAAGTATAAATAATAAGCCAAGTAAATATATTAAATTTATAATATATATAGGTACCTACGTTTTATTTCACTGTTGAAAAAGCAGGGGCCACTGATTTCTTGATTTCAGACTTAAAAGGATTGAAAATGGTATGCGAAATTCATAGTAAAGTAAGTAAAATTCTAAAAAAAACCTAGTAGAACTACGAAAGAGACAATCTTGCAAAAAGAACATTTTATGTATATTTCTGTCTCATTCGTGAACTGAGCTGTAATTCAAGGCTTATCAGGCGTTCCTGTATTTTCTACATGCACTGAAAAATCAGCAATTAACCTAAAAACTAATCTATCGTTAGTTTCACTATCGACAGAGATAATACAGACTTCTTATTCCTACGAGTACACTGTCACCGAAAAGCGATAATTTCATAAATAGTCAGGTCATAAGTATAAGGGTATGGGTACCCTACGTATAGTATAATACGTTCACGAGTTACGAAATGTTTGGAAAAGTTTCGAATACAATGCGCGTTGCCTTTTTCCACCCTTTTTTCTGTAATAACAGTTTTGAATTTAGGAGACGAAACACATTTCAAAACAGGCTGGTTTGAATCCGACATTAGAAATCAAGTTCTTTCTCACACCTTTCAAGCGCCGATCCAACAAAGGAATAGAACAATGATTTAGGACGACTTCGAAGGCCCGATTTTGAATTTTATTAATATTAGCTACCTAATAGAGGGTTTAATTTTTTTATAGTTAATTCTAATTTCGAAAGTTTTCTGTAAGTTAGGTAAATTTGTTTTTTGGAGTTTTCAAATTTTCGTGACCTCTGGCTGTGTAACAATTATTTACAACGTATTCGCATAAAATGGTGTACTTGAAAAAAAAAACATTCAATAGTAATGAACTTCGAGATCTTAAATTGCAATTACCTACACAACTTGGTCGAAATCATATCGAAAATCACTCGCACTGACAAAATGTAACTAACTACTTAAGGAAATACAGAGGAATATTATCATGGACCGACTGATGGTGGGTTGTCAATGTCTCCGATCGATCGCTGCGGCTTGCAGCCTACATGAGTTTTATCGTAATTTTTTGCCTTTACTTGTTATTTATATTTACCAAAATGATCATTGAGCCCACATAATGTATTTTTTTTAGTAAATATAATTAGCAAGTAATGCTATTTATATTTACTAAAAGTAAAAAAAATATCGATAAAACTCATGTCGGCCACAAGCCGCAGCCATCGATTGGAGATATTGACAACCCACCTTAAAATCGATTCTGAATGACCTGACCGCTTAAACGAGGCAAGTTATTGTCGTTTTAATGAAATTTATTATGTAATCAGTAGATTTGGTGTTTTTACGTAATAACATTAATATGGTGACTCGATAGAAGGCTTATTGTTTGTGACGTAAGCATCGTGGCAGGTTTCAGATACAGACAGATATCTATAACGTTAAAAAGGTGAAGTAGACATTGGACGGTCTAGTTATTTTTAATGTCGTTAGAAATTTCGTTTCGCTAAGTCTAATATGACAAACCATATCTAAGTGGGTACAAAAAATACGTGTCCAGACCACCAGATTAAAGTGGGAGATATATTTAAGAATTTAACTAAGTACTAGCAAATGGCGCGACGCTGAAGACGCACTGAAGATCCAGATCCACTGTAGGTGACTCGAGGCTTTCTGAGATTACGCTTAGGGTTACCAGGGTTGCCTTTGGGCTCACTAGAAGGGTTACGTCCGGGGCATACTTAGGGTACCTTCCAGGGTTAATTCCAGTTATACCCCTGTGGTTACACTCTGGGCTAACCTTTGTGTTACTCCAAGAGTTCCTTTCGCAGTTACAACTATGTTTACCATTGGAATTAACCTCAGGATTGACCCTAATGTGACCCCTAAAGTTACCCCCAAAGTGACCCTTGGGGTTACGCCTGGGGTACTCGGGGCCGCGTCAGGCAGGGTCTGGCTCGGAGGTCACCAGGATGGGGATCACAGGCTTTTCCGCCTGCTCGATCGACCTGTGGGACGAGGCTGCGGGTCAGTTACAATGAAGGTCTGTTGGCTAATTAACTTAGATGCACTCGCACCAACCAGGGAGGCCGAACTAGAGATAGCTGACAGAAGAATTTGTTAGCCCGGTTTGATGCGAATGGATCTTACCTACTCTTGTAGCATTCAAATGACATCCAAAGTTAAGAGGTTGCAATAAAATCTACGCTTCATATTCAGAACGTGTTCAGGACCAAATATTGGTTATAGTATGTGTATAAAGGTTGGTTGAGATGTGTCATATTTTCGATTATTTCAATTATTTTCGATGTCGCGAGAAAATCTCCGCACATCACCAAATCTATCGAAGCGATTGTCATTCACCTAAATGATTTTCCATTCTATTATATCTTTATTCATTTACATGAAACTACCGATGATCTTTTCAACTCCACCACTTAATGGCAAATGTCAATAAAAAGTCAGGTTGCTCCAAAACTACCAACGAAACTGCAGTGTTAATGACACTGTCGAAACTCGTACTCCTTGGAATACATACAGAAATAGCTTTCCAATTAACCTCAATATCAATGAACCGTTTAAAAAGAGTTGCCTTAACTCATTAAGAAATGACAAGACTATAATGGAAACTCACTTCTTGGTTCTGTTCTTATCGTCGACTTTGTCTTGACCGTTGACAGCGTGGCCGATTCCGTTGGGCGTCAGCCCGTGCACTTTCTTCATACTAGCGTGACTATGGCTTCTATGTATATGTCCTTCTTTTTCCACCTTAACTTCCCCTCCTGGCATGGGATTGTGGTTCTTAGGTAAATGATCTATAGTCTGATGGAGGTTTTTAGGGAATTCTCCGTTCTCAACTGCCAAATGGCTGTGACTGGCATTCCTAGATTTTTCATTTATGTTGTGCACAAAGTTGTTTTGTGCGAGAAGTCTATTTTCTCGAGCTCTCGCGTCGGGAATTTTGATTTCGATGTGCTCGTCCAAGGACATGGAATCGACGGAGCTGAGGTCAAGAGTGTCGTTGGAGAAAGTCTTCGGAATGGTGCCGAGCATACGATCTAGAATTGAAAGGAGGTAATTAGATATTATCAAATATTTCATCAGTGAATCTGAATAATATTTAGATTTATCGGAGTAGGAGAGGCTTACCTAATTTTTGTGAAGTGGACACGGTGGCTCTTAGTTCATCGAGTTGTTTAGCGGAACACAATGGCGTATCAACTTCATACGTATTGTTGAAGCTGTTATAATCCACCTGAAATAAATGTTTTGAAAATTAGAAATGTTAACGGCAGAAATATATCTAAAATAACTCAACTAGTCATTAAAGCTGAGAATATACGACTTTAAAATTAGATTTTCTTTAATGGGAAAGCAAAACATTGTTAACGTCAAATAATGAATTAGTGATTACCCAAAAACTGTTGTATAAACTCATTCCTTAGAAAATATCGCGCCAGACAGGATCGAACATAGGAAAAAAATCTATTGTACTTATTATTTTCCTCATTCGTCAGTGTATAAAAAACTTCAGAATACAAATATAAATGGCATCATACGTGGAAATTATTACAAACGACGTCTCGACGGTGCCAAAAAACTGGTTGTGGAACAATACTTCAATACTTGGAAATACCGACACAATATGCCATAGTAGTAGAGTACAGTCTTTGAGTAACGGAGTCATTAATGATTCAATGCCAACATCATTTTGTAACTATTTACACTTGGATAACTCGAAAAATTTTGTTTGACAAATCCTTCTTTGGACTGGTTGTGAAATACGCATCGCATAATAATGGGTAGGTTAGGTATAAATCCTTGAATTACATCGCAGATGCGTGCAGGTTTCCTCACGTTGTTTTTCTTCACCGAAAAGCTCGGTGGTAAATTCAAATTGAATTTCGCAGTGTGCGAATGTGTGTGAAGTCCCCAATCCGCACTGGGCCCGCGTGGGGACTATAGCCCAACCCTCTCGTGATGAGAGGAGGCCTGTGCCCAGCAGTGGGCCGTAAATAGGCTGTTGTAGTAGTAGTAGTAGTAGTAGTAGTACGTATAAATATCATAAACACATATGTACTTACTTAAACATTCATGAAAAATTGAATATTTCTATGTAAACTAAAGTATCCAAATTTTAGCTATACTGGACAAAAATAGCTTTGCAGATATAGATAGTAACTGCGTGTACCGATACACGTACCTACTGAGGAGTTTCTACGTTTCCTCTAAGATATTTCTTTTATTTTAATTTAATTTGAATTAAATTTTAATTTCATCTGATATTGAAATGAAGAACATATATTATTCGAATAAAGGCTACATTTATTTTTGGTTTACGAAAGGATCATGTTGGTCAAGTCTCGAATGTCTATTTTTAGTTATTTAAAAGATACACTCACTTCATACTCGCCAGTGTCCTTTCTGAAGGAGACCATAGTTTCAAAGCGGTGCCCCCACAACACTTCAGAAGGCAGAAAGCTGCTACGCGCCTGAGTCGTCATACCCGTAGATTCAATCACTCCCTCTGAAAATCAAAGTATTTAGTATTAAATAAACACCTATGACCTTCATGGTCTTCTAATTATAGAGAAATGAAACAGAAAGAGATTTGACACTTGCTGATTTAATAACACGTGTTATGGACAATATGCGAACTATACATATCAGATTTATTACTGTCAGATTTAATACATGTCAGATTTAATATTTACACTTATTTTGTACGCAATATTAACATAAAGTTCAGGGCAAACGACCAAAACACTGTCAAGGAAGTGCCAAGAGCATGTGTGACGTGAAATCGGCTACATTTTGTGCTATCAATAGTTTAGTCTAAAGTTTATTGCCACCATTAATACCTTGTATATCGTGTAATTCAGATGCACAGTAGGCGAAATTATGCAATAGGAAGTTTTAATTGACAGCTGCCAATAAAGTGTATAATTGTTACGTGGCCGAGGTAACAATGAAGTCATATTGCAAATATTTAAATACTATTGTGAATTTTTAATGAGTTAACCTTTGTATAATTAGCACAAATGTTGTATGTTATGTCATATATACATATGTCTCTAATCTCTCTTATCTACGTCTACATACGTCTGCATATACGTATGTTACTTTTTAATACTACTTAACTTATATTTGAATAGCAGGATTAAGTATTTTAGTTGGTATTAAACAGGCTATAAAATCAGTAATTACTTTGAATATAGCTCTTGTAAATTCAGGTTGTTGTCATTGTTATTCCTTTCACATTATCCATTTTCATAAGGTTGTCTGGAAGACATCGCTGTTTTGCAATAATTCCGCCTGTTGTTAACCTATTTATTGTGTCTTATTTCTGTATTGTCTGTGTTTTATTTATGGTGTTCAATAAAGAGTACTTACCTATCGTTGATGTTGTTGAGGTAAAGTTAAGGTAAAATTTTGAGTTCCAAATTATTTGACTTACCGAGCATGACAACGATTTCGAATCTCTCTCTAAGCATGTCCGAAGCAGAGAGGTTATATAGCGGCGATCGCTCGTTGATCTTGTGAACTATGGTCATGGGCCAGATGAACATCAGCCGGTCTTCCTCCCCATCAGCTCCAACCTTCAACTCCTGCTGGTAGAACGGCAAAACCTCGCCTTCTCTAGTGATCTAACAAAATTAAGGTATGTGTAAGTATATGTGAGGAAAATAAGTTTTTTTTTAATCCTAAACGGTTCTCTTTTGGGGAACAAAGACTGATTTTAGGCTCATTCACTGACATTTTTGAATTTACTTGTCTAATTTAGGTAAAAGCACCAGTTTTGAACACCTTCTGTCCCAAAGTTTAGCACGCTCTTTAATCTTAGATTATATAAATAATTAGAAAAAAAATCCAGTCAATTACTGGTGCCTTTACACCCTATACAAGCAGATTTTAACATAAGCACATTACTGTTCACGCTGAAAAACAATAGGTAAGCAAAATCTTCAGCAAAAGAGAAAATGAACTCTAGCTACCTACGAGCCATTTTCGAGCTAAATGTCGTCCATTGTTCAGTTAGGATCGAATGAGCACGATGTTACAGCAATTACAAGCCCACATCAACGCTATTGTCATGTTTGTTTCTTTAAACGCCATTCGAACATTCCATTGATGAAAATAGAAGTCGAACCGAACAAAACAATACAGACGACAGACGGTAGCAGTTTACACTATTTTGTGGCAATCAATTAGAAATTAATAATGTTTGTTGATTACTGTTAATAGCTAGTACGGTAAACGGCTATTAAATAACATTAAAATATTTCATACTTGGTCCCACTTGCAATAAGAGTTATCATTGGTCATAAATCAGTAAGGCTTCTCATTTTAATTTGTTTAGTTTCTCTTATAATAACTCTGGTTTAAGGCAAGTGGGTTTCAATATTGTCTTATTAATAATTCGTAAAGACAACATAATTATTAAGAACATAAAGCAAATGGATTATATGAATTAACTTATGGAGTAAAATGAATTAAGTAATTACAGCGGTCGAGTCTTAATTTATAATTCAGATCCCGACGACGCCGAGAGTTGACAAATTGAAGTTTACAAAAAAAAAGAACTTGTCAATATACATGTTGTCGTATAACGTGTACCTATATGTATACACAATATAAATATTTATTGGGATCTGGTCTGTCATAATTGGCGATTTATATATTTAGATAGTACAAGAGTACTAGCTCCAGTGGCTAAAACACTTCAATTACGGTGAGTCAGAGATCAAAACATTTTTGATGATTTCCAGAACCCTCATTGCACACAACTCAAATAGTTGTCATTAAAATGCCATCATTTTTCGACGCAAATTATTACGTATACTTCTTTTGATAGATATCGTGATTTTGTGAATGAATAAAGATGATCGATGTAATATTAGACTTAAAAAAAGCAGAAGCATCAAAGCAAGCATGCAACATGCGATACATTAGGTACGTTATCTGAAGATGGGTCTAACAAAACGCAAGTAAGAGAAAGTTAAGGATGCTTATTACACGCGCAAAGTATATAGACATCAAATGCACATTTACAGGTTGCGTGCAGACATAATTTAGGTTATACCTTCTTCCGAATTATCTGGGCACGGATGTGTGCTTCTAGAATATGCGATTTGCGAATGTCACCGACTCGGAACAGTAGACAAAATTGCCCGTCTCTCAAACAGATCACCGCGTTCCTTGAGAAGAGGAGCGTGGTATTACGCTTTTTGGCTCGCGCTAGTTTCGCGAATATTAGACCCACCTGAAGACAAGAGAGACAAAAGTGGTAATGAGACTTGGCATTACGACAGAGGAGTCGAAATTTGAATGCTTTGACCGCTCAAATATCGACGTCCGAATTTTTGGGTTAAGGGCGTGCGAAGAAATTTCTAGGTGCGAGCTGAAACCCCAATCACTAACCAGTATCCGCTTTGATGAAATAATATACCTTGCGGCGGATAAGCTGGGCTCTTATGTGAGCTTCGACAATATGTGATTTTCTCATATCGCCCACACGGAACATCAGACACAGCTGGCCGTCCCGTAAGCAAATGACGGCGTTGCGGGAGTACAGGAGGGTCTGGGCTCGCTTCTTGGGTCTAGAGAGCTTTGCGAACACGATTCCAACCTACAATTAGAACAACCTTGCTGTCATTGTCGCGGCGGTGAGAAGCGGGGGTCATAGGATCACTTTTGCATTCGTCAGTGACACTTGCAATGAATTTAGTCTACACTGACCCTGCCTCTATTTTTAGAAGTTGTAAAATATCAAAGAATCTTTTTTTTTCAATATTAATGATAATGATGCTCTGGAAAAAAATACTTTGCCATCTACTGTGCGCTATAAATCTGTAATAACTTTTGAGAGAGCATCTGCATCACTTGATACGTTTGACGGATTTGGCTGCCTGCCAAGTTTATTTAAAATTATCAAATTGGCTTTAAATCAGGAAGGTTTTATGCTCATTTCATAGTCCTATTTACGATAAAACTGTGTGTAATGATATCTTCGTCTAAAATTCATAAAGCCTGTCGTAAAAATCGTACGTCCACTGTCCGGATTCTGTGTCGGTAGATCAGCAAAATAAGTATGAATAAAAAGATATACTTAGATGTAATTTCGGGAGAGTAGACAAGAAAAAAATTACCATGAAAGCTTGAATGAAGACGCCCACGATGCTCTGGAGGCACATGACGAAGATGGCCTCAGGGCATTCCTCATTGGTCGTCCTGGATCCATAGCCGATGGTGTGTTGGGTCTCGACGGAGAAGAGGAAGCAGCCAGTGAAGGTGCTGACACCGTTGAGGCAGGGAGCGACGGTTTCGTTGCTGTTGGGGGAGGGAGGATTCAGGTCTCCGTGGGTGAAGATGATGAGCCACCAGATGAGAGCAAACAGGAGCCAGGAGAGGATGAAGGACAGAGCGAACACAAGCAGCGTCCAGCGCCACTGCGCGTCCACGAGGGTCGTGAAGATGTCCTGGAGGTACCGGCGCCTGCGCTTGGCCACGTTCCACTGGACGACGTTGCAGTCGCCATGCTTGAAGATGACGCGTTTTCTCACGCGCCTCGCTGCGTACCGCGCTTGGCGATATCTGTAAAGTAAATAAAAAATAACCTTTATTTACTTAGCTTGGGCAAATTCGCAATTAGAGAGTCATTGCCTAACTAAAAGCAATTACGCATAGTACCACGAAGCGACTGTATTTATAATAATGCCATTGACTTCGAGTACTTCGACGTATAAATACCGTGCAATAAATCATTTAGGTAAACATTGAATCGAGTTTCATGCGTTTACATTCCATTAATCATTATCAAAACATACAGCGGAATTTGTTTCGATTGGTTTAAGCTCAATGGTAAAACTGTAATCAGGAATTCAGGACGGCGGATGTGAGATTTAATTAACAAAAAATACCTATTCATAAATTACTATGGTATTTTAAGAAAAAAACCTCTAGATATTTACTAAAAAAAACAAATTGCAACATTAAAAGGTTTGCGTTCGAAAATGTTGTGGTAAATTATACCAAAATAAGATACCGTCTTCTTTTTGCATATTTTCTGTACGATTTGCAAAACGAGTACGTGTGAGCCATATCCATGTTGAAGTGAATTAATACAGAACAATATGAAATCATGTTATCTGCAAAATGTTCCACTTCCATATTTATGGGGTCCTTATCAGTGGGGCATGAATGCGGTTTGAAGTGCCACTTTAGATATCGCATTCAATTAATCAAGTCGGTCTCAAATAAGTACTACTATATTTTAGCATTATCAGCACTAAAGCTTTATAGATAAACTTTCATCGACAGAAAGTGCTGCAAATTTTTGAGTAGTACTAGCGTTATAAATAAATATCTTGGGACATTTCACACATATTGACCTAGCCCCAAACTAAGCAAAGCTTGTACTATGGATGCTAGAAAACGATAAAAATACTTATATAGAGAAATACATACATAATATATAATAATAATAATAATAATAATCTTTATTGAAAAAGTTTACAATTCACTGTATAAGATGGTGGCCCTGGAAACTGTGGTAGTTTAAAACTGTATTACAGTTTCCAGTACTATATAAATACTAACATCCATGACTCGAGTACAAACATTCGTGTTCATCACACAAAGTTTGCCCCGAGCGGGACTCGAGCCCACGACCATCGGAACAGAAGGTAGAGTCACTACCAACTAGACCAATCTGGCCGTCGAACCACTTATATAGGTAGACTTGTATAATCAGGACTACAAAATATCACTTTTCGAACTTAACGACGTCTTCTATGCATACAAGCAGAATAGCAGATAAATCCACTACCCCACTGCGACAAATTTAAGGAGTGGGGTACTTGACACATCTTTGAATGACTTCGAAGATGAGTGAAGTAGAAATACCTACTGTTCTCAATACAAACATCAAACCACAAATTTGTAATTAAGTAAAGTTCATCAAATAAATGCACATCTCGAAAGGATTCCATAGTTCTTACGCACACAATACGCTCGGCATATTACTTGTAATCACATAATGCAATCGTAAAGTAATTAAGATTATGCAAGGAAATTATTTCAAAAACCATGTTCTTTTAATACCTAATATAATTTACTACAGTATATGTATTGATATGAGATATGAGAAGGCTTGTGACTACTTTATAGTAGGTACTTATAGTTAAGTAGTTCCCATGCACCCCATTGTTTGTTTTAACATAGATTACCGGATAGAGATAAGGATATCATACATCTCAATCCTTTACAGAAATAATGTAGTCCACGTGTAAAGCGTTACAGTTATTTTTAAGGGTAAGCCACCACCATAGCAACCCGGACGGACCTACTCGTAGCATCAAGCCCTACCACCCCGTAAACCTAAATGTTCAAAAAACATAAAAAAGAACTAAAAGAAGTCGTAAACGCTAGTAGTATTAAGATAAGCGTTATCAAAACTAACTTACATGAAATGTAATCTGTTTGTGTAATTTATGTGACATATCCACTGTAATCCGGTGGGGTCGGTAGACGCATAAAACATTATCATATCTCTTTTTAAAATGAGGGTGTTGAAAATAAAGAATCGCAACTACATAATGCGTTCAGTTTGATGGCTGTAGATAGTTATTTGAAACTTTTAAAAACTCTGAGAATCTGGTTCATCATAAGCACTTTTAGAGCTTTTTTTCTCGATTTACTTGCGTATTTAAGGGCGTAATATACGTAATATGTAATAAAGACAGAGTAAGTATTCTCCCTATTACTACTCTACTACTACTACTACAGCCTATTTGCGTCCCACTGCTGGGCACAGGCCTCCTCTCATCACGAAAGGGTTTGGGCTTTAGTCTCCACGCAGGCCCAGTACGGTTTGGGGACTTCACACACATCTTTGAATTACTTCGCAGATGCGTGCAGGTTTCCTCAGGACGTTTTCCTTCACCGAAAAGCTCAGTGGTTAATTCAAACTGAATTTCACACATAAGTAAACTTAGAGGTTCGCACCTCCAGCCAGAATCGAGCCCCCGACCCTCTGCATGAGATGCGGTGGGTCGATATTCTCCCTATTTCTCGAAAAATTCATTGTTATTATCATCCATCCAGTTCTACAAATCGCTTCTTAAAGGGCCCCTGAGCCTGTGACACTACCGCTAAAGCTTTTTCTAAGAACTGAAAGCCTTTACTTGAAATCTTGTTGTAAAATAAAATGAACATTTTGAGGTACAAGCCGTCGGCCGTTCTTGGAACTTAAATGTTCAGTACCTCTTGCTTTCTATGAACATTGAGCCATCGACTTTCGAGATTATTCTCAATATTTGGTAAGGAAAGTATATAGTTTTAGGTGCCCTCATAGTCACCAAGAATCCGAGTGAGTCGTATAGAACATTTCATGGTTAGATAGTGGTCGAAAACCAGCCATGTATAAATGTACTAAACTAGGTTAGCTAGGCTGAGATGCACGTTAATCATATTTCAAGCACCAATCACGGTTCTTCGTTGAGTTAATGGAGACAGTCCGGTGTTACATTTCATACTGGCGTTGAGTTAAATCTATGTGGAACTTTGCTCCCACTCGGAATAGCATACATAGCTATTGGCGACGACTAACCTAATATTATTAGATGGCATTTATCTACCTATAATGAATTGCCCTTCGTTATTGTGGCTAAAACTCGAGAACTGGACCGATTTAACTGATTATCTTTTGGTCAGACACCGGGTCTACGAGCGAGTATTTAAACAATTTTAACTCAATAATTATTCGAAAATCCGCAAGAGCCGATAGAGGGTCTTAACCGTCTCACAAACATTATCAATATTTTTCAGTCCTGTTGAATTTAAGATGACGTAAGGTGAGTCGGGACAAGTGCGCCTGTGGGGTAAGTGCACCTAAATTGATTTTTCGACCCAATGCCTTGTGAACAGAGCTAACTGCTTATTGCAGTAGGATTGTGTTGCTTTTGTTGCATGTATGGAAGATATCATTAGATGAGTACTTAATGTTCATAGCTCAATTTATGGTAGGTGAACTAACCTCACCATGGCGCACTTGCCCCAACTGACCTTATACATCACTCGTTTTAAATAGGTAAGTATATGTAATTTATTTATCGCACAGAATAAAATTTGATACCTACCTTGTACTACACAAGAAAATTACAAATCAAAGTAAAACTCGTATATTTTTTGGTTTATGTTTATCATCTTTACGAGAAACAAGGACATTGCTTATCCTATGTGTTTACTTTCATTTTCATTTTATGTAATAAGAAATATTCTTCGAGATATTTCGTAGATAATTCATTCATTCGTAGAGAATTATGCTCTCATTACTTGTACCTAATAGCAGCAGCAAGAAGTCAGTAAAGAACCTGCAGCCCTTTTAAATATCTAAGTAAAACCACAGAACATGAGAATTGCGGGGCTTAACCTACTTATTTTGCGTCATTTAGATTGTATTTCCTTAAGCTTGAGGTTTTATTTATGGAAAGCATCATTCCAAGGACTTTCGAAGATAGTTGACCACCTTGTCCAGTCGCGAGTACCTTCTTACAATAAAAAAGTTCGTTTTTTATGCAGTATGGTTTATTTTATGTTGAGTACCCTACCTACTAAGGAAAAAGTAAACAATGACAGTTCCTTGTTTGTAACTTTATTTATGTATTCAAACTGTTTTGCACAAGAAAAGAAATGTGTACAAATGGCGAACTCACTTTTTAAGAAAGATACTCTTCAGATGAGAAAGTTTAAATTAATTCATGCAATTTGAGCAAATAAATAAAACATAATATAATATGTTAATATTTAACGCAGATGCGTATAGGAAAACTAAAAATAACCTACTTCCAATTCATTCTACTGATACGGAGTAGGTTGTATTCAATTTCTGATGGTCATTTTAGTCATTACGTGGTTGTCAAGAAGATGCAGTAAAATCAACATTAGTAGCTAATTCGGAGAACTACATCAGAGACCGTTTAGCGCATTATCTGTTGCCAAATATTTGAGGCTCGCTGAATTTTCCTATTACACTATGTCTTTGTTCATCCTGCTATGTATTTTCTAGTAAATACACTTACTTATGTAATTCCTCGCTCCACGCAGATTCCGAAGAGTTGATCGGTTTCCCAGTCATGAACATCGAAACTTGACTGATGCATCTTTTTAGTCCGGACATTCTTTCATCCATCTTTGAGTTCACTATTATCCTATTCAAATTATCACAAACAAACTTTTAATTTCTAAACACTTCTTTAAAAGCAGTCTTTACGAATGTACTACTTGTACTCAGGTAAAATAAATTATCACATTCGGTAGCGAAACCAGCGCATTGCAATGTCGTATTAACCTAAATCAACGGTTTATGACACAGATAAAATGCGGCGAATGCCACACCGACCACACTAACAGGGAACCGTCTCCAATCTGTCTTTCAGTAGAACATTTATTAAAGATTCACTGAACACTTCCTTGATATCGAATAACAGTACCACGAATTTTCGCACCATTGTCCCCCGTGAAATAATATTGCCTTGAATCAACAGCATTAAGAAATGGCGCCGCAGAAATGTCTGAAAACGTGCGACGGACTTTCCACTCGCTGTGATTGTGTGAGAATTGGTCCAATACTGAACGGATGTTTAATGAAACAGACGCGAAGACGTTAGCAAACAAACACTACGGGCTCGGAGACCCGTGCCAGCGCGGGCGCCCGCGCGCCTCGACGTCGCCTATCGCCTGCTCTATTTCTCAAGAGTATACTAAATACTGTCTCTAATCTGGATAAAACAATCTTCTTGAGATTTTTCAACAAATATTTAGATCGCTCTCTGATATCGAACAAAATATTTATCTGTAACGATCAAAAAAATCGTTGGAATTCGATTTCGTTTACTACACTAGCGACGTGGAGGAATGTATTTAATGTCGAATTTACGTATGCTTACGCTGTTTCCTACGCGTTATTTCAATACTACGTATTAAAATAGTATACAGAAGCGTAAAAATATAAAAGTGTTGAAGATAAGATGTAACCGTCATAATGACACAGTTATTATCATAGAGGCGTGGTGTCTATTGGAAATTCGAAGAAAATGGGAGAGTTGTGGATTTATTTTTGCGTAGGCGTAGTGCATCTGTTGTGATTGTGACGTAGCCTCTGCCCCGCACATGTCTTGGCCACGCACGCTTTTCATTTGATATAAGTCACGTGACGGAGTAACGTGTCAGTTGGTTTTATTGATATGTGCGGTTTGACTGTGGTGCAGATGGAGGTACTCTTCAAAGCCAATGGATATTTTTTCCAACATTTTAAACCAAAATCCTCTTTAAAAGGTGAAATAAACATCGAAAGTCTCTACTAATTGGACGATATATATCCTGGCAACTGCTGGGTGGGTTTTGGGTAGACCAAAATAAATATAAATGGTATTTATAGTCAAATAGGTAACTAGTCAGTCACAAACGATCAGTACGAGGGTCACTCACTGTGAACGCAACGCACATAGCGACGGGTTCCCAACTCTTCTTCAAATTTTCGTACTGTTTGTCTTTCTTTTATTTTGTAGATTTTTCTTATAGTCAATATCGCATACCGGACATTCCAGAGAAGCCAGCAAACAAAGTCTAGGGAGGGTAAAAATTGTAGAAGTAATTAACTTAATAAAGAACGGAATTTCTCTGGGTAAAAATGGAGAATGATATATAAAAATGGAGAAAATGTAGTCGAATCACGGCGATGTTCATTTGTTCGACCTTGGCTTGGCCGTCACCCGGCCAGGCAGTCACCCCAAATGATATAAAGCAGGTGCCGTCTTGGATTCAAACTCTTCAACTTTTCTGGCAAGAAATGGATAATTTTCCTTGGCAGCCAATGTTTACTTCTTTTTCACTTGATCTTCGATTTGTAAATATTAGTTTCAGATATCAAATACTGATGAAACAATTGAAGTTTTCTGACGGCTTCAAGTTTATCCATCGTCATAGTTTACGCAAGAGTCTAAATTGGAATCTTCCAGATAATTATAAATGTTGGATGTGTTAATAGCCACCTGTCTAGCTCCGTCGATAGGCATCTCCCTAGGTGCCAAGAACCACCAGATCTAAATCCACTAATCTACTTTCAATTTCTATAGGTAATTAGTTTCCGGTGCTTTTTATAATTTGTTTTATTTTTTATTTTATTGAAATATACCTATAAAGTACTTATCAAATTTCGGAACTTTTATTATGAATACCTACTTTTCATTAGCATTAGCACTAGCTCTTAGTATCCACTATGTAAACAGATTTAATCATAAGCTATCTTCTGATAAATGTTTAATCTTAGGGTGAGTTGATTAAAGCCATTTGTTAAAGTTAACGTTAACGTTAAATATTTTACTATGGGATAAAATGACGTTTCTGTATGGAATGACAGCACAGCGGCCATATTTAATGAGGAGTCCGTCAACTATGCATGAATCAACTCACCCTTAGTCTCTCAGTATAAAATTATCAAAATTCTGATGATTTCTTTGGTACTGACGATCCATAGTTCAAGTACAAATACTAATAGCAATTATATGCGTAAAGCAACCATAAAAAAACTCTAAAAATCGATTTATCGTCGAATGCGAAAAAAATAAAATTAACTTCAACAGTAATTTTATACCAGGAAGAGCCACTAGTGACGCAATGGTTTTTGCAGCGGTATTAATATTTTCTACCTATTATTATTACCCGCATTAGAACAGGATGAACTTCGTACATAACGAAATTGATGCCGAGTGCTGTTGCCAAGTCGTCTGGTGACACATGGTGACACCTGGGTCTGAAATAGCTGTCTCGCAGCCGTTTCCCGAACGCGTGCCGCGTGAAGTTTCCGAGAAGTGAAGTTGCCTATGTCTCCTATTTCAGGAATATAATTCCGCTACTCGCCGCAAGATGGCTTTGTCAGCAGTTTTAATTGCTATACAAATTGCACTTGGCAACGAGTTTTTATGAAATTTGAGCCTAGATTTATTTGCAGTGTCAGTTTCAATGAGTGACGCATTTAAAAGCTGATATTGATGTCATCCTACAGATTCAATGACACTTCTTAGTGTTTAATAACGCAAGTGTCATTTGTCATGAGATTAGAGCAGTTACTCAGTCAAACCATGTCGAACTAAGATAAGTAAGTAGGTGCCCAGTTATATTTAGATTCTGGAGCCTGTTTGACTTGTTACTCAAATTAGTCAAATGGCGAGACGCGTCTAGAAATAAGACGAAAATAAAAGCTTTAAAAAAGCTATATCGAATTGAATAATCTCTTGGGATCGTTCAAAGTTCAATCAGTTCAACGTCTTCAAAAGGGGTTAGGTGACTCACCTTCGCCGAACCTAAAACGAGACAGGTATAATCAAGGAGATGAGCAAAAAAACGATACTTTTTTAGGGTTCCGTACTCAAAGGGTAAAACGGGACACTATTACTAAGACTCCAGGCTGTATCTCCTGAACCGTGATGGTTAGACAGTTGAAGTTTTCACAGATGATGTATTCCGCTGTATTATGATGCCGCTATAACAAAAAAATAATAAAAACAGAATAAAATAAATATTTAAGGGGGCTCCCATGAGTAGTTATTGTACCTACAACAGAATGTTTTTTTTTGCCGTTTTTATAGTTAATAGTACGGAACCCTTCGTGCGCGAGTCCGACTCGCACTTGGCCGGTTTTTTATACCCTACGTAACGGCAAGTTTCAAAGTAGCTTTAACGTAACTTATTTCGCCTGCTTTTAGTTTATATGGGATAGGATGGAAGAGATTAAAAGATTCAATTCAAACTAAGTACTTACACTTTTTTGGTCAATATCTTTACATTTTTTATCAAAACCATTGTAACCGTTATTGATTAGTTATTATAATTATTGATATAAATGTATATCTAAACAAAAAATAATAAATTGGTGTTGGTAAATTTTTTACCAATGTTTATTTATCAACTTTTTTAATCAAGTAGGTTTATTATACCTATCTGATGTCATGCAATGAATCAATTTTCGAGTGGTTTGATTGACGTAAAATAAATAATGAATAACTGGTAAATGCACCATTTAAATAGGTACCTATACCTACCTAGAAAATTTTGCAGGTAAATGAATTAAAGTAAATAATTATAGGTAATTAGATAAAAGATAACAAGTATCTGGGCGGCCGAGCTTAACCCTGGTGAAAATTCATTTTTCCTGTTAGGTATCCCAGATAATAAACCTATACCGTGAGTGTGTATAAATAAATAAATATGGATGGTTAGCTCGTTTAAGATAAAAGCGATCATTTATGACTACCTATCAGCATCAGAAATGCAATGGACCTTGTGTTACTACACCGAGGATGCTGGCATCATTTTCTTTCTGAAACGTAATGACGACGAAGCTGCCAGCTCTTCGGTCACGAATCGAAACGTGTAAAGAAAATGTTAACAGTAACATCTTGCTTATTAACATGAGAAGTAAAACCTTGGTGGTTAAACCGATAAATAAACTGCGAATACGTCAATAGCATTTTAAACGTGGTTAGAAACAAAGAAGTGATTTAATTACCAGTACAGTAGTTTATAGTGCACCTACTGTTGGAAGTCAGAAATTATTGGCAACGCGTGACCATGACTCCATCTCCTTACATATCAGCAACAATTGTTTTATGTCTATATCATAGTTTGTCATTGTTGTCTGTGACTGACTCGGAATTAACGACAATGGAACTTAAGTATAAGACCATCTTTGGAACTAAATTACAGTTTTAATAGCTAGAGGAAGTTCCATGCTAACGGTAACCATATACCATATTTGTGAATGATCATTGGTATGCCCATCCCGAATAAAATTAAACTTTTCTAAGTTTAACATTCGTAGAGACATAATTGCTGCAAGCCAAGCAATAGCTATTCACAATTAGGTGGCAGGGGCTGTACCTATTCGAAGTCAAATTCAAATTCAATCATTTATTCAGCAAATTGGCCACATAGGGGCACTTTTACACGTCAGAGAAAGAATTTACCAGCGCTTCCTAGACCCATTGCTTGAGAAGAAGCGCCGCAACAAACTCAAGCAGAAGGCCTTTTTTCAAAATTTCCACTTAGTTACAAAAATTACATTTACATTACATGTATAAAATATACATTGAAGGGATGTATAGTCCCTAACTTAAACTTAAATCTAAGATCTTAGAGATGTATAGGTAGTCTCCAAGGGTCCAAAAAAAAAAGTCATAGAGATGGCCTCCATTGTCAAATAAATATAAATTCCATAGATGTCGACAGTCTCGAAATGTCAACAAATAATGAAATACATCATGTATAAAAAAGTTCGTTTAATACAGTCAGTCTTAAATAGGGTCAGGGAGATTCCCTATAGCATCACTCGCGCTTCACTGCGCTCAGGTTGAACTTTAAATCTAGCTGCTTAAAGAGTATGAGTATGAGTAAAGTTCGGTTGCAACGCCGCGACGCGTGAGCGATCCTATACCCTATTCAATTCAATTCAATCATTTATTCAGCAAATTGGCCACATAGCGGCACTTTTACACGTTTGAAAAAGAATTCCTGACTTCGAATATAGCCCCTGGTCTATAAGAAGGCAACAATGAGAAAACTCAATGATATTATGTAATTATAAACATACACATGACTAGTTTTAGCTAAGCCATGTGGCGATGGCGCTGGGTTTTATTTTAATCGGCACCGATGACGTCACGTGATCTGTGTCCATTTCTCAATAATAGTCGGTTTTCCGGTGTGATTCATTTTACAATCAATGATTCAGTGAAATTTTCTTTTGATCTACATAATATTTTATTATGCAGGTAGGTTATTCTGTTTTATAGACAGCCACATAAAACTAGCATAGAATTTAGCATTTTTTTACAAGAGGATATATTGTAAAATGGTGATTGGATGATCATGTTTGGAAGCAACAGGAAGAAGATATGGGGTCATTTCGGATAGATTTTCAGTAAAAGTATTTTATGTAATGAATGAACGAATGAATTCATACGTACCCCGGATCGCTTACATTACAATACAAGTCAATCAAATGAATCAACCTTATTGGCTTCACATACGCTCGATAAACACTTCGATTTGTGAACCTATCCTCTTTTTTGTGATCGAAATAAAACGTATGTAGGCAAATGGAAGCCGTGGTGGCCTAGTAGTTCGACCTACCGCCTCTCATGCAGAGGGTCGGGGGTTCGATTCCGGCTCGCACCTTTAAGTTTATTTATGTGCGAAATTCAATTTGAATTTACCACTGAGCTTTTCGGTGAAGGAAAACATCATGAGGAAACGTGCACGCATCTGCGAAGTAGTTCAAAGATGTGTGTATAATCCCCAATCCGCACTGGCGCGTGGAGAGTATAGCCGAAACCCTCTCGTGATGAGAGGAGGCCTGTGCCCAGCAGTGGGCCGTAAATAGGCTGTTGTAGTCGTAGTACTTAGTAGGCAAATGAAAATATTCAACGGTTGTTATGTCGATATACAGTTCTGAGAACGAGTGGAAAATTCTTTCCATTCACAGAATTGAAACAATATCTTATATGACGACCGACAATTTTGCTAGACAGCTGTTTATTCAGATGGCAATGTTGCTATGGCATAATAACATACGTCATATTTTCATTAATGTTTGTGCACAAAAAGAAAAGATTCGATTAGTCGAATGAATTTACATGAAAATGATGTCTATAGGATTAAAGCAAATAATGTCGTTAGTTGTTAACATGTTCACTAAAATAACTTGTTATGTAGCAATAACTTTTATTAAACTTTATAAAAACATTAGTCTCAGTCAGTAGTATAGGATATTTGTTATTACTTGGTTATGAAATAAAACCTAATAAACCAAAAAATATAGTAATTTTTAGGTTTATACATCTGTCCTCTATTTCTTATTAAATTCTTATTATTATACCAAACACATTTTCTATTGACAACTGTGGACATTGTCGGTTACATAAACACCTAAAAGAAACGGGAATGGGGAACTCATTCGTTCCATTTGAAAATCCCGATAAGAAAATCGCCAGTTATTTGTTCCCTTGCGCATGTGCGTGTCGAATTCGAGATTACACGGAGAACGAAACATTGTAGGGCCATGGAAATCAGCAATCTCTCGACCATGATAAGGCACAGACCCAGGATTCCATGCCATCCATACTAATATTATAAATGTGAAAGTGTGTTTGTTTGTTTGTTTGTCCTTCCTTCAAGTCGCCACGAGTGGACCGATTTGGATGAAATTTGGTATGGAGATAGTGTGAGACCCGGGCAATAACATAGGATAATTATCTCGATTTTTCTACGGGAACAGGTTTCCACGGGTCGAACCAATTTTTCAATTCTTCTATAACTATAACTGTCTATTATATATGTATAATATCATCGGGTAAGTACGCGGGACGAAGTTCGCGGGCTAGTTGGTAATAATAATAAGTCTGTAGAAGAAGACGCGTCTGTAACTTGAAAATTAAAAGAAACTATCAAGTCGAGGGGACTATATAAAAGATACTGAAAACAATAAAACGATTTTTAGAAAAAAAACGTCTGTATGTATGTCCGGATTAAACTCGAAAACTACTGGTCCGAATGCAACAAAATTTGGTATTTTATAACACTAGTCAACATATAGGCTACTTTTTATCCCGGAAAAACGCATAGTTCCCGCGGGAACGTTATGACCGAATTACACGCGGACGAAGTCGCGGGCAGAAGCTAGTTAATAAATATGCATGTGTGCGTTCGAATTACATTCATATACAGATACACGTGTGCTGCTCGTATAGAGTGTGAAGAAGGTCAGAGTACACAATTAAACAGAGGAGACTTGCTAATTCTTGAAGCATTTACTATGTACATTCACAGTTCTTTGAGTCACCATCACCTAAACTTACACGACGTGTTACGAGTACAGGTTGCCATTAATCACTATTTTAAAACAGTGACTATGAGTAAAGGTAAATGCAAAGCGCTGTCTAGATTTTATATTTTACGAGCTTTTAAACCCGCGACTTCGTCTGCAGGGAATTTGACACTATATTTCTAATGCCCTTTTTCCAGGATACTTTTAAAACCATTTCCAGGAATTTCCTGGGTTTCAGGGATTCCCGGTTCCCGGGATTTCTATCCAAAAGCCTTTTCTAGGGTCCCTCTTATAATTTACCGGGATTTTTACGGCATTTTCCGGGATTTCCGGGATAATAGGTAACCTATGTGTTAATCTAGGTTACAAACTATCTATTTGCCAAATTTCATGCAAATTTATCGAGTCGTTTTAGCGTGATTGAATAACAAACATCCCAAAATCTAAACATCCAGACACACTAACTTTCAGACAGTTTCAGCTTTACATTATAATTAGATAGGTACGATAGGATTATTGTAAACATTATTTCATTGTATGACGATCTTTTTGTGAATAAGTTATGTTTACATGTGTGTAATTGTAATGTAATTTTCGTTAAGAATTAAATGATCAATCAATCAATGATACCCACGTCAGAAAAACGATTTTACCAGCGCTTCCAAGACCCATTACTTGAAAAGAAGCATAGCAAAAACACAACCAAAAGCCTTTTTTTCAAAATTTACTTACCTACCTACTATTACTTAAAATTTTAGCTGTAACCTAACCTAACTATATATCAATGCCCTTTAATTATAATTTTTGCAGTATAGAGGACCCTCTAGTTAGTTGAATCTGGCGTGTTTATGAGAATAGGTAATCAGCGTGGAGGAAGTGAATGGCCTCGACTCGTTCTCAATCCTCGGTCCGTGTCTAGAATCCTACATGTCAACAAGGTGTGAATAGGCTGTATAATTAACGTGGAAAGCAGTCGCCATTTGCGAATTTGTAGTCAGGGTCTACGGCTTTGCGATTAGGTATACATTAACTTGCAATACCTAGATACCCTATAGGTACTCATTCGCAACAGTTGTACCTACATATTGCGTGGAAGCATTTTTTGAATGATCTTAGAAACAACTTAGGCTACTACGTCATTCTAATGAAGTCACTGATTTCTAGTTAATCCTTCTGAATACACGGCGACATTAAGGGCGACTGACTGGCTTTGACGTCATCGGATCATTGCAAAATCTTATCCTCAGACTCGACGATGATGTCATGTCGAACAAGATTTTAATAATATTTATTCATGCAAGAACTGCGTCAGTTGGGGTAGCCGTAAATTTTATTGGATGCAAAAATCCAATGTGCAAAGCTCATGACGTCATTGTTGCATAATTCGAAGTTCATAGGTGTTGGTCGTACGCTACGGTAACAACACGTATTACGTATGCTCTTGAGAATAGCCTTTAGTAATGTAACTTGTGAGGTACATATCTCAAATCAAATGATGGATGGGCCCTAACAAAAGCAATAAAGTTGTGACGCGCTTTGCATAGGTAGGTCGGATCGGAAATCAGTATACAGGTAAAAGTGTTAAGATAAGGTAAAAGGACAAATGTGATATTGACCGTGAGTTCAGAGAGGTGTATTGTCAATGAAGCATTGTTTTCGGCCAACGTCTTGCGCGGCGGCGTCGTTTCCTGCACAGTTCGGATATTTGCATAAGGACGTCCGTTTCCTTTTCAACTCTGCATACGAATACGCCACGTGAAAGTAATTTGCACACCTTTCTTGTAAGGATATAAAATAAAGAGTCCCTTTATAAAGCAGTCACGTGTAAGCCTATTAGAACTAGGAATGCCGTTATCATCTCACGCGATAGCAGCCAATAAATCTGAAGGACAGAGCAGGCGCTTTAATTACTTGCAGCGGATCGATGGAAGCAATAAACCGTGGCGGCCTCAAGAGAAGCCATGCGGCATGTGCGCCGGCTTTGCTCTTGACCTCTTCAAATGAGAATTCCTTCGAGAAATTTCCAGACACGCGCTCTCCGTTGAGTCCATTGTTTCATGCTATTTACTATGAAAATGAATGTCTTTAAACATGACTCACCTGAGTAGTAGGTTAAGGGAGCTGTCGTTTCGTGTGGTTGGCACGTCTTTGACGCTGGACGGTTCGCTGTGGACGCCACGGAGGGAGTTCCTCAGTTGCCGCGGGATCGAGCCGAGGAGGCCAAAGCTACTGTTCCTTCGTTGGTTCAGGCTCTTAGAGCGAGTGAGCTTGTTCGACTCTATATCCACAGCTTGAGGATGCAATGAAACCTCATCGCGGGAAACAGTCGTACTCGACGCTTCAGTCTTAACTATAATTGGAACAGCACTCTTTTCCTCTCCCAGCAGCTTCTCCCACGGCGACCCGAGGTCCTGGTCCTCCTCTGAGATGGTCTCGAAGCTCCTCGGCCCCACCGACGACGACGTTTTATCTGACATGATTACTGGAATACAGGAACAAGCGGAACGCAACACTGCAGACACCTAATCGGCACTTCGTCACTTTGGGTTTTTAGTTTCTTGGCAACACTTCACTCTTATCATAATATCCATTTGTAAATCATAATGTTTGGGGTAGAAATGTTGACACTGAAACAAAAGAAAAAACCCATTAAAAAAATATCACATTAAGGCTGATCTCTATCTACCTAAAATTTTGAAGTAACTTTTGATCAAAAGTCAAAGATTCATGAGAGAAACTTTCACTTTTACTTTTGCTGAAGTTTCTTGCATTATACGTAGGCGTAATATCATCATATGACATTTCGTAAGTATTAGTCACGGTCTACTTATTGTACGTCACTTTTCTGAAAGTCTATCTACGGAATTGGAGAAACATTCATTTTAGTTTAATTTTGAACTGAGAATGAGCCTTTCTAAAACGTTTCCCTGTCTGTGTAACCTGCAAATTATGATGTTGAGAGAAAGGGAGGTACTTAAGTACGAGAAGCAGACAATAGTAAATAGTAAATAAAGTGTTCAGCTAAGCCTAATAATTGCATTACACGCAACTAGCCTTTCTACATTACAGTCAAATTTGCAACGAAATTATTCAAATATGAAGGCAAATGCGTTTGCAACTCACAATGCGTAGGCGAAGCTAGTAATCAAATTTCTAGGTAATTACATTTTAACGTTCTTCAAGAATAGCGTTCAGAATTCCGAGACTTTTATAAATAGTGTTTAAGAACAATGTGAAAGTTAGCTTTCGCAACGCCTGTTGCGTCAGAGTGCGGACTGTTGAAAAGAAGGCATTATTGTTAGTTTTATTACAAAATATGATTGTCTATTAGCAGTAGATAAGTGCTTGGTCAGTTTTTGCTCTCCTAAGGCTTAACTACAGTTTAATTGCATTCGTGAAAGCGTGTTCCGCGCAGTGAGAGACGCTGCGCGCAAACCCGCCTACTCAAGAAAATTGCCCAGGAAAAGTGAAAGAAAAATCATCAATCAGCAAATTCAATTCGGGTCAGCAAAACAAGACGTCCAAAATTACAGCTGGTAGACTTTGTACAAGTGCCATCCATCTTGTACCGAACATGTCGCTCGCCTCTGCATTCATCAGTGATATTTGAAGAACGAAAATTATTCAAAAATAAGTACATACCTACTTACATGAATGATAGCAGACATTGTTTTAATAACCATGAAATGTGAAACACCAAGTGACTCATATGTAGAACGGATTATTTGGATACGGTTTTGGATAACTATTCCACTCATTTTATGACTAATATTAGAGCCGTTTACAAAAAACTTCTTTTATAAAATTGCATTTTCTTTTCGGCCATCTTGAATTCAGCGGGCTAGTCATTTTGGTGCGATTGGATGTGTTGCAATGAAGTGGCGGCACAAAATCAGATTAAATTAGAAATGAGAATAATGTGGACCGGAAAAGTCAGATTTAGCGTAACTTTATACTGGGACGTATCTTCGGCAAGCGTTGGCTCGTATTTTAGACCGACACGACTGCCAAATGTACCGCGGGGCGAATGAATGTGGGTCAATGCTCCAGGGCTGACTCACGGAGTAACAAAAAACGAGATCAATCTAACTCTTACATGACTTGTTACCGTCAAAAATATAACATAATAGCCCCGGAAGGAAACGGTGAATTCTAATTAGCGTCAGCTCCGAGCAAATTGGACGATAAAAGCTTAAATTCAAATTGCCTCATCGTAATTGTAATTCTGTTTCACGAAGTTTTGCGCGATAATTTTGTCCTAATTAGAGAAGAAAGTAAGTATTATGATGATGTTATATATAACGACCGATTCCTATGTCCACAAAACGCCTCGTTTTAGTTACAGATTAAAGTTTGACAGATTGTCTATGGAGCAAATGTCAGATTTTAACCGTTCGTAACCAAAACGAGACGTTTCGTGAATAGGTATAGGAACCCGGCGTAAGTCGATAATAATCAAGATAAAATAATGAATCTCTCGATTATTGGATAAATTGCCATTATTTATGCGAAATCTATTTATTACCTGTTATTGCTTCGTCTAGTTTACATTTATAATAATATTCATTACTGAGTAATTAACTAGAAGAGGCTACTAATTAATCGGTGTAGGTACATAATAATCAGATTGCGGTTTATTACTGACTGCACTGGCATAAATACAATTTATACCTACTAAGTCCTAGATAGATATCCCGTTTAATGACACTTGCTCAGACCTTAATGTGAAGTAATTGGCAGATCTCGTAATGTTTTCCACAATTATTAGGAGAATAATTTTACTAGATGAGGAAAACGGGCATTTTAACCTAGTTCCTGCAACATAAATCTAACATTATGCAACGGTACATTAATTTAGAATAATATTTACTTATTGCAAAGACTCGCTCCGATTTTCGCTCCGATTTGTTGTTTACTTTATTTCCTTTATCCTAATCTCAGGGGATAAAATCAATTAAAAAATGTACATCATCCCAACTCTACTAAGTAAGAACAGAATTTAAAATTCAAGAAGACACTCATCGAAAGATATTTTAAATACGTATTCTAATCCTTCTCAAAATAGCGATGCTCATGCAATGTGGATATCTAGTGAAGGACTGAAATAGTAAGTAAGTAAGTAACGCTTTATTGTACAAAAACACAGAGGTACCAAATCACAAAACATAAAAGGGAATGTGCAAAGGCGAGCTTATCCCTGTAAGGAATTTCTTCCAGCAAACCATTGAGTACTGGAGAGGAAACATGCGTGTGAGTGGACAAATAAATAGTGATATATATATATATTATGTGTCAATGGTACATGGGCAAACGAGCACACGCCCACCTGATGGTAAGTGGTCACTGCGGCCCATGCACACCGAAATCCTATGATCTCGAATGCGTTGCCTACTCTGAGGCCTAAGATGGAATGCCTCTGTGCCAGAAATTTCACCGGCTGCTTAACCCCTTACGGGAACACAACAGTGCTAGCACTGCTATTTGACGGCAGGTTAGTGGGGGAAAGACCACCCCCCGGACGGACTTAGCACCAGGCCCTGCCACTAGCAAAATTTAGCAAGAAGTACTTGAGCTTGTTCAAATTACAAACTCTATGAATTTGCATGTTAAACTTAGATAAGTAGGTAGCTAAACTTGTGATTGATAGTTATTTCATTAAAACAGCCGTTCACTTACTACGATTACGAATGCTCATGAGCATGACAAACAGGAAAAATGTCTTCGAATCCATAACCGGGATAGATTGACCATCGATAAGCCGTTTGTTTACAGAAGAATTACTAGCCAGGCTTGAAGGATGTAATTATACCAGATTATCATAGTTATCAGATGGCTCAGTTCGAGCCTCGTGTACAGTAGGCATGCGGGGACAAACGTGAGGTATAAACGACACATTGTTTACTTAGCACACTCTCATGGGTTTAATCGAGCAGCTCTAAGTGAGTTAAATTTTATCATGATTTACGTTATATTTTTAAGCTACCCGCGACTTCGGCCGCGTGTGGAATGAGAGCCACCGTAATTCTTGTACACTAGTTGGCGCCTCTATCTGCAAGGTGGTGGCTGTCAATGTCAACGTTTTTCCATTTCATACAATTGTGTCAATGTCACAGTGATATTTGACGTTTTGAAGACCTCAGTGTTGCCAATTTAGCGTGTGCTATATTACAGTGACATTGACACTATTGTACTTAAGACGCTGACAAGAGCTCTTGATGACCTTGAGCAATCGAGGCAGGCAACTGTCTCAGCGGACAATGTCTGTTGCGTTGGAGGGAGCGAGAAGCACGATCGCGGCATGTGGGCGATACACGTAGAAAATCAGAAAAATCAAGATTAAAAAAAATCCACATTGCATGAACAATATAAATTACCAAATTTTTGGTATGAATATGACGGACTACAATAATTAATTATAGAAATCTGCGTTAAAAAAATAAACTTATAGAACCGTGTAAATAGGATTAGAAGTTGTAACTTTACGATTTTTTTTCATACAACCGATTTCATGAAATATTTTTTACATATATTTTACTCACCTTATAAAATCAAATAGTTTTCGTTTAAATACTGTTTTAATAAAGTCAATTTAGGTCTTATCAGCGCCTGTGCTGAATTGGCAACATGCAGCTCGGAGGATAGAGCGCCTCGAGCGGCTGATTCACTCGTGGTGATCATTCGGTAAGAGCGTTCTCGCGGGAATTAAGAGTTTTTCCGGTAGAAAAAGTATCTAGCATATACTCATATTGACCTGAGTGATACTGCACAATCCAAATTTTGTAAAAATCTGACTTGTAGTTCGGGAGTTAAAACAGGACGTCTTACATACTTACATAGGTCTAGTAACTTCTACCGACTTATATCTACATGGGCCGTTTTAAAAACGACAGTTTATAATCAGGTTATGTTAGTTGCCGTCTTTCAGAAAACGCTGAAAGCTGTAAATATTTCTGTAGTAATAGTTTACGTTTAAGATGAGATGATAGTGTTTATTACCCGAAAATTCCATGAAAATCATTTTAACGATTAATAAAATAATATTTAACACGTAACGGGAACTGATCGTGATTTCAGTTCAAAGCGATTCACGATGTTTTTTATATGCGAATAAAGTTTTATAGCCAATACAGCCATCTCTTGACACCGATAGTTTTTCAGCTCTTTGACTGAATTTGATTGCTTTTTCAAGTGTAAAAAGTGGTACGTTATAACCCGACAAATGGATTCAGATTCAATGGTTTTCGAATTACGCCTTGCTAAAAATTTTAAATGTACTCAATGACATAAAAATAAGTACTTATGCATTCAGTTAAGGCCAAAAGTACTTACCAGCGTGCAACCTTATAATAAAGAATCGATTTAATCTCAGAAGGTGCCAAAATTATTCGAACGCGGAAGATACCGCTTGAACAATGCCTTATAAATAACTAAAGTCCAAGATTATTTTCGTATATTTGCGGATTTCAAGAGAAGCGGAACGTTGCCCCGCCGTTCATTCACCGATGGAGATAAAATTGTATGACCCTGTCACACAATTGTGACGGCTATAACGAATTAGGTCGGCTTCGTTTCCTGAGTTTCGATATCTATGTCGCTGTTAAAATTATTTTTACCGACTCTAACAAATATTGTTCACAGAAAAGTGAACCTCAGTAGTATAAAAATTAAGGTGTAAAAGGAAATAGTAGTAGCTATGAACCGATTCACTGTTACTACGGTTTACCAATCACTTGGGATCATCAGCTGCGTATCTAAATGCCAATTGTATGGCTAAGCAAAAGAAAGTTGTCCTTGCAAGATGAAGGCACTGCACTTTCAAAATACTTATTAACCCCTAGCTATTTTGGTCAGTTATTTTTATTTCAGTGAGTATTTTTCAGAAATGTGAAGCCGCTGACCTCTTTTATTCAAACTGAAAAAGGCCACATACATTTTCGCTTCACGAATTTGGAACAAAGCTGAATCTACCCAAAGCGTACCCACTGATAATGTTTTTAGTATCGTCATGCTATGAATTTCTTGCGATGTTCAATCATTTGAAATATAATTATACTTATTCTGACAGTTTTTTAAGTTAACGAAGTAATTAGTTTGATTCGAGTTGGGTTGAACAAGACGAAATTAATAAATTATTATAATGTACTGCTTTGTCAAAATGGAACATAAGATAAAAGTCGTAAGCTCAATTGTTGCAAATTATCATACTTAGCACGACACAACTTAGAAGGCGCGCGGATTAAGCAATAACAGACTCTGCTTCGACAGTTTAAGTGCTTCGCTGCGCGCCTTCTAAGTTGTGTTCTGCTATACCTCTTATCATGCGAAAATAATCTGATATTGATGGTCACTCTTTGGTTTGTCCTGCATGGCAAGCTAGACAGTCTACTCACTAGTTTGCATTAGGTACAATACCTACTACAGTAGGTACATGTCACGTTTGTTCCCAATACTAGAATAAACTTGAACAGCTACGAATGATGGGCGAGCCAATATCTACCGATGGCGCACGCGTCATGGAACAATAGGACATGATGATAACTGTCGGCCTTGGTTGACGCATGCCGCTCAGCACCATTTCGCTCTACGCTTCGGGTTTTAAATGTAGTAGGTAAACAGGAGCTTACCAACGCTTGATTGCCAGTTCCATTAGTTTATGATAAACAATAGAACGTACATCTTGTCTTCTATCTTTGTAGTTGTTACTACAGAATAACACTTTTTAATGTATCAGTGGTAGCTTGTACCGGCCGCCTCTGATGCGTGTTTGAATGCGGGTCGAACGGCTCTGACTTTACGTAATGTAATGTGCGAGATTGAATTTGAATTTACTACTGAAATTTTCGGTGAAGGAAAACGTCGTGTAGATTGCCTGCACGCCTCTGCGAATTAGTTAAAGGATATGTGTGAACGTCCCTTATTCGCAATGGGACCAAGGAAGATTAGAGCCATAACCCTCTCGTGGTGAGAGGAGGCCTGTGTCCAGCAGTGGGACGCAGACTAGGCTGTTGTGGTGGGGTGGTGGTGGTAGGTCGCCGTGGAAGAAATCATTATATCCGTGTCGTATGCCTATATATCTTACTGCCTCATAGTATAAAGTAACTAAAACACCTAGAAAAATGTAAAACTTCTCAAATAACGTTATTGGCAGTGTGCACGATGACAGCGCCAACTACTAATGGGTGGCGTATGAACCATAGAAGTCGTATCTAATAGAAGAGGAACTACCACTGACACCAAAATTTGTATCATGTGCGCGGGGATGAGGGCGTAAAAGGCTTATATCTCTCTTTATCTAACCTCATAACGAGTGATACAGACAAAAGAAGCCTCAGATGACACTAATCATCCAGATGTATTTATGCTATGACACAGAATAAGTACATAGTACTAACGGCTATGAACGGTTTTGACACTGGCTGTCACTAGGTAGGTTTCGAATTTTTAATACCATAGAACTAGGCTAACTAATAACTGGAAATACCACTGTGACTAAAATGTGTATCAGTGGCGTAAAAGTCTTGTAACTCTCTTTATCTAACTTCATAGTGAGAGAAAAAAACAAAAGAAGCTTCGGATGACACTCCACACTCCAGATGTACATACTTAATACAATGCAATTAAATACCCAATAGTGACAGCTCACTTCACTAATGTCCGACAATAATTTCCTATTTGGCTACGTCGCACGCAGCGATCGTTTTCGTATTCCCTACCAGTAACTATGCACGCAGCGAATAAAACGTTATTAAGACGATGCTGCTCGTCATTTTTAGGGTTCCGAAGTCCACAAGGAACCCTTATAGTTTCGCCATGTCCGTCCATCCGTCCGTCGGTCCGCACTATTGCTCGGAGATGCTTAGTTCTAGAAAGCTGTAATTTGGCATGAATATACATATTAGTTACGCTGACAAAGTGGTACAATAACATTTTGTTTTTTTTTTATAGGGTACCTCCCTTACTCGTAAAGTTGGGATGTAATTTTTTTCTTGCGTACCTAATTGTGTGGCATATCGTTGAATAGGTCTTGAAAAAATATTGTGGGTTTGTTAAAACCATTTTTTGATTAAGTGATGCGTTTGTGAAATATTAAGCTTTAAAGTGCTATTTTTTGTTAGAGTCACGTGCTACATTTGATCATTTGCCAGCAATGTCAAGATTTCCATGAATGAAAAAACAAGTTTTAATTCTTTACCGGAAATAATATGTAGAACTTCTTTGAAATAATAAATAAAATGCACTCAGAGGGTATTACCCTGAATGTTTATACAGGCTGAACTGTTTAAAAACAAAAGTGACCTTGTTTTGACTCGCGTTGTAAATATTTTGCACACAGGAAAATCCAAATGAAACGTAAAATGATAAACTGGCTAAGAGACTGATTATTATAGTCAACATAGAATTACTTTTTCAATCTTGGTTGACTTGATCTAAACATAAACGTTTTTAGCGCGTACTATAAGCATTTGGAATGAACTCCCTGCTGAAATTTTCCCTCTGCGCTACAATATGGGATGTTTAAAAAGGGTGTCATTAAATATCTACGGGACCGGCAACGCATTGGTGACGCCTCTGGTGTTACAAATGTCTATAGGCGGCGGTAACCACTTTCCATCAGGTGGGCCGTCTGCCTGTTTGTCCGTCTATAATAATAATAAAAAAACATGAATTTAAAAACAAGAGAAGTACCACTTATTATCCAATTAAAATATTTATAAAAAGCAGTTTTCTTGCTGACGTTGTTGCACTTTGCTCGAGCTGCTGTCTTCGTTTTGATTAAATCGCTTAGTTAGACAATTTACCAAAATAACGTACACATTCAAATTGTTTTTAAAGAACTTCAAAAAAGGAAAAGGTTCTTAATTAGTCTGTATGTTTTTTGCGTATGTTACGCGATTATTCCACCAATTTGTGAAACCATTTCGATGATTATTTTTTAAATCAAAAGTTGGTACCTGTGGATTGTTTAGGAAACTCCTAAAAATTTCATAGCAAGTGAATGATTTTGAAGCCGTGGTGGCCTTAGTGGTTTGACCTACTGCCTCTCATGCAGAGGGTCGGGGCTTCGATTCCGGCTCGCGCACCTCTAAATTTGAATTTACCTTATTTACTTTTATTTTATTTTTTAATTCAAAGATGTGCGTGAAGTGTCCAATTGTGCAATTGTGTGCACTGGGCCCACGTGGGGACTATAGCCCAATCCCTCTCGTGACTGTATTAGACTCAAATAGACTGTAGTATGATTTTGGTATGTTTTGGTATAATTTTCAAAGATTACACTGACACTTTATTTACCTCCTGTTGCGCTCGTGGCTCGTGCTAGGAATTTTCCCCGATGTTTTTTTTTTATAAAAAGCCGCTTTGAACCTCCGGCAGCCTACAAATTCGGTGCCAAGTTGCACAAAGCTAAGACAGTCTTAAAGTGAACCTGACATCGGCTTTGCAAGCTGTCGGAGTTTGAAGGCGATTTTTTTTTAGGTATTATAAGCAAGCATTTGACCACGATCTCACCTGATGGTAAGTGACGATGCTTACTTACTTAGATAGTACCTGTTCACTCTCGACTTGAAAAGATTCAAGTTATTATTTTTTATTTACTTATTTTTTAACTAATACATATCAATATCTTTTGTTATAAAAAACTTCGATCAATACGCTAACGTCTAGAATTACATGTGAATAACAATTGTTTGCCCATTCATAATTATATAGGTTAGGTACCTAAGTATAGTTATTGCCGTGGTAGCCTATAGTAGTTTGACTTACCGCATCTCATGCAGCAGGTCGGGGTTCGAACCCAACTCGCACCTCCGAGTTTGCTTATATGAGAAATTAAATTTGATTTTACCACTAAGCTTTTCGGCGAAGGAAAACATCGTGAGGAAACCTACAGGGATCAGCGAAGTAATTCAAGGTGATGTGTGCGGACTTCTGTTGAATAATGAATGAATGTTGATATGTTGAAAGTGTGCAATCCGTACTTGGCCCGCGTGGGGACTATTAGGTATAGCCCAAACCCTCTCATGGTGAGAGGAAGGCCTGTGCCCAGCAGTGAGACGCAAAAAGGTTGTGGTGGTGTCCATTTATAGTGCAATGTTTGACTCGACCAAGTCACTCGATACTCATTCACACAACTGTGTAACCAAGAGCGTTTATGGTTGACTTGAAATGCGTCACTTGCGAAAAAATATGGACTTATTAACAAGTAAATGATAAACACAGATGACACTAAGCTTTGAATAAAAAGAAGGTAGGCACCCAAATACCTAAACCCTAAACATAACACATGCGTAATGAGCCATAATATAACATTATCACTAAAATTTGAACTATTTGGTCTACGCACACGGGAACCTATCTTAATGATGTTAATGTTATGAATTTGATTACTAGTTTATTTTAAGTATCGGCGTTGTTTGACGTGGAACAGATACATACATAATTATTAATGAATCTTCTTCTTATATATTAAAATGAAGCGCCGTGTGTTAGTCTGGCTAAGGCTCGAGAACTGCTGGACCGACTTAGCTGGTTCTTTTTTTTTTGTTTCATTCCCCGTGATTCAGGGAAGGTTTAGAAAGAAAATGTGATACGAAGTTTACCAGGCCAATTCTAGTATACACTAAAAATAATTGAAAACGTCGTGTTATTTCATAGTCAAGCTAAGCCCAATGCAACTAATATGCAGCAGTCTTATTTATCTCCTCGGCCCTGGTGCCGTGAGCCAACCTTTTGCCACCGATCACCCTACCAGGGGTTATCTGAGAATTTTGCAAAACATAGGAGCCAATCACATGAACTCAAGTAAGTCCTACCTAAGAGATTCTTAGAACGAACTCAATGTTTACATCAACAGAAAAAGCGTCGCATATTATTTAAGAAGTAATTAAATAACCTGAGCGACGGTCTTTGCTAATAAAAAGCTGCAAAATGTCTTCTCCCAGAAATGAGACCTGTCTAGATCGCTTTGCCCCCGTAAATTCCAAATTTCGACAAAAATTTTAGAGTCGTTACCGAGATTGTAAAATCAAACGGTTAGCTCATTTAAAGTACGGGTCTGTGGGTATGGAAAATCATATACAAAGTGACCCATTTTGATTGCTGTTGAGTGTAGAGATGTTTTAAATCTACACCTACATATTTAGATTCATTTAACAGCTTTACAATGCCGTTGTAGCTCAAAAAGCCAGTTGTTCTTGAGTTCGTTCGATTGCGTCAAGCACAACCGGCCACTCCGGCGCCAGTCGCGGCGGTAATCGCGAAATACATTAACGGACAGAGTTTATGCTTAACCATTACTAAAACAAAGTCAGATTTTTTAATAAGAAATACGTCAATCAAAGGAGCGATAGAGACAAGTGTAATTAGTAGAAATGAGTGCAATTGAACTGAACAGAGAGAACATAGAGAAAAAGTGGCGTGTCATTGAGTGTAGTCGAAATTATTCCTCATTTCCTACCATAGAATTTAAAATAAACCGACTTCAAACTACGACAGCCTACAAAGTCGCTGTCAAGTTCGCTACAAGATTGTCATCAGCTTTAGGTCGGTTCACTTGGCACCGACTTTGTAGGCCGTCGGAGTTTAAAGTCGGTTAATAATTTTTAAACAAATCGGCTATAGGTTCCAAACATGTCTAGAATAGGACGTAAGCCTCACTGCAGTCTTTGAAATTGATGCCAAAAATCATACACGTGCTAACAAGTTTTGAGGAGTTCCCTCAGTTTTTCATGGATCCCATTATCAGAACTGAACCAAGTTAAAATGGGACCAATCCAAAGCTACCAACTTTCGATTAAAAAAAGAATCATCGAAATTGGTTCCCAATCGACGGAGTTATCGCGGAACATACGACTAAATACAAAAAAAATAATACAAAAAAAGCATGCAGAAGAAGAACCTACTCCTTTTTTCGAAGTCGGCTAAAAATAGATAGTATCGATATTTCTACTAAGTAATATACAAGTAATGAGCCGCACAGTAGGAAATAAAGGAAATTGAAAATGTTGTTTCTATTTACAATTTACTGATATGTCGTCGTAAACCCGAGTCATACCTATACACGTGTAGCCGAGCCATTTTATGGGTTTTACGTTTCCGTTTTTTTTTTCAGAGCAGAGTAACTGTTTATCGCAGTTCTTGCCACTTCTGCGAGTAGGTAGAGTATAAATGAGTCGTAGGTACAATTCTCATTAATGAAAATGTTTGAAACACCCAGCTATATCACTGATCGTTCCTATTATTGCTATCCAATATCCTACTAATATTATGAATGCGAAATGAACTCTGTCTGTCTGTAAATTACCTCTTCAAGCTTAAACCACTGGTAGAGTAACTTACTTGACCTACAAAAAGCTTCAAAAAAAGAAATCAGGTCGGTTTTCTTTTAAGGTCATTTTACATAATTCCCAATATGAAGTTGTATCATTGCAAAAATGTAAACCGGTTGTTTTCGCCGGCACTTTCGCATATCTTTGTGTAAATATTAAGAAAAGCTCTATCTAGAATTACCCACATCCTTGAAGAGTATGATGCTTAGGTACTAGTCGTACTGAGTCGCGTGACTTTGATTTGATAACACTAAATACTTACCTATATTTGTTATTTTTGTAATGGAATTTTCAAGGAACAATTACTAGGTAACTTTCCTTATTCGAGTTATCAGAGCTCTTATTTAAATCATTTTAATTTATCGCAACAATAATCTAAATACGTATACATACTCGTATAAGTTACTGTTACTATGTTTAATATTAATTAATAATTAAAATAACTAAATTGTAACCGTATTTGGGAAAATAAATACTTACATGCTTTGGAATTCTAAATATTAATCGAACGAATTCTGCCGTACTATTTTGAAGCCAAATGACGTTAATTTTATGTTCGAAAAAAAATAACGGGAGTGTATTTCTCAGAAATATATCGATATAAGGTAGATAACTCGTATTTATCTGTTATTCGATCACGGAGTCAGTGCAACAATCTACTGAATGACTAAGGTGACCGATGACGCCAAATGAGAGTGCATTCAACGTTTTATAACCACTAAGAATTCTTCCTGATCAATTACTTATTGCAAGATAATCACACGCAAAAATGAATATTCATTGTTGGCATAACTTTCCTGCAGTCTGATTAAAAAATAAATAAATAATTATTATATTTATCATTATCAGCTTTATAAATTGTCGTATGCATATTGTATATAACCTGTTTTATATGCATATAGATTGTTAAAAATTATATGTCTAGGTATTTAAGTCTAATTATGGTCATTGCATACAATTCATCAAGATTTTTAGAATCTGTTCGTTGTTTTATGGAGCTTTTATGGTCTCTCTCTCAGAGCACATATGCAGATATTGTCATCGTATGTATATTGTATATATGCTAAAATATTAGTCTTCAATCCGCACTGCGCCCGCGTGGGGACTATAGCCCAAACCCTCTCGTGATAAGAGGAGGCCTGTGCCTGTGCCTGTGCCCAGCAGTGGGACGTTAATAGGCTAGACTGTTGTGCTAAGCTAAAATAAAGAGTAAATTTGGCCATGCGAATGTTGCCAAGAAGGTGAGTAAGTATAGTAAAAACACAATATGAAGAAGGAGTCATACTTCACTTTGGAATACAATAACCATGTGTTTATCATTGGTAGCACGTGGAACGGATGTACAGAACTACCGATATATTTTTTAGCTAAAATGACAATGATTATGCTTTATAATGGTAAATGAGCAAATGGCAAGCAATTTCGGCGCCATACCAGACCAAATAGTTATACAGGCACTTTACGAGGGGACATCAAACTTATTGAAATTGTCCTGAACTAAGTATAATTTCGCTTACGTAGGTATGTAATCTTTTCGTAATTTGCAATGGGATTTCTTCGGGTATCGATCATAAATAAGTGGTAACTGTCCTGAAATTCAAACATTAATACATAATCCACATAAGCATAAGTTTCCATCCAGAAATTCCTGTTGTTCATCTATTAGGTATCTTGAGATGATTATTTATTTATACGTAGGAACTTCTTTCAATCCCGAATACCAGTTACACTTAGATATAAATAGACCAGACCAGTCGACAATTTCAAGAATGTAACTAGTTACATTCTACGACCATTGTGTAACTGTAATTAAATAGGTATCTGCCTCACAGCGAGCCTTCTGTGACTATAGCTTAGATATTGTTGTAAAGTAGGTTAGGTACCTACTAGATAAACGGCAAACTAAAATGGTGACAACATTGTAACAGACACATTACGTACTATTAGCTTTGTGACAAATGCGGATGATGACCCTATATTTGCAATATGATATAATTATATCATGTTATGATCCATATCATTACATACATTACTCACCCACTACTAAATTACAAGGGAATCTTAAAACGACGCTTCTTTATCCGAAAGCAATGTAAAGGAAGCGTTTGTTTAGTGGCATGTAAATAGCTCTACTGATTAAATCAATTTGACCTTATTGAGGTTAAACATTCGATACAAACTAATTTTTGAAACAGTAAGGCCCACTTGCTCCAAAGCCGCTAACCTCGGGTTATCCTCTTAACCCACGTCAAATTAATACAAATAAATCGAGTTAAGCGGTTAACCCGAAGTTAACAGCTTGGTGCAAATGGGCCTAAGGCGTGTTTTCATAGTAACACATACAGGTGTTATACCTAGAAAAGTATGTTTCAACAGGCCGTTAACTGCTTAGTAGACTTCAAGTAATTTGGCGCTAAAATTCTTTCTAAGTAGGCGGTATGTGCTTATTTAGCATCAGCTATTGGATTACACACATCTATGGAGATACCGGTCGCCAGACTTGGAAGATATAAAGCGGTGACTCATTGGAGGTCCGAAATTTCAAGAACAGCACCCACCGTTTTGTAAGGCTTTTTTGTCCCTCGCGTGATTCAAAACGTGATCACACAACGCGGGTAAATTTTTACATTTTACGGCAATTATGCATGGTTATTGTGTAAATGACATCATGCAACTATTTCTAGGAAGTACCTAACAGATGACCGTACAGATGATCGTTAAAATATTCGCGTTCCGTTGTTGTCTCTTATAAAAATAAAACTGAATCGGCTCATTGGTGACGTAGGCAGGTCAAAGTAACATTGCCGATCCGATTTCCTTATCAATGAGTATAATACCTACACATTATGTAGGTAGTTTAATATGTAGATTATAAATAAGTACCTAAGTTTTCCATAAGTGATTTACGATCAACAACAAGCATTCATTTTATTGCGATTTCATACCTACTTCTAAGAAAACAAACATTGATAAATCTGAAACTTCGTTTCAGTAGGTAGGTACCTACCTAGTAAGGAAAAAATATTTTTGAACGTTAATATATTTATCAATAGGTACCTATATACAATGAGGTTACGAAAATGAGAACAAACACGCATTGGCGTAACGGTATAGGTACCTTACGTAAATAAGGTCAAAATAATTTTCCTAGGGCTCAATAAGGTAAAAAGACATTTTTTTTCTATATTGAGTTATAAAGTAGGTAGTATACTAATAGGATGTATATGGTAGCTCCAGTAAACAAATCTAAATTGAGGCATATACAAAGAATGGATGTTAAGAAAATGGTAGGTAATTGTATTTCGCCATAACAACAACCAACATGCTAATTAGTATAAAAATTATAGAGAGATAGAATTGAAATTTTCAAAACAGTTCAAGTTTCAACATATAAAACACAAAACTCACCTTCATATATGGACCTATCATAAAGAAATTTTTAAATACGCTTCGCGAAATTTGATTTCACGAAACTGAACGTTACGTTAAGTACTTAATGCACTGGGCACGAAAAGTTTCACAGCTACTATCACAGATCTTTACAAGCGAAAACGCCACTTAAACAAGCATGCAATCCGCAAAGTCATTAGCACGAAATCACAAATTTAACACATGTTCCAACGGAAAAGCAAAATTACGCTCTAACAGACTAGGTTATTTCTTTTTAGGCATATTTATGGCGCGAAGTATCCGAACAGAACTTGCAGTTTGAATTTAGAACACGCGCTTTTAAAATTCGCGGCGGGATAATGACTGGCTGGCGCGACGCGAATGTCGTCTGTGTCGGTTCAGAAGCGACTGGCAGTTTGCGGCTGGCTCATACTTGTATATTCGCAGCCGTTAAAAAAATAAATGCTACGAGAGGTGATGAGCGAAGGCCCGCGAAACGTTTCAGAGGAAGTGTTATCTAACGTGCGTTTCCAATACACGCCGCCGGCGGCCGGTCCTTTCACGTCTTGAAGCAAACACGTGGTTATGGAATTTTTGGAGTATTCAAGCGGGATTCAACTTCACTGGCCCACACTGTCAGTCAAAAACCCATTCGCGCGTTTATGACGCGCGAATCGATTCGCGGATATCGACTTGACTTAGAGTTCACCCACGACATTCTTTGAATTAATACTTTCTTTTTAATTAGCTAAGTAGGTAGTGCTAATTAAAAGGCTGGTACAGCGATCGCAGTTAGCAGAACTGTGAAAGTTATTTTCCTGAATTGCCTCTATGTAACAATTTGAATTTGAGAGTAAAATTTTCCTCAAGCAACTTATGAATGAGCTTTATCGTCTTAGATGATTAGATTGTAAAAAGAATAAAATAGAGAAGCTTCATCGCAATGACTTCTTATATTTAACTTAAATGTGTGAAACGAGCGCTTCCTTCTTTCATTCATATAAAAAAACATATTCAATTCTATCAATAAATGTAAAAATGGTACACCGAAAAAACGTTCACGCATAAATCGAAATAATCCCAACTTTTTATGGAAATTATAAAATCAAACTAGTTCCCAGAACTTATTTTTGTACTATATATATGTATATTATCTTATTTGAAGTGTAAATAACCTTCGCAAAACAAACAACAGTTTACGAGGTACCATAAATATTTCACAGTGCACGTAGAGATCTTTGCAGATAATTACGGGCCGCAGATAACCTACAAACTGGCGTCATTTTAGCAGACAACGTGAACAAGGTCCTAACTAGTGCTAAATCTAGAATGCTTAGATATTAATTTCAAATTCTAGAAATCTCTATAGAGAATAAGCTGGCAGAATTTGTAAATTAGAGCATATAGCTCTCGCTGGAGGAACGTGGCCTCGAACATTTATAAAACACCCGCGACTTCTGTTCGTAGCTATAGATTCTCAATTAAAATCCATAGTAATATTTTAAACTAGCTTCTCGTGATGAGAGGAGGCCTGTGCCCAGCAGTGGGACGCAAATAAGTTGTAGTAGTAGTAGTCGTCATCATTTCAGCCAAAAGACGTCCACTGCTGGGCACAGGCCTCCCCCAAGGCTCGCCACTCAGACCGGTCCTGTGCTACTTGCTTCCACCGGTTTCCCGCGACCTTCATGAGGTCGTCGCTCCAGTAGTAGTAGTAGTAGTAGTAGTAAAATAGCTTCCGCCCGCGACTTCGTTCGAGTGGAATTAAGAATGAATATATGCGTTTATCGCGATTTTTAGGGTGGTAGGACCTGGGCTATATTCGAAGTCTTAAATAGGGTCCTCCCTGTTCCCTATAGGATCGCTCACGCGTCAAATTGAACTTTAAATCTACGCTTAGAAATAGGGAACAGGGAGATCCCTATTTTAAGACTACGAATATAGCCCCTGGTGCTAGTTCCGTCTAGGTTGGTTCCACCATCTTATACCCGCTAACCTTACGCCAAATAACAGATTCACACACTGTTGTGTTCCCGTAAGGGGTGAAGGCAGCCGGTGAAATTGCTGGCACAGAGGCATTTCATCTTAGGCCTCGGGGTCGGCAACGCATTCGAGAACTTATGCTCTCTTAATAAGAAGTCATAAGATTTCGGTGTCCATGGGCCTCCCGCAGTGACCGCTTACAATCAAGTGGTGGTGGCAACTAAATTTTGATCAGTAGTTGTCCAGTTAAGGCCGGATATACTTACACTCATTTATTGATACTTGGCGATTTTTTTACTCCACCAAACCGCACTAGACCCGCATGGCGACTAGAGCCTCTCATGATTAGAGAAGGCCTGTGTCCAGCCGTGGGTCGTAAAATAAGTTTAGGCTATTGTGATGGTGATGTAATCCATATTATTATATATTATTATGTTATTCATCCATATCATATCGTCCATTATAAATGCGAAAGTAACTCTGTCTGTATGTCTTCACGCTTCAACTGCTGGACCGATTGAGATTGAGATGCAATTTGGCATGGAGATATTTGGAGTCCCGGGAAAGGACATAAGCTACTTTTTATCCCGGAAAACGCATAGTTCCCGCGGGAACGCGATAACCGGATTCCACGCGGGCGAAGTCGCGGGCAGAAGCTAGTTTTATATGAATTGTTATGCAATAAAATTGACTTGATGATTTCATGTGTGTACAGTGTTAATACACACTGAGAATTGTATAGCACGACAAAACTTAGAAGGCGCGCGGCGAAGCACTTAAGCCGTTGACGCAGAGCCCATTATGGCTTAATCGACGCGCCTTTTCAGTTGTGTAAACCTGTAATTTATATTGATTGTGATAAGATCTCGCGTCTCAAGTTCTCAAGTGCGTTGTAACTTCCAAGATAAGGATGTCCATGACATGTTAGTAAAATTCGTGCATCACTTTCCTCAAAAGCAGAGATATCGTAGATGCAAGAGGATTTAAACATATTGTTCTGTTGTATGGCCTCTGCAAGTATTCACTACTGAAAGTAAGCTAAGCTCTAAGTAGATCTATAGAATTTGTGAACCTGAGATGAGACTGTGCACGACTAGATGATTATGCCTAGTTATAGAAGTATCAAATAAATGGGTTTACCCTTTAGAAATATCGAGACAACAGTACCTATCCCATAGGTTATTTCCAGAGTCTCAAACTATCTTTATAGGTACTTTTCATGAATATCGGTCCAACCGTTTTGACGCGAAGGATGGACGAATAAAGAAACACCATTTTATAATGGCAAGACAATGTAATAGATATTTGCACAACCGAAATCGCAAGAACACGCTATCCCGCATAGGTAATAATCACGTATTTCGCACATACATTTAACTTTGGCTTGATTAGCAGGCATAACAAGCTACAGTTCTAAAAACACAGCCTTGCAACTGCGTCTTCAACCGCTGGACCAATTTAAAGTAGATGAAACTTAGTATGGGGAAGCTGGAGTCTCGGGAAATGACATAGGCTACTTTTTATCCCGGTAAAACGCACAGTTCCCGAGGGAACGCTATAACGCGAGAATTCGCGGGCAGAAAGCTAGTGTTTAATATTTTCGTTTTCTACCGGTGCCATCTCCTATCGTTGGTCGGCGATCATTATGGCTATTTTTATTTTCGAGACTGCCGCTCTAAACAGGATTCTGGTGCTCATCCCAAACCAGTCTCTGAGGTCACGGAGCTAGGAGGTGCACATTAATAAAAAAAACTAATACAAAAGGCGAACTTAATGTCATATAAGGCATTCTGTACCAGTTAAAATTGTTGTGGAATAATGTTCATATAATCATTACTTTTGAAGAATTGCGAATCTTAAGTGGCAGTGGGCGGGGCACATTGCTCACAGGACTGATGGCCGATGGGGCCAGAAAGTTCTGGAGTGGCGTCCGCGAACCGGTAGACGAGCTGTCGGTAGTCCTCCAACAAGATGGAGTGACGACCTTGTAAAGTAGCGGGTACGCGGTGGATGCGAGTGGCACAGGACAGGCCCATGTCCGGCAGTGGATGTCTTTCGACTGAAATGATGATGATGAATCCTTACTTAAAATGAATGATTTAGTCGGTGTAGTAGCTACTTAGGTTGTTGTACTCTTTTATTTGCATTCGGACATATTTGCACAGCCTGGCGCATACTTACCACGTACCAACCAAAGTTCATGTAAAACTGGTCCTTTTGTTTCTCAGTCTCTTAAGGCATTTTAAGTATTAGGTCCTTACATATGAAATTGGCGTTTGGCGAACTGGCAACTTTGATTCAAAATATGTGGCGTTCGGCTAGGAATTCCAAATTCAAATTTATTTCAAATTTAAGACCATGTATTTCTGTGTTCGAATTACGAAATTTATTTGTTATCGCGTCATTTGTTTTTCTTTCACATCGTTCTGTTCACAATATGGAGAACTTAAAATATCGCTATATTTACGAATATGAGTTTCACCTCGGCACTAGTGCTGCAGAAACGGCTCGTAGGATTAACAATGCGTATGGGGAAGCTACTGCAAAAGAAAATACGGTACGTTATTGGTTCCAACGTTTCCGTTCTGGAAATTTTGACCTACAGAACAAGCCTCGTGGACGGCCGGAGACACAAGTTGATAACGAAGAATTAAAAGCAATTGTGGAAGCAGATCCATCGCAAACCACGTCAGAGTTAGCGGCAGGCTTCAGTGTGAGTGATAAAACCATTTTGATTCACTTGAAACAAATTGGAAAAGTGAAAAAACTTGAAAAATGGGTACCGCATGAATTGAGCGACGCAAACAAAGAAACACGCGTCGAGTGTTGCGTTTCACTTCTCAACCGGCACAATAATGAAGGCATTTTGAATCGTATCGTTACTTGTGATGAAAAATGGATCTTGTACGACAACCGGGAACGTTCTTCACAATGGTTGAACCCAGGTGAACCAGCCAAATTCTGCCCGAAACGAAAGTTGACTCAGAAAAAGGTACTGGTAAGTGTCTGGTGGACTAGTGCCGGTGTCATCCATTACAGTTTCTTAAGATCTGGGCAAACAATCACGGCTGATGTGTATTGTCAACAATTGCAAACGATGATGGAAAAGCTAGCCATTAAACAACCCAGACTGGTCAATCGATCTAGCCCACTGCTGCTTCAGGACAACGCTCGACCACATACGGCACGTTTGACGGCCGCAAAACTACGGGAGCTGCGACTGGAATGTCTTCGACACCCACCATACTCCCCGGACCTTGCTCCAACTGATTACCATTTTTTTCGGAATTTGGACAACTTCATGCAAGGAAAAAAATTCAATTCTCACGAGGCTGTCCAAACGGCCTTCAAAGATTTTATTGATTCTCGCTCACACACTTTTTTTAGTAAAGGAATCAATGAACTACCTTCGAGATGGCAAAAGTGCATAGATAGCCATGGTACATACTTTGACTAAATAAAAAAATAGTTTCATAAAAAAAAATCGTTTTCATTTCTGCCATATGAAACGCCAATTTCATATGTAAGGACCTAATATATAGGCATATTCACTTAGATGTTTTCCCTCGAAAAAATGTTTCCTTTGATTTTGGTTTTCCGTATAATTGGTAAATTGGTGATGGTACTGGTGGCGAATTGAATAGATTCAGTTATATTGGCATGGTTTATGAATAGTTATAGTTAGAAACTTACGTCATGGTAAATGACATAAGTAAATGTTTGACTACCACCACCACCACCACAACAGCCTATTTACGGCCCACTGCTGGGCACAGGCCTCCTCTCATTATTAGAGGGTTTCGGGATATAGTCCCCACGCGGGCCCAGTGTGGATTGGGGACTTCACACACATCCTTGAATTACTACGCAGATGCGTGCATGTTTCCTCACTATGTCTTCTTTCACCGAAAAGCTCAGACGTTCCAAGAACACTCCCTCTAGCTAGTAGATGCTAGTAGTCAGAGAGCTAGCAACGTAGAAAATAATTATGTTCTCATGCCTTTCAAAGTTCTGAAAGTCCAGGTTTTTATGGTGCTTTAACCTATTTAACCTCAAGCGAAACCTCTAATGGAGAGAGTCCTCTCATAATCAAATGATCAATAACATAGTTCTTTAGGTCATTTTGGCTAGAAAATGCCTACACAGCACCTAATAGGTCGCGGGTGGCAACTGCGTCGGTATGGCTGGATTATCGTTGAAAAAAAAACAATAATAAATTAATTAATTGTATCATCAACAAAATAATTTCTAGAAGGAAAAGATATTGGATAAAAAAACATATTTTTCTGTATACTCTCGACTTAAACGATACAAATTAACTAATTTGTTAGAAATTATTAACTAACTAACTAACTACGCTGGCTCAGTGACCCAAAATGGATCTTGGCCTCCGAAACGAGCTCTCGCCACTGTGTCCTGTCCTGCGCCACCTCCTGCCAGTTGCTGACTTGGAGGCTCCGCAGGTCCGCTTCGATGACGTCCCTCCAGCGATATCTAGGTCGCCCCACCGGGCGACGTCCAGTCGGACGACCCATATACGCTCTTTTCACTGCCCGATCCTCTCCCATTCTCTCAACGTGGCCGAGCCAGCGAAGTCGGTGAGCTTTGGTTTCCCCTACTATATTGGGTTGGCACACTAGGTCTTCAATTTCGACGTTTTTCCGAATCCGCCAACTGCCGTCATCCCTTTTGGTGGGACCCAGGATCTTACGAAGGACTTTTCGTTCAGCGACTAACAATCTGTTTTCTTCCTTTAGTGTTAGTGTCCAGGCCTCGCAGCCATACGTTAGAATGGGTCGAATAATTGTGTTATAGATTCGGATTTTCGTACGCTTACTGAGTAGCCTGGACACTAAAACCTTGTGAAGAGCTGCGCTGCACCGCAAGGTGTTCTGTACGCGGATGCTGATCTCGTCCTCTCGAGCATTGGTATCAGTCACGGTGCACCCTAGGTACTTGAATTTGTGCGTACCCTTAAACGTAGCATCTCCAACATGAAGGTCTTCACAAGGAAAGAAATTATTGTAAGGTATTTATTTCTGTAGAGTCATTTGCAACAAAATATGTTTATATACGTGACAAAGTATATGCCTACTGCCTATAACCATGATGATATAGTACAAGTACCTACTCTGAGGGTATAATTTATAAACATTAGAGATAGGTTACGTAGCCTTAGAACTTGGAGTATCAGGGGCATTATTCGAATTTGTAAATGGGGATACGGGTTGATTTAAAAAAAGCCATGGTGGCCTAGTGGTTAGATTAGACCTCCGCCTCGCAAGTAGAGGGTCGGGGGTTCGAATTCGGCTAGCACCGCTGATAAAGTCAATTTAAAGTCACCACTAAGCCTTTCCGCGAAGGAAAACATCGTGAAGAAATCTGCACGCATCTGCGAAGCAATGAAAGAATGTGTGTGAAGTTGGACTATGGCGCATGCCCTCTCGTGATGAGAGGAGGCCTTTGCCCAGCAGTGGACCGTATCTAAATATAGACTGTTGTGGTGGTGGTGTGAAGTCCCCAAACCGAACTGGGCCCGCGTGGGGACTATAGCCCAAACCCTCTTGCGATATGCTGTTATAGACACTAAAAGACTTTTACAATATTTTTACTCCTACATCCGGCAGTCATAACTTATAATTAATTAATACCTACAAGCAACAAAGCGTCTATTCTCGTATTGCTATAGTAAACCGTTAGGAATTGTACAAACCAACAGGCCAAGGTAAATATTATGATGTGTATTACTGGACTCAACATCGGCATGAGACTACTTAATATGTTTTCAGAGAAAACCATGTATTTTGGTAACATAGCTAGAAGAAGAAGCGACAACAAGGAAAAGCTTTTCAATAAAAGGTTCTCCTTCCAATAATCAATATATTCAATAGCCAATAGATACTTGGAAAGCAGAAGGCAATAGACCCAGAGGCAGAAGTCATCTATTTGAACCATATCCTCATTGTTGCAGAGTTGCCGCTCCGCGCCCGTTTAACTCTAATGTATGCAATACTGGCTTCTGTCTGCGACTTCAGCTTGTCCTTTCCCGGGACTACAACTATCTCCATACAATTTTCATCGAATCGGTCCAGCGGTTGTAGCGTGAAGAGGTAACAAACAGACAGACAGAGTCACTCTCGCATTTATAATATTAGTATGCAATCTCAAAAATTACGAGACCGATTTCGTTGAAACTTAACTATAGTTTGAAGATTTTGATAAATTCTATATTTGCTACCAAAGTTTTTTACTATTTTTCATTCCATAGTTCAGAAGTTAGAGGTGGGCAAATATTTTATACCACTTTAGAAAAATATCTCACATAATATTGCCGTAAATATAAAACTTTTTTAGGAACTGACACATGACGAAATTAGAATGTTTTCGTTTTCTTGTCATTTGGCTACGAACGCCTAAAAATATAAAACTCGATGACAAATGCACCGTGGGATTGTAATCTCGGAACTGGATATAAATGTATACAATAATACATATAGACACTAGATAATTGTGACTCTCTTCAACCTCGCGCAGGAGAGTCACAATTATCGAGTCCGTTAAAAAGTCAAAAACACTACAAAAACAGAGACTGAAATCAAAAATTATTTTCCCGTACCGGGAATCGAACCCGAGCCTCCTGGGTGAAAGCCAGGTATCCTAGCCACTAGACCATACGGGAGACATCAATGCGAGCAAATTTATTCATCGCCTTATGATGATTTTTTCTTTAAACACTTTTTTAAAATTACACATAATAATTAATAATGTAATAGATACATACATTATTTTTATTTAATTCATTATTAGATTAAACAAATTTGAAAACCATTAATGTTTTTAACTGCGTTGGTGAATCAGACATCTATTGTAAGATATTCAAACTACTAGTAGTTTGAATATCAGGCCTAGGCCTGATGCTTGCTTCTCAACTTCCCGCGTGCACGTTTGTTGTCGTAGTTAATCAACTCTACAATAGATGGCGCGCTAAGAAACTTTTATAATTTTTACTAATAGCATATTTTGATAATAGGATCAAAATATTGCAATCAGATTTTCTCATAATCCATACTAATATTATAAATGCGAAAGTAACTCTGTCTGTCTGTTATCTCTTCACGCTTAAACCGATGGACCGATTTAGACGAAATTTTGTATGGAAGTATACCTACTTAATTGGACTCCCGGGAAAAGGATATAGGATACTTTTTTATCTCAGAAAAACACATAGCTAATATTAGGAAGGAATATAGCATAGATTTCCTTAATTTCACAAAACGATAATGAATTTGTCAGAATAGCATAAGCATATAATTCCTACTGACTCATTAGCGGAGACGTTTCCTTTTCTCTGAAGTCTGAAGCTTACTGTACATAGTAGGTACCTAAGGATGGTCTGAAATACATCAAATCTTTTTTACAGTGTTATCATTATCAGAAAGCATATACATGCTCCATGCACGTAAGGTGATTGACCGACTGGCTAGTTGCGTGCGTGAAATATAACTACGGAAACGAGAAAGAAATCGCTTCCTATCATGGCTATAATATGCTAAACGGTACATCGTGTAGGTATACGCTCCACTGAAAATATGAGTTGCTGTGTGAAGTACCATTAAGTAACATGTATTTTTATTGTTCAAATATCGTTCGCAGGACACCCAGCAGGATCATTGCGTTTGGTCATTGATTTTCGATGCCTAAGACGACCAGACCAGTAGTTTTCCTTTCCTACACAATATGTGCGCGACTCGTATTGAGTTAATCCCGCATGACGACCGCTTCTACAACCAAGTGGCCCAAACGCAATGATCCTGCTGCTGGGCGTCCTGCGATGACATAATCAAGTACAGTACGACACAACCTAGAAGGCGCGTGGTGAAGCACTTAAGCAGTTGACGCAGAGTCTATTTTTGCTTAATCCACGCGCCTTCTAAGTTGTGTAAACTTGTAAGGTAGCTGGAACATAGCTCATAGCCCACAGGCCTACAGTCATTAGAAAACTCTCTTTCTATCTATCTTTTGCTACTTTGTTTGCGTGGAATTCAGTTAGAGCTTTCTTTTCAATTTATAATCATGGATACCGATGATTACCAAGCTAACTACCTAATCTAAATATATAAAACTCAAAGGTGACTGACTGACTGACTGACTGACTGACTGACTGACATAGTGATCTATCAACGCACAGCCCAAACCACTGGACGGATCGGGCTGAAATTTGGCATGCAGGTAGATGTTATGACGTAGGCATCCGCTAAGAAAGGATTTTGCAAAATTCCCACGGGGACGGGAAATATCGGGATTTTACTTTTTAATATTCCTGCGCATACGAAGTAATTTATAAGCGCCATAAAGGTAAACTAGCTATACTCGTAGATAATGCATTCAATGCAAGTTTACCCATTTAATATTTTAAGCACGGCTCTCGCGCGGAAAACGGTTTTACTTTTGGTTCCGTATTACGAATAAAGATTATTAATAGATTAGATTTATAAATAAAGATTTGATTGATTGATTGAATAGACCAATTGAACGAAGCCTATTCTAATTAAGGCTCTAACTGGCCGCTCAATATCATACTAGGAGGGTCACCGCGAATTAATTCGACGCTAGAGGCGGTTGAGTCGCATGAGGTACTTACTTACAGTTTGGTGCAGTATTGCCAAGTTAGAACATGATGTATATTACACGCTAAATTGGCAACACCGAGTAATCCGAAACTGATGGCGTAAAAAATGTCACGTTGACATTGACACTATTGTATGAAATGACATCTGGCGCCAACTGATGAGCACTTAAAGGATGAGCAGGAATACGGCGGACCTCACTAGGCTTTTGATCGCTTGTCACGACATGTGATTTCCCATGTAATCACAAGCACGAAGAAGACCCCAGGACGTTGCATTGCGTTTGAATCCGTATGACTAAGATGTTTGTTCACTGATGAGGAAAATTATTGAGAAAATGATACAAATAGTCACCGTGAACAAAGAAAAACTTCAAGTGTAAACCCTTCGTAACCTTAATTCGTAATGATAATGACAAAACATCAATTACAAATGTGTTTACATTACAATTATTTTTTTTTTTGAAAAATCAAATTATAAGGTAAAATCATGGTAGAATGAATACTATGTTTTGGTCTTAACTAATGACTTTTTAGAGCCCTTTAACGGTCTTTTAAATAGTCGCGAAGAGCACTTTGTGAAGATTAAGGACCTCGCTCAAATCTCTGAACTGCTTTGCACTTTGAACAAGTTTCCTCACAACATTTAATTCTACCTGTCACTAGAAACCTTGGTGGTTAGAATAGACTGTATTTTAATAGTACATTATTGCAGAGGCCGCCAAGTAGCGCATTGCTGGACGAGTCAGTTAGAAGGCTGAGCGAAGCGAAGCCTTCTATTAGTACGAGTCCGGCAATCGCAATTGCGGCCGAGGTATATATAATGCTTTTCTCAAACAGCGAGGAAATACGTAAGGTCAGTCGGGGCAAGTGCGCCAGGATGGGGTAAGTGCGCCTAACATAAATATATCGAAACCTATAAATATTACTCAACTAGTAGTTGGCTGTTTACAAGGCATAGGAACGAAATAAACTTAGGCGCACTTACCCCACATCAGTATTTACTACTTCCATGATCGTGGATGATTTGGCCATGGAAGTTGTACTTATTACCTCCATGGATTTGTCAGTTTCGGGGCAAGTGCACCAGGATGGGGTAAGTGCACCTAACATAAATATATCGAAACCTATAAATATTACTCAACTAGTAGTTGGCTGTTTACAAGGCCTATAGGGGTGAAATAAATTTAGGCGCACTTACCCCACATCAGTATTTACTACTTCCATGTTCGTGGATGATTTGGCCATGGAAGTTGTACTTATTACCTCCATGGATTTGTCAGTTTCTCTACAGACGTGTCTCAAATAGCATGCGAATTAAAAAAAACACACACGACAATAATGTTTTTGCTGGCCAAGGCCGGCAATGGTCAGCCTCGCGTCTTCTTTTTTTGAAAGTAACACGAACATTTCCGAGCATGTTTGAGAAAAATATAATTAATTTCTAATGCATGATAAATGAGAACGCGCGATTTCATGATGTCCCGATGCGAACTGATTGCTTAGTTATAAAACTGTAATGAGGTCAACGAAGTAATTTGCTGACTTTGTCACTGTAGGTTGCATGCTCGTACAAATTGAATTGCGCACATAACTGGCAGGTGCAAGTCGGGTTTCGAACCCCCGACGATTCGCACGAGTGGTGGTAGGTGTTCCTGGGCTAGGAACAAAATCAGTTGAATAATAATAATTCGCATTGTCAAAAACTTCTCAACGGCGATGAGAGACTAGGGAGAGATGTGGTGAAACCCGTTGAACTCTTTTGTTGAGGAATCGATAGGTGTAAAATAAATTATTATACCTATTTAAAAATAATTGTAGTAGTAAGTAATGGGGGACATTTTGGATTAGTATGAATTTGAATTCGTTTTATTTCATAATCATAGTTATTACTTACATTATTTTAAATTATTAATTGCGAAAGCATTAAGTACCTTCTTTCTAACAAGTATTTCAATTTATTTTAATCATTTTTTTCAATACTATTAAACTATAAGCCATTGCAAATTTAGCAGATTTTAAAGCCTACTTAAAGCGATATATTGATAGCAGTTCCGTACTTGTAGTAATAAATCTCCGCCATAAAAATAGGCTCAGCATTGAATTCACACATTAGAACTGGGTGGGTACCACCCACTAATATTGTGTCCAAAACTAACATGGCGTGAAATAAGGCCGCACGGTGGCCTCTGTCGTATTGACGACGTAGATCCAAATTACATATTTACTTCACACATCATCAACCCGACCAGCAGCGGTATTGCGTTTGGTCATCCGTTCTCGATGCGGAAGACAACCGTAGTTTTTCAATAAGAGTTCAATACGAGGGGCGCACAAGGTGCAATTTCGTATAGAAAACCTACTGGTCGTCTTCGGCATCGCAAACGGATGGCCAAACGCACTCGTGTCAACTTACCATGTAGATGAATGGATTGACCACGTTTTGGTTTTGATGCAAGAAAAAACATTGAGCATGATTCTTAAGTCCAATCAATGTTTCGTTTAGCGCTGCCGAAAGTGGGAAAAGTTTGTTAAGAGGGTTTATTCCGAAAGTTGGCAACGGCGCATTAAGCTGTCAAATGTTTCGCTATTTTTATTAATTTTTCAATACCTATTACTGAATGAAAATAGTAGATTGTTTATCAAGGGACTAAAACAAGCCATTATGACACGAGATGTTTAGCCACCCGAGCAGAGCGAGGGTGGCTATATTTCGAGTGTCATTATGGTTGTTTAGTCACGCGTTAAACACTCTGCTTTTCACTTCGAATGCGAGGAAAAAAAAACGAAGTTCCATACAAAATTACGATATTTATTATTACAAAGTAGATTCTCGGCTACTTCCCGATGACCTAGAATCATGAAATTTGGCCAGAAGCAAGGTCTTACAGCACACATACAGGAATAAATCTGATAACCGTAAATATGATATATTTTGGTGCAAAAAAAGACAATTTACTAATACAAACTTATCATTTGCGGTTGGCGCAGTAGCCGTGTCTACTTCACCAACCGCAAATAATAAGTTCGTATTGTTAAGCATCATCAAGTTTGTAGTTACTTGCACTTGACCTGTTTCTTATCACGTGACGTTTTGAATGATATTTAGCCAACAGATTCAAACTTGAAAACTATTAATATATTTAAAACTAATTGGGTCATGCATTATTAAATGAATTCACTTTAAATAAAACAAGATTCATAGGTATTCGTAATCATTAAATCCTGTTTCACGACATTAAATCGTTTTTTCACGCCCTAGAAATTGTCTAGGTTCACTGGAAATGGGGATAATCCTCGTTTCACAAACTCTGTGGTTGGCTGTTTAGGCGGGTTTCCTATGTAAATTAAAAAAAAAATACTTTAGTCCCTAGAGACTAAAAAAGAGCTTTAGTCCCGATGTGCAGAGATTAAAGTAACATTTTAAGAGCATGAGAAGTGAAAAAGAACTTATCATTCTATGGTTGAATGACGCGTCTCGTTTTATATTTGTTGGTTAGGCATTCAAATGATAAGATTACATTAAAATACATGGAAAATGCGATGGAAACTTTTCAAAAGATTGTACTTCCATAATCCAAAAAAATTCGTGTTCCTATGATAATTGTGCAATCCATACTTAATGTTTTATTCAACCGTAGAGCGATAATTCATGTTTTCATTCAGTAATATTCTGTAATTAATGAAAATCAGTGAAATATTTGACAGCTATTTGCGACGTTGCCAACTTTCGGAGTAAACCCTTTTAAGTACTTATGCCCCAAACTTTGATAGAAAATTGACATATTTTCTCGATTCTAAACCCATACAGTATCAAATATTATTTTTCGGTTTTCTATAGGATCACTTCGTGAACTCGAATAGACGAAGATGCCCTGTCTTGTACGCGATGGGCGCAATAAGGCTACTGGTTCCATCAGACATCAGATCTGTAAACAAAAATATCCTATTAATTTGGTAATTTGGCTTTCACCCTTTATTCATTCACATATAGGTACATATAATCATACTAAGTGTCACCCGAGTTAATTCCGCTCCTGCGAGAATAGTAGGTACATTACAGACCTAGGGTGGTGAATTCGTAAATGTCCCAGATTGCAGGTTTCTGTGGCCCGAACCGAAGGTGAGGGCCATAAATATGCGATCTGCTGGGGCTTTACGAATTACCGCCCGTGGTTTGTCAAAAGTTTTACGTCTTGCCTTGGCCAAAAAGTGAGATTTTCTCTCCGCACGGCCAAGGGTGATGTAAAACTTTTGACAAATTACCAAATTAATAGTACAGTAAAAAATATGATGTAAATGTGTACTTATAGTTAAACAGGAATATCGCATTCAATCGGTGAAAGAATTATTAAATGCGCTTGAGTTTGAGTTTATCTATAATAAACAAATTAACAAACACAAATATTTTCTCTTTATGATATTAATATAGTGTAGAAGCACATATAAAAACACGTTTAGACAAGATCATAATTATCTATTTTAATAGGTCGCGTAAGCGCGATATCACGACCCCGTGAGTCATCCTACTGATTTGAACCCTGCACTCATCTGTTACTGAGTCACTGCAAATCCGCGTTTACTTCATGAATTCATTCATGTAGCCTTAGATTCCTACTTACTGGCGAGCTGATGAGAATACTCAGTAACTGTTTATAATACCACTAACACAATATAAAACGTGTTGCTAAACAGCAACAAGCTTTGTTCTCGATAAACGAAATGTTTATTAAATACCCAATGACTCTGTCATTGCGTCAACAGTCATAAACAATTAATTATTAACTAGCTTCTGCCCGCGACTTCGTCCGCGTGGAATTCGGTTATAGCGTTCCCGCGGCAACTGAGCGTTAAACTATAACAAATTATATACGAAAACCTTCCTCTTGAATTACTCTATCTATTAAAAACCGCATCAAAATCCGTTGTGTAGTTTTAAAAATCTAAGCATACATAGGGACAGACAGACAGCGAAGCGACTTTGTTTTATACTATGTAGTGACTATTTGTTGCCCGCAACTACGTCTGCGATGAATTTCATTTTAAAATTCCACTCCCTCTTTTCACACCTTGGGGGTGAATTCCGGGATAAAAACTAGTTAATGAAACTACCTACATTATTACATCCATAGTCCATACCAAAGATCGGGTCGTCGTCGGTTCAAATTTGAAGACGTATAACAATATACAGACAGTTACTTTCTCATTTGTAGTATCACTTAGTATGGATCTCTTCTTCTTCTTCCTTCTCAGGCTCATTTATCCACTGTTGGATGTAGGGATGACGACAACTTTTTTTTCCTTAGTCTATCAGGAAGATTATTGAAAAGTATTGGACACGTATTTTTTCTTTTTTCACGTAATCAAAGTTATACGGAGATATATTGAGTTGAAATGTCGCGTGACGTCACGGTTAGGTACGATTTACACCTAACGGTGACGTAGTTAGCCCCCACTCTCCAACTTTAATGCGTTTTAACTTAGTAATTCTTTGTTAATTTGATAAAACAAAAAATACGTGTCTAATATTTTTTTATTACCTGACTGACGGACTAATTATAATTTAAATTTCTTCACCCTGTCGTCATCCCTACTTAGTCCTGCATTCCGTCTTCCTGAGCCAACGCGGTCCGGCGTAGAGCTTGATATCATAGAATTCATAGACCATCTCATTTGGGGCCTGCCTGCACTTCTTTTGTTCGTCCTTGGTCTCCACTCAAGAACTCCATAGCTAGATAGATTATGTATAAAGTGAATTTTATCAACTTCTAGAATGTAACCTTATTCTTTCAAGTTAAAGATTTTTTAAGTACCTACTTATATCTGACATCCATCATTTCAAACTGAAAAAATTAAACAAAAATGAATGTTCTATATTTAAAACTAGATGGCGAGGCGATAACCTATTATTTACTTTTCTTTGCTACTTATCTTAGAGGAAAAGCAAGGTAATAATTACTACGTCTTCTCATTGTGGACTTCTTCAAAACGCCTGACTCTATCAATTAACTGAATGGCGCGTGCATCTCATTCATAACGAGAGGTATCATTGAGCTTTGGTAGCTTGACGTCTACTACGCATGAAAGTGAGAGTAATTTGCGCCTTGCCTTACGGAACTCACCGCAACTTTTTTATCATTGCATTACTTGAAAGTCATCTTATGCAGTTTCGAATCGACATCAAATAGTGTGCTTGCTTTGCGAAAGTTTTATCCAAAATTCTTTGTTCAACCGTTCCATTGTTATTCTACGTTCATCCCTAAAGGAGCTAATACTGTGCCGTATACGAGTAAATCTAATTGAATCGATTGTTAAACCCTCCGCGGCCAGACGGCCGACCCCTGTCTGGAATTCTGGATGGGGAGTCTTGCGGCCTTGTGCAACCCTCGCGGAAACGGTATTTAAATACTTAACTACTTTATTAACTTCACGAAGTTTATTTCTAAAAGTACTTATACATCTATTGGCAAAATGTTGAAGATAAATTCAAAAATCCGTTAAGTGTCTTTGCAATGAATAATTAATTTACTCGCAGAACTTGAAATATATTTGCAATATTAATTTAGACTTAAGTAAGTTGCGAGACAAATTGCTCTCTAAGTAAGTATTCTTTGTTTTTATTATTTTAAAATTTCATTCCACGCGGAGAATGGGAAAACTTTAGGAATTGTTAATAAGCGCTGAGCATGTCTTAATAACGTTTCACGCTCAAACTATTGACGGCAGTCAAGTAAGACAGAAACACGGCGCGACTGTTGCTTGGGGTCCGATTGTTTTGTTATTCAGCTGCAATGACGTAGTGGTGTAGTGAGTTCACGCGCGAGGCGCGCGCGGCCGGCGCTCGGCGCGGCAGTCGCACCACCCGCCGACCGCGCCGCTCGCGATACCATGCTGCTCCCGCCCTACTGCTCGCGCTCGCCCTCGCGGCCGCCCAGAACGAAACCAGA
>OZ020282.1:8839737-9065129 GCA_963971205.1 Aethes cnicana
CGGCGGGAACAATTCCGCGTCATCTACGAATGGAACCTCATCGATTTCGACTGGGCCTTCCCCGCCGATCGGGAGGCCTACCTGAATACAAGCAAATACATCCCTCAGAACGTCCTAATATCTGGAGTAAGCTACTACGGAGGAAACCTCTTCCTGACTGTCCCGAGGATGATGTCCGGAGTCCCGGCTACTCTCGCGACAATACCCGTGAACCAGACCGACACGGCACCCAGGCTGAAACCCTTCCCTAGCTGGAGCGCCAACGCCATCGGCGACTGCAACGCGCTGCAGTTCGTCCAGAACACACAGATCGACCGCCATGGAGTTATGTGGATCCTGGACAACGGCCGCGTCGGCACCCTCACGGACCACCCCGAATCCAAGTGCCCCCCGTCCATCGTGCTCGTCGACCTCACGACAGGCAAAAACGAAATGGAGCGTATTCCACTAACTTCCCCTACTGTGGATTTCAATTCAACGTATCTCAACGATCTCGTAGTCGATAACCGTCGAACTGGAGATTTCGCATATATCACGGACAACAGCGCCTCTGATCCAGGTATTATAGTTTTCCGCCGCAGTGATAAAAAAGTGTGGAAAGTTCGCGATTCCAAGTCTATGATGGCTGTCCCTGAGGCCTCCATCTTCCGCATCAACGGCACGACAGTGGAACTGCCCGTGAACGTAGACAGCATCGCTCTCGGACCTCAATTTTTTTCCGAGGACACAGTCGATAGGACCATTTATTATTGCCCGTTATCCAGTTTCCACATGTATGCGATTAATGCTTCGGTTTTACGCAACGAATCCGTGTCCCAAAAAGACGGTGGTATACGCCCGTACGTGGTTAATCTGGGCGCGAAGGCTTCGCAGACTGACGGAATGAAAATGGACTCCAACGGCGTGCTGTACTTTGGTCTTGTGGGCAACTCGACCATAGCTGAGTGGAACACGAGCTTGCCTTTCCAGTTTGGACAGCGGACGATCGCGCGGGATGCTAACTACATTCAGTGGGTTGACCGCTTCGCTTTCGACGACAACGGTAACGTGTACGTGGTGGTGAACCGTTTGTTTAATTTCATGAAGAATGAGGTGTCCCCGAGTGAGGTGAACTACAGGATTCTGAAGTCTCACACGGGGTCTAAGAGCTACGTGTTTAGTGAGGAGGTGGTCCCGCCCGGCGGGCTGCCAGGCTCGGCGCCGGCGCCGCGCGCCCTCGCCGGCGCTCTGATGCTGCTGGTGCTGGCACAACTCCTGGGCTAGTGGCCCGCAGCCTTCACCCTCAAAAGTTAATGCGGCGGACTGATGCGTATCATTACCAAATATTAATAGTTACCTTGACCTCGCGGTCGACCCAGTGATAATGTGAATGAAAGCTGTGCATATTATTGACGAATTAATATGTTTATTTTAGGTTTACGAATAGGTTCCATTCGCGACCTTTGTATGACGGGTTAGAGTCGTGCCGAAGAATCTCCGCGTTGCATCCGCGACGAAAGGTCGGGGACGCGTTGCCAAAGCTGCGGCGAACAATTAACATTCCACCTCTTTGTATTTAACTAAGGTGCTTCATCGAATAATTTATATTTATTCATAAACACGAACGTACTTATACGATCAATTTGTCTCTACGACGTAAATGTAGCTCTATTCAAATTTGTACCTGCATATTGGTAGGTTTTTATTGTAACTAAAATTGTACGAATGGTTCGTGTGAACGTGACTGTATGTTTAATTTTAAATAATAAACGTGTTTATCTTATTATTGTTTGCTGTTTTTATTACTCGTCTGCTAAGTGAGAAACCGTGCTGCGAGTTGAGTAAGCCGCTAATTGCTCGACTAATACTCCATGCATGCGCATCGAGGACTTTCTGATACATTGAATGCAGCATTTTTTTCATAAATTATTAAGAACTTTGAGTAAACTTCGTTCGTACCTATATAGAGTTGCCTAGGTCGGACACTGATTCTAACGAACTACTTAGAATGTGCTTGGAAATTTCTAACACACGGCGCCGCCGCGAAAACAAATAAGTGTATCTAAAGAGAGTTCAATTGGAAACCTCAGGTCTAATTAATGTAAGTGATGATTGAAGTAAAAAGTAATGTGATAATCAGTGACAAGTACCACGGCAAACTCGTTTGGATACGGATCGAAACACGATCGAAAGCTTTGATGGACCTGCAATCAAATCCGGAATAGAATTTAAAACGTTTTTTTATACACTCTGATTAGACAGCTTAAGGTAGAAAGTAAAAGTGTATGAAAGTGTTTTTTTGCATTTAAATTAGACTGTCACTTATTAAAGTATGTAGGTATACTACGGTAGGCCTAGGCCGAGATAGAGAATATTATTGTTTTAGTTAAAATTATCTGCATAACTAAAGTAGTAATCGCTTTAAAAAAGTTCAATAGGTGTATTTATTGCGTTAAAGAACCAAAAAAACAAGATTTTTTACTGTTTATAATCTAAAGAAAATAAACAAAGGTAAGGTTCGTTGTGTTTTTAGTCAATTTTTTTGAAATCTCATTGTTTGTACATTGAAACGCTAACCCATGACGACCTTATAAATTTATAACCATTTAGGTAAGTTTGCTTACCTGCCATACGCGGTTTCTTTTCTTGCGTTGGCAAAAAGGGCTTTGGGAGAGACCTGAGACCTCAATTGAAATGAAAGATTCCCCCCATTAGCGGAAAGTCAGGTTCTTCTGCACGTTTTTTTCCTCCTATGCCTATCCTTTCTAATGTGAACAGTGAGAAGCAACATTGTGATCAACGACAAAAGGATTTGGCTTACATTTAAAAACTGAAGCACTTATCGTTCAAATAAAAAATAACATAATACCTATATTGATAAGTTATCTTTTTTATTGATAAAAAGCATGCATTTGACCACGATCTCATGCCCGAAAAGCGAAAGGGAACTTCCTATTCCCCTACCTATAGAATCCCTAAATTAACTCGAATACTAAGATGATCATCATCACTTAGTATGGGGTACCCCATACTAAGTGACGATGTGGTCAAAGGTTATAGGTACGTTACATTTCATTACTTAATTACATAGGTAATCCATATTTAATATTATAAATGTGAAAGTTACTCTGTCTGTCTGTCCTCTTCACGCTTCAACCGCTGGACCGATTTAGATGAAATTTGGCATGGATATACTTGGGGTCCCGGGAAAGGACATAGGCTACTTTCTATGCCGGAAAAACGCATAGTTCCCGCGGGAATGCGATAAACGAAATCCACGCGGGCGTAGTCGCGGGCAGAAGCTAGTACTCCTATAAAATAAGCGCTATCACTCTATATAGCTGTTACACTCCTTGGGTCATTTATTAAGGCAATTCAATTAGGTATAAGGTGTTTAATTGTCCACCAGTTAGGCATTGCTGTGCTAGTCATCGGACCGGGGCGACGACCGTGAAGGTCTTGGGTTGGTCATTAGTTTTTGCTGCCCCCAATGTCTCGTCTCCACTGGACCGCTTGTCAAATCGACAGTTCTGCCCATTAATTGGACTTTTATCAATTTTGTTGCGTGTGATTCGTTTTATTGTGGCGATGGCGTCGTGTTGTATTTATTAAATTGTGAGTGCAAATTTAACGACAAAAAAACCATTCTAACTTTGTAAGTAAATGTGAATGCTTGTTTTTACTTTGCGTCAAATGGTTTCACCATTTTGGTGAAATTTGATGTGGAGGGAGGACAGGATAAGTGGTTTTTATTCCGACATTTCTACGTGATCGGGTTCTTCATTAATTTTCTTTTTTTTTATCGCACGAATGTTAAAAATTTTAATACTAAAATATTTCCTAAAAGCGGGATTGTGACTTCAACCCCGTTGTATTATAAGAATACTAATTGTTTATTTGCATCTGTTGCGACGTAGCTCAACGGAGATTCCTCTCTCGATGATATCACACGTGACGCACCACAAAACAAGATTCGACGCACTTGCATTAAGAATAACAACATCCATACTAATGTTATAAATGCGAAAGTAACTCTGTCCGTCTGTTTGTCTGTTACCTCTTCACGCTTCAACCCCTGGACCGATTGACATGAAATTTGGCATGGAGATAGTTGGGGTCCCGGGAAAGGACATAGGCTACTTTTTATCCCGGAAAAATGCGAAGTTCCCGCGGGAACGCGATAACCGAATTCCACGCGGGCGAAGTCGCAGGCAGAAGCTAGTTCTAAATATTTATCCGGAGATTGTACTATTCTATTGGCTTATCTACTATACCTATAGAATCTAGAACTTAGCAAATATAAGTTCTAGAACTTATATTTGTACGCATGACGCTGCCTCAGCATCGGCCTTTACATTGTAACACCTTGAGAACCTTACGGTGTAAATACATATATTGTAACAGCCTACTACTACGACAGCCTATTTGCGTCCCACTGCTGGGCACAGGCCTCCTCTCATCACGAGAGGGTTTGGGCTATAGTCCCCACGCGGGCCCAGTGCGGATTGGGGACTTCACACACATCTTTGAATTACTTCGTAGATGCGTGCAGGTTTCCGCACGATGTTTTCCTTCACCTAAAAGCTCAGTGGTAAATTCAAATTGAATTTCGCACGTAACTAAACTTAAAGGTGCGAACCGGAATCGAACCGCCGACCCTCGGAATGAGAGGCGGTAGGTCGAAGGCTTGTTGTTGCAAGCCGTTGTGTAGGTTGTTACCTACTTAATGCAAATATTGTGGAAATATCAAAAAGGGCCAGATGTATTAGACATTACTATTGGGTGCGAAGCTATGGACCTGAGCGAGCCACAAAATTGGTTTTAATAATCAGCCCCGAATTCATGTCACATTCGAGAAAAAACGTAAAAACTGCATTGAATTCAAGAAATGTTTAATTAAAATTGCTGGTTGTAGATCCTGGTTCAAGGTCCGTCCGGATAGCTACCACCACCGTCTTACTAGCTAACCTGCAGGCAAATAGCAGTGTTCTCGCGCCGTTGTTGTGCTCCTGGGGCTCTATTCGAAGTCTAAAGGGACAGGGAGACTCCCTATATAGGGAATCTCCCTGTCCCTATTTAAGACTTCGAGTATAGCCCCTGTAAGGGGGTAAGGCAGACGATAAATTTCTGGCGTAGAGTCATTCCATCTTTGGCCTAAGAATTTAGAATGAAATGAGACAAATGACAACAACGCATTCTAAATCATATCAATTTAATAACACATACAAAGTAGAACACCCTCATTCAGGATATTCTGAAGCCGAGTATCCAGTAGGTTAGGTACATACCGAATCTCGTCGTCGTATCGAATCGAATTGTCCATCTATTCAACTCAATTTCATGCCATTGTCAGCTACGAAAGATCTCCCGAGACGAGTGACCCATACAACAACGTCACCAACTAGCCTAGAAGCCTTTGTCTCACCTCAATGACTGTTATGAGGCATTGTTGTTTTTTTGTTAAATAATTATACCATTACCGCGATGCGACAGCCTTGATTCATTGTAAGGCCAGCTAATAGCCACCGATTTGCTATTTCTTCTTACTAATCTTCAAATCAATCAGTAATTTCTCACGAGAGTTGTAACTTAAGCATATGCTTTGACTGAGATGTATCAACAAAGCGTAGGAAAATACTCACGGATCACTCGATAAAATAACAATCTTGATTATTATGTCTACATAGAGATGTTGAATAGCTTTTTTTAACACGCTTTTTAGTGCAGTCATTGAAGCATTATTGCTCCGAATTTTTTTACTGTGAACCGAATTGCATACAATTTTGGAATTAGGTTCATCTTACCCTTAACTTCAAAAGTGAAAATGATTTGAACTCCGCAACCACCCTGGGGGTGGTTGCCAACCCTTCTCGGCGGTGAATTTTTTTTTCAAAATAACCTCGGATATCGACAGAAGGCCTAATATTAAGCAAAAAATCATCTATAAAGTTTTTCAAAAAATCCAATACTTTTCAAGTTATTGGCAATTGAAAATTCGCAATTTTTTCACGTTTTTCATCGGTTTTTTGCAAATATTTATTAGGTCGACCTGTAGGTAACTATGTAATGGAATCTTGCAAGTTAAATATGACCCACTTTTCGATTTCCGATTGAGCTGAAATTTTGCATGAATATGTAAATCGCTTGACAATACAATATGATGATGGAGCTGGAAGGTAACCATAGGAACTGCGTAATAAAACTACATAAGCCAATCGAATTTGGGCTCGTTTGATTCGTCTTGAAGGGTAGAATGCATGTTGTATTTTTTGTATTTTTTTTTCTCTATCGTGGTGTGTGGCAATAAATGGATTTTTATTTTATTTATTTATTTATTTTTAGATGAAGGATTTATAAAGAAAAATACAGTCAGCAATAAAAGCGTGTCCCAGAAAATTCATTTTTGAGAAAAACTTATTATAAATAAGGCTGGAACTGCCAATGCATGATGGGTTACTTGTGTACTCCTCATAAACAATGGATACGTCCTTATAAATCTAATAAAAATGAAGAGTCTTGACCAAGTGTGTCTGTAACGTGTCTACAGTCTACTTAGGCCCACTGCACCAAGTTGTTAACTTCGGGTTTTATTTCTATGAATTTGACGTGGGTTAAGAGGCTAACCCGAGGTTAGCGGCTTGGTGCAAGAGGGCCTTACTTACAACGAGGCGACTGGCAAGGACTTACGTATAGTTATAGCAATTAATGTGTTACTAAATCATGAAAACGTCCCTACTCCAACATCTTCTGACATTGATTACAAAATGTCTTGAGAAAATACCGCGACAGTTGTAATTGTTACCTACTGTTCTTGAAACTGATAATGGATCGATTATCGTTACCAAGTGATGTCCCGAGAATTGCAGATGCGAAGGTCACGGCAGCGATTCCGCCATGGCTCTGTCAGGTGGACTGCATTCCTATCGGTCCGTGTCAGGCTTGAATTCCATCATAGAACAGATTAGGAGCATGGCGTCCTCGCCTACATAACTGTATGTTTACTTACCATTTATATTATAGTAGTTTAAACATGTTTATGAGACGCCCTAGAATTCTAGTAGTTATGCTTGGTTTTTTTTTCCCGATTGAAATTTTGAACGACCTTTAAACTAGGGCTCGGACATATCTAGAGAAACCCGGAATGGCGGCAGCCCTATTCTCGATAAATTATCTTAGTATATTTGAATTAGTTTAATTAGTTAGTCCAAAATAAAATTAGTCCCCCAAACATTCAGATTCAGACCTATTGTGCTACTCTCTTCTACCGAATTCCCGCGACCTTCACCAGATGTGGTATTGCGTTTGATCTTTGGTTTGCGATACCGAAGTCCAAGTCCAAGTAGTTTTCCTATGCAAATGTGTCGATGTCGATGGCAACCGTTTCTCCAACCAAGTGGCCAAACGCAATTAGCCATTAGCTTTAGCAACTATTAATTTAGCGATGATGTAGATCGTCGGTCCAGTTCGGGGAGGCTATGTCCAGCAGTAGGTAGACGTCGTTCGGCTGAAATGATGATGATGAAATTAAAAGTCCTATTTACCTAAATGTCTATGCAAGGTGGAGCATAAGCGGTCGTAGTTAAAGGTGTTTTCTTACCATTTTTGTAGGCTTTCGTTCTTTCCATATTAATAAACTTTAATGTCGCACGAACAACAACTACCAATCGACCAACATAGTTTTTATTGATCAAAAGATGAAAAGTAAGTGGTGCGTTACCGATACAAATACACTGAAAAACGGCCGTTTACTTACCCTGTTCCGGCAAAAAAAAGCCAGGGGCGATATTCGAAGTCTTAAATAGGGATCTCTCTGTTCCCTATAAAATCGCTCACACGTCAAGTTGAACTTTAAATTTAGCTGCTTAAAGTACACGCGACGCGTGAGCGATCCTGTAGGGAACAGGGGGATCCCTATTTTAAAACTTCGAATATAGCCCCAGGAAGTTCTATTTATCTTTACCGCACATTCGTGTCCATCTACTTATATACAGTGATAGAGTCACTCGAGCTTGGCCGGCTACCGTCGTCGCGTGATACCGGACGCCAAACATTTACAACATTACACTTTTACTTGGACATTATTTATAGAGCGTGACGACGTCACTTATGACGTCATTTATTTACGTATATACTTATCTAACAACTGACTAGGGTAATATACTCGTAAATTACAATATCTTGAAGCTGAAAGTTCGTTTGGATGTTTGTCACTCAATCACGCTAAAAAGGTACAACCAATTTGCTTGAAATTTGGCAAACAGATCGTTTGTAACCTGTAATAACACATAGGCAACTTTTTATTGTGACATTTAGTATGTATAAGCAATTTTTTTCTATTTTATCGTGAGTTGGCGGTATAGATAGCAGCACGGTGTCGCAGTCTAAGTCGATCCGTCAACCTGAGTGACCATTGGACCTTACGCTTTTCTAACTTTTGAAAGTACGAGTATGACAGCGTGTAGGTACACATTTTGGTCTAATTCGGAGGGCAAGTTTAGTACGAAAGTCTCTGTAGACGAATTCGTGGGTAAAAGCTCGTAAAGTTATAATTTCAAAAGTTCCATCATGACAGCGCATGGACGGCTGCAAGTGTCGGGAAGTGTCAATAACTTCACAGAACTTTCACTAGACGAACACACAAACAGAATAAGATATACTTAATTACTTTTCCTGTAGCTATTGTAGAACATATATGAGTACTGAATGAATGTACCTTTGTCTGAAAACAACACTGATTGTAGGTAGGTATGCGATAAATCTATAAAAAGAAACTACATCGTCATTGAATTATACATTGAAGTGTTATTGTTTTCATGTAAATAATATTATTTTAGTTAAAACAATCACACGGTGTTTATTGTTGATTATATTGCGATGAGTGGAGCGTTACTAAGTATTTAGGTATTTCAGTTTAGCCTTGCGCAAGAAGTGGCCTGAAGGAAAGGTTTTAACAGGGTAATCACAAAAAAACTCTTTTAAAGAAAATTGACTTTCTCTACTGCCAGTTTCAACACAACACGAAACTCTATTTAAAAAATACAATATGTTTTTATGAACTGTATGCAACCAGAAAGGTGGAACGTAAGGCCGAGGCATAAAATTTTATGGACATTTTCTTGAAAATTAAACAAAGAAAGTAACAATTAGGAAACACGACAGGTGCATTTTTAACCACTATTAAGCAGTTACAGGTTTATAGTGTCTCGAAAGCTAAGTGGCGTTTTGAATCGGTCGCGGCACGCTCAGCTCAGCCTACAACATGCCATGGCTGACGGAAAATCAATGGCAACGTCTGGTCGGGAGGAGTACGGACTCGTCTGCCGTGACCAAGGAGACTTTTTAAGTCAATTTGCTTGAAATACTTATACCACAAGGTCTTAGGTAGACCTTGTTGTAAGTATTTCAAGCAAATTGCGTTAAAGATCAAAAGTAAAGATCTTGGAGGCTGCTCTACTTAGGTACTACTTCAGCCTATTTGCGTCCCACTGCTGGGCACAGGCCTCCTCGCATAACGAGAGGGAGAGGGTTTGGGCTATAGCCCCGACGCGGGCCCTGTGCGGATTGGGGACTTCACACACAGCTTTGAATTACTTCGCAGATGCGTGCAGGTTTCCTCACAATGTTTTCCTTCACCGAAAAGCTAAAGTTTACTTATGTGCGAAATTCAGTTTGAATTTACCACTGCGCTTTTCGAGGTGCGAGCCGGAATCGAACCCCCGAGCCCCCGACCCTCTGCATGAGAGGCGGTAGGTCGAACCACTGGCCGGGCCACCGCGGCTTTTACTTGCTCTACTTAGTTATAATTAATTGTTAACCTACTGATTAGTTTCATATTATTATCAAATTCAACTGTTTTTTTTTTGGAAAAGACTGCTTGAAAATGTAGTGGGTACTTTGTGTATTTCATTTATTATTTATAAACTATAGCGCCCCGCCCCGGCTTCGCACGGGTGCAATGTTGATACTAAATATACTACATGCATGTAAGGTAACGGTACCGATTTGCGTTAACGTACGTAATTCCGGAATTTATTGGTTAAGGCCCAAAAATAAGAAAACCACAAACCATTTACAAAAAATATGTATGTACATATAAAGTGTGGACAATATAACGTCAAATAAACGAGAGGTCAACTAACTGTGACTTATGGTATGTGATTACGTAATTTTTATTCGCCAATCCGCGCCAAACCGCCGAAAGCGCAGCAAGTGCTTTGCGTGTGCGTAAGCGCCTATAATGATTTTCTTAAGGGTTTGACAACGAATGGGTAAGTATTTTCATTATAAACTGTTTAAATCATTGTGTAGGATTTCATAACGAATTGATTAAATAAAGTTTCATGGAAATTCAGTTGGAATGTAATAAATTACGGTCGATTTACTGATTGCCGCAATTCTGTACATCAAAAACCAACGTTGTCCCGAAAAGCGTAAAAATTACGGAATTGAGTAAAATGAAGGGATTTTATATTTGTTTTTTTTCCGGAGGTTGAGATAAGATACACAAACAAGTTTTTCGTTACGAGTTTGATGTCTTCCATAGTTTCATATTATCAAATTACGTATTATGATTTTGTAGACCGTTGTTATGAAAAAAGGCGTCTAAAGTAATATATTTTTCACCTCACTGGCTCGAAAGTGGTCGTTTTGCAGCTTGATATCTGAGCGCAAAAGTTGTTTTTATCCGCTAGCGTGGAAAGTGTTTTTGAAATTCGAACGACGCATGACGCCACTGTCACAATAAAAAAACAACGATACGTTCTGAAACGCAATTCGTCGTGAGAGTTTTATTAAAAAAAAGGTTCAATTTACTTAATATCATCATTAATAAAATTATATTAATAATACACCGTTTCAGATGTATTTCATTATTTGACTATGTTTTATCACAAAAATACTTAAATATGTGTATATTTTAACTGTATTCAATGAATAATTGAATCTTGAAGTACGAGTGATTTGGAACGCAACCTCCGGAAAAAAAAACATTAAAAAATAAAAATGAAAAAAAAAAGTTTTAGATTGCTGGTTTTGTAATTTAGAATACCTATACGAAGTAATAAAGAAAATATGAGCGATTCTAGCGATGAAGATACGAATTTAACTCCTCCAGAGTTAGCACAAACTGTACGTGACGCCGAACTAAGTCTTCTTCCCGAAAAATCGCGCGTGAGGTGAAAAATTTTGTGTTGCGCTCAGCAGCAAAGTCGTTTGCTGTCTCGTGCCTTGAAACCCTCGTTACACTCAGGATTCTATATTTGAACCACTCGCTTCGCTCGTGGTTCAACCCTAGAATCCTTCGTTCACTCGGGTCTCAATCACGCACTCACAGCAAACAACAACTTTGCAGCCTTGCATAACAAATAACTATTTCCTACTTTGTAAAAAATGTTCACCCGAAGTCCACATGCAAAACAGCTTAATTATATTGCTGCAGCCCAATGTTATATGTAATGAATGGTCCATTTACTAATCTGAACATATTACTACAGAATGTAAGTATATTTAGCTTGTGGAAAAACCTTACTCCTTAAAAACTTCTGTTTTTCTGACTGCCGCAATTCCCTACACTGTTTTTTGGCTGTGCTTCTAATTGCGTTATAATAATTGCGTAATTGTGCTTTTGTTTTTCAAAAGATTATCCTGTATTTTCTGAGTTATATTTAGTTAAACTAATGCGCGTTGAGTTTTATGACCGAACTAAGCACTTAGGGGAAACTAGGAACAATTGTACCAGTCAAGACAAATGTAAAATATCACATTTGGAAAGATATCATTCTCATTTGTCCCAGTGGCAACAAAAAAATCTCAGTTGTCAAACGGGAATTATTTTTCCCATTTGTCCCCACTGGGCACCGACGGATAGACCCACATAGAAAAGCTATATTTTTTAATTGTATGTTTTTTTGACAGTTAACCGTTAAATTGCCAACGGGAAACCTTTGGTACACTGACTTTGAAATAATGTTGATATTAATTAATATACAAGATATATATATTATACAGATATTTGGTAGTTTTTTTTTATACAAGCTGGTCAATTATTTCATAATGTCTTGTAGTATGTTCTTGGCAATGGGACTACTATGGCACATGTTACTTTAATGCTATTTACCGTGAAATTGACCGCGTACCAACAGAGGTACATAGGTTTCGTGTTAAATTGACATAGCTGGATTTACGATTATTACAAACATTTGGGGAACATAGAGAAAACATACCAAGGGGTACAAGGAAGGGCGAGGTGGACTAGGCGAGAACAACCTGGTATAGAGACTTTGTCGATAAATTTTAATCTCATATATTGATAAATAGGCTTAGGATACTTACTTTAACGTACGATGGAGAGAGTTATACAACATACAATCTAATTTTCAATATTTTAATCAAAAATCTTTGTTACTGGGGGCCCATTTCTTTCACGATTGAATATTTTGTGGACATCGGATAAGATTGTTTCTCGTGGGGGACAATGAAACTAACCGAAATTTTCTGGACCGAATCTCTTCTCCCCCGTCTCCTCTAATAATAAAAATATATTTTTTTTGTCAAACATGTACTGTTATTTTATTTTGTATCAAGTTACATTCTATTTAAATTTCTTATTTTATTATTTCTGCAGGAAGGGGCATTTACTGGAGTTACCGGAATTACGTGCACGCGTTTACGGGATAACCGACAGCGACTAATTTTAATCCGTAATAGCGGACATTTAAGAGGTTTAGAAAAACGACTATAATTAATACAAAATACAGTTTAAAATACATTTGTTACATAACATTGTATACTCTAAAAGCCAGTCTTTCCTAGTGAATCGATTTCAATTAGCTGAGATCTCAGGTTTTACTGGAAATAGCTTACAAAGTCAAAAATGCCTTAAGACTCCGTAATTCGGTACCGTTACCTTATTATACATATGAACCTTCCTCTTGAATCATTTTATCTGTTAAAAAAACCGCATCGAAATCCGTTGCGTACTTTTAAAGATCTAAGCATACATAGGAGCAGACAGCAGGAAGCGACTTTGTTTTATACTATGTAGTGATAGTAGACTAAAGAATGCTTCTTAGTGACATTTTTCTGTATAACTATCCGATTTAGAAACGTAGTAGGTAAATATTGAACAGTTGTCAAGTTGTAAGTACCATTTCATGCTTTACGCTCGCTGATTTTAGCAAAGACTGCAATTCTGACAACGATCTGTCGCCACTGTGGGCAACGATGGCAATTGTGCCAGCAAAATCAACTTTACCATGTTCCGTGACAGATAACAGAGCAATTACTTATTCTACGAAATAATGAGGAACAAACATTTATTTAGCTTTAGAATAAGACTTGTTCTTAGTAGAAAGACCGTCTAACTCCTTACATTACGGCGCACATCGGAAATAAAACAGCCAGGGAGCTTCAAATTTTCATGCTTCGCCTGCACAGCGCCATCTATATGTAGGTCTTGGAGTTCACATTTGTATCCATCAGCCTACCTAGGCAGCGGCATCTATTATCGCATTTAACACTTATTTCGGGCGTACGCTGATTTGTTTGAAGGTTGTCATTCTTTACCATACTTCTTCTATGGTAGTATGAAGTATTAAAATAAGAAAACAATCTCTTCCAGCTAGAAGTTAGTGCTTAAGAAGGTTGGATGGATGTGACCAAAACACTTTTCAGAAAGAAATAATATTTACGACTTAGGTACTATGCTTTCGATGAGTAGAACTATAAACTATAATGATTTATTTTCTCTATAAGCGGAACAATATACAATGAATGAAACAAACGGCAGGCATTGTACTCATATCGAAGGTTTGTGGAATGTTGCAAGCTGGCTGGACTCTCAAAATCGGGAACCTACTGTACTCTAGTGACAATGAGCAATTGTTTTATGTATGGTTTCTTTATTCCTACGTGCCTACCCTAGTTCAGACACCACAGGTGAGTCATTATACGACAATAATGTAAATATTAGGTACTTTTAGATTATTTAGCTTGTACTTCACATATTTCACCTTTTTACTGGCTCTTAGGCTAAGTACATCTAGTACGGAAGGTTACTATATGTACAGTCAAATTCAAAGAGATGTTTACACTTTTATTAGGGTACAAAAGTGTAAATGTATATTTGACGTCGACCGTACAATGTAAATAAGACTGGCAATAAATATCTCGATCAATAACAGATTATCAATCCGAAGTAAGTACACCGCAATGCTTTGCACGCCACTTGGCACACATACGGGCAAACAAACTGCGGTATTTGATGACATAGGGACAAGGCGAACAAGTGCGAGAGGACGTCTTGTACGATTCCACGCGATTAGTCAACAATAACATACTTACATTACATACAAGTAAATAAATACGAATGAAGTTTTTATTAGCATTTCAAACAACATTTGACGGCCGGATTGGTCCAGTTGGTAGTGAAGTGACCCTGCCTTCTGTTCCGATGGTCGCGGGTTCGAGTCCCGCTCGGGGCAAACTTTGTGTGATGAACACGAATGTTTGTACTCGAGTCATGGATGTTAGTATTTATATATTATGTATGTATTTCTCTATATAAGTATTTATATCGTTGTCTAGCATCCATAGTACAAGCTTCGCTATGGGGCTAGGTCAATATGTGTGAAATGTCCCAAGATTAGGTTATTTATTTATAAACAGGGGTCTCATTCGGGAAGCGAAGGGATTTTTCATAGTGATTCTATACTTACCTACTATAGACACGCCGTGACGTTTTGTTTGACGTCTCTATAGATTCTAAAGAAACTGCACTTTAATCGGATAAAAAAAGTTCAATTTGTTGTCCCAATTAAATCTCTTTGCTTACCGAATGAGGCCCCATAGAATAAACGCGCGACTAGACCGATCTAGCTTTACTTCGAACGACATCCTTTTTTATTTTCAGACTAAAAACATTGCTGTTCCATACAATATTTCACACAACGCACGGCAATGCCTTTCATCAACGTTAGTTATTAGGTACTATAGCTTCTGCCCGCGACTCCGCCTGCGTGGAATTTGGTTATCGCGTTCCCGCAAAAACTATCCGTTTTTCCGGGATAAAAAGTAACCTATGTCCTTTCCCGGGACCCCAACCTATCTCCATGCCAAATTTCATCTCAATCGGGCCAGCGGTTGAAGTGTGAAGAGGTAACAGACAGGCAGACAGACAGAGTTACTTTCGCATTTATAATATTAAGGCCGTACATAGACCCAGCTCAGCCGTCACTGTCACTCGTGGGACGAGTGAAAGAGAAAGCGCTACGCACAGAACGCCCGATTTGGTTAGTATTTAACGCGTTTTAATTTCTATAAAAATACCGTCTAAAAAATGGCATTTATAAAGCTGTCGATGTATGCATATAATATGGATATTTTTTGTGTTATAATTAGTTTTACACTGTTTGATATAATAAACTGGAGTAAAGTTGGATTAGCGGTCCGAGTTAGAGGTTACTTTGGAATTAAATTGTATCGAGCGAAGTTTCGTGAAACGTGTATCGAAAGCTGTCAATGTAAGGATGATATAATCAAATATAACATATGTTTTTTTCATATTTTTAACTTTTAACAATTCTTAGAAAAGTATGATCTCAAATGAGCAATTTGACGATGCTGGGTCAGGGAAGGGCCTTAAGGGCTGATTTTTCAATCGTCAGATAAAATTTATTCTTCAGAATTAGCCCTGTATGGGGCCTAAATTAGAATCTTGAATTTTGTATGGTCTATCTGAAGAATAAGTTTGCAGTTATAAGTTTGAAAAATCAGCCCTTATATGGATAGCACGACAAAATTTAGAAGGCACACGACGAAGCTCTTAAGCAGTTGAAGCAGAGTCTATTTTTGGTTAATCCACGCGTCTGCTAAGTTGTGTAAACCTGTACTTTGTACGACTAAACTAGGTACAGTGGAGTTCACGAATATAAACACACTTTTTCACCTTTAACTACGTTGTAATAAGGTTCAAAGGTGTACAGTACTTACGCATTTTAATGAACATGACTGTACCTACTAAATTAATCACATCGCTACTAATGGTCTATTAATTACATATATAATCTCTCTCTTTCTGTTTGGCCTTATGGTTGACTGGTAGAGAATGCCTTCAGGCATTAAGTCCGCCAAGTGTATACATTTTGTATGTGCATTGAAGTTTAAATAAATAAATAATGGTACAATGAAAGGACTATAACATAAGTAACATAGGTGAGTTACACACACTCAAATAAATATGTAGGTATTATCGTCATAAAAGTATGGTTGTATTGGTACTACTTATTACTTATTCCGTGATAAAAGATGAAAAACACCAACACGAACATAACTTACATCATTACATGACATGAAATTGAAAACACCAATCACAATAAAACCATAGATCGATTACATTACACCAAATTATATTTTGGCATTCACAATGGCAAATCGTAAACGCTATCAAAATTGTGTACAGTTCTCGTAACTGGGTATTCAAAACACGAACTATAAACGTGATTTGGCAACCAATAATTGCAAGAACTATTTGTTAATCTCTTTTGGAAACTTCCTGCCAAAACAAACAGTTATAATCTTCATATTATGAAGATAGTATTAATCATTATTAACCACTGCTAATATTTATTTATTTATTTATTGCGGTTTTTTTAATAGTACGTATTTATTTAATGAGAATGGAATAGATAAGCCCCAAGGCGACCGCGCTGAAAAAAAGAGTCATAAATGAGCTTTCCCATGTGATACCTAGATAGATCGGTTTGGCGCCTCTGTTAACAACCTTTTCTAAAATCGTTAGTATAAATAAATATACAGCAATACATAGCTAGCTTAACGTATAACATGTTATTCCGTAAATAAAAATATGTGTGAATTATTTCTTTTCTTGATTAAATAGACTGTAACTTTATGATGCCGCCCTCGTGAATTTGCACATTGATTAAACTTTGTAATTGCGCACACAAAGAATTATGAGTGGAATAACAGTTAATTACAAGCCATAGATGAGTTAAATTACAGTATTTCTGATAAATAAAATGAGTCTTAGTCCAATGTTCAGCTACAGCAAAACACACAACTAACATAACGCCAGCTACACCGTGGAAATAGAGTCAATTATTGCTTAATCCGTTATTGTGTCGCGCTGTACATTACTCACTACTATTGACCATAGCTTTGGAAATGCAGTGAGTCATCAGGCTTGCATAAATTATTCGCTTATATTCTTTATTTTCACAGTTGCGTAAATATTGGCCATCTGATAAAACTTGATGAACGTATAAAATTCATAGGTACCCGACTCCCCAATGGTTACCCACAGCCAGGGGGGCGGGGATGAGATTCCCATTTTAACACTGCTATTACATAGGTATTTTATTTTGCATAAAAACAAACTTACTATGATTATCATACAGTTACGCCCCTTTTGTTGTGCCTTCAATTTAAAAGATTTAATGTCATACATATGACGATCCGTATTTTTTAAGTTTTTTCGGAGGGAAAGCTTTTGAGGATATTGATACATGAACCGTTATTACGTGATGTATGTATTAATGTAAGGAAAAAAGTATAGATAATAATAACCATGATCTAACTAAACTATCAGCTACGTCGTTACGATATGACTATTAAGTTAGGGCAAACTAAGTCCACATGTCGCCAAGGTATTTAGACCTTACTATTGGATAAATTATCACTGAAAATTCACCTAGGTTAATTTTAATACATAAAAAAGTGTCATTTTCACAAATATTTGAGTAAACAATACGAACTCCGTGGACGACGTTGATAATATGTACCTTTTGTTTCAAGATTATATAGCAAATTAGCAAACGCTATTCAGAGAATAGGCCTTTGCAAAAATAACTATGCTATACATTTATCGTGGGGTGACAATAGCAAATTAGTAATTTCAATGGCATTCTGCATGCTCATTCATTACCTAGGTCCAACGCTGTATCTACTTGGTTTCATCAAGGGCATTTAACCAGTGGCTTTGAGACCTCGTTCTCCTTAGTCCATATATGCATAGCTTAAAACAGTTTTTAGGTACATTTTGAGCTCCTAAGCTCCGACATTTTGAAAAAAAAAATAGAATCGACAAGAAAATTGTACTTCCATACTAATAGGTACCTATATTTCAAAGGGACGGGTTTTCTACGGGTTAAGCCCGATTTTCAATACTTCTATAATCGTTATAACCATCTAAGCCATAAAACAGGCGTGTTTGTCATTATGATCCCTTCAACTCCTTAGATACTTCTGCTGCTAATTGAACAGCACAAGTTGTTCTAGTAAATTCTAGTTTATTTTTCTCTGGTTGTGTTTAGAAGTGTCGAAAACGAATCTAGAGCACCTATGGTCGAATCGAAATGAAATCGAAACGTTTTCTTTTCTTTTTTCTTTCCTAAAATTATCAGTGCAAGTCAGTTGGTAAAGTACTCGTACCTCTATTAATTATGGGAGTGCCAATTTGAGAACAATATTGTGCACCAAACGTTACGATTATAGCAGTTTGATTGTAGGTAGCATAACCTAACGAGATTAATGTCAACTGCTTGGCTGTTAGTATAATTCGGTCTTTACTTTCCAAAAAGGGCTCAAATTCTTGTACACCCAGGGCCCCTGCATAGTTTAAAACGGCCTTGTTCCTGCGGGGACGTGATAACCGAATTTAACGCGGGCGAAGTCGCGGGCAGAAGCTAGTTCCAAATAAACAGCAAAAAGATGTTGAAAATGTTAATGTCCTCGATCATCAGACGAGTTTATGTGTTAGTGTTAGCTGTTGACAATGAACAGTCCTCCTAATGATGTCATTGTCATTGTATAAATATGTACATGTTTATTGACAACAGAATAGTGTGATCTATTGATATGAAACGAATTCATGCATGCATTTAAATGAAAATATCAACAAATTAGACTTCATTTGCCTTCAGACTTAAATTTGTCATTTAAGTCTTATAGTGTTAGGTTTACTTTTGTATAAAAATTTGTCTTGACACATATTATAAAGAAGCGTTATTAGCATATTGGAACGTATTTTCTAATGTCAGTTTGCTCTATATATTTTGACATATCCTGTTAGGCACTGTTCGTCCATATGTTATTATAAGTCAATGGTTCGGTCGTTTATTATACCGGCAACGGATTGAACTAGTTACTGGTCGTATTACCGTAGGCGAATCGATTCAAAGCAGGTACCCAAAAAATCTAGCTTTATAAAAAAAACACTTAGATACGTAGGTATACCTACTTAATTATATCAAAAATTAAATTAATACACCACATACACGATTTCGCAAAACCAAAGAAACCTGCGGCCTTATTGTGAATGCTGGTTTGCAAAATTTTCCCCGAAACAACCGATACTTTTTCTGTACGAAAATTAACCTTCTGTGCGCTACTTCAAGTAGATGACAAATAGGAAGTGGTTAGTTTGGAGCATGTTTGGACTGTCACTAGACACTTTTTTAAACATACGGCCCCCCTGATGGTAAGGCAACGGCACGGCTCCAGTGATGGAATGGATAAAGCTCAAGTAAGTAACTAATAGACACTTGAACTCTTAATACCTAAGAACTAAGGTTGAGATTTATCTAAACTTGTCCTGTGTTAAGTAGGTACCTATTTATTTTACGATTCAGGGTTACATCTATCCATTACTTCCGTTTATGGAAAATCTTTTGCCGTGAAGGTTCGTGACGGCCGGCGTCATCTAAGTACCTAAGTATTTCTATTTAGGCTCCACTTAACGATATCGCAATTGCAACTCAATGCCATAGCGTTTTTGTAACTAGCGCAAAGAAGTGAAAACGGTCAGATATCTAGGTGAACTAAGTGTTCAATAAGATTTAAGTACTTATCTACCTAAGTAAGTAGGGTAAGTCGTCAGCATTTAAAGATTACAGGTTACATACATACCTAAAAAGTTACAGTGATATGTCTACGGAAACTTAGATTATTGACCGCCGCTCTACACGATTTTTTTAAATACGTAGATAATACCATCTTTACCGGTGAAGAGTATTTCTTTAAAAAGTATAATCTTGATATACTTAAGTAGGTATCCGTATATAACATTTTTATATTTCATTTCAACAGTTGAATTAGGTAATTCTCTTTCGGCATTTTCTTTGAATTTCCTGTATAGGTCTATCTACTTATATGCAGCTATAGATAACTTCAGCTAACCATTCCGTTTCATGAAACGGTTATTTTCACTGTACTAATGCATAATTTTGTTTCATTACCTAATAAGTAGGTACACTGAATTCCAGAAGTTTCAGGTTCTAATAATCTGTTTGTAAACATTTCAACAACCGATGAAAGGTACACTAAGTAAATAGTATTCTGGTCTGTGTGTGCCCTGACCATTTATCGTATCCTTAGTGCTTCGGTACTACGGTAAGAAATAGGCTGTGGGACCTCTCTGAAACCAAAAAGCCCGAAACTAGCAGTCTTTGTATAACGAGGAAGTTGGCGTGAAACTGTACGTAGTGTTATGGAACCCAGAGCCCAAAAGTACGTTCACACATGATAAATTGTTATTATAGTGCATGCATTGCACAAGCACCGTTTCACCCGTCGGAAAAGGAAACCCACTCGGATGCTTCACGCTTGGCCGAACCGACCGTTCGGAAAAATGTGTTACTGGTTCACGATACCACTTAATTATGAGTCCTGTTAGTATGTACCTGTATACCTTTCTTTACAAGTTTATTGGGCTGCGAAAGCTTTATTATCATTATGTGGGCAGTCTTTAGTGGGTTGTTTTAGCACCCTATGGCCGCCACGACATTTGCAGATGTAGTGCGAATTGGAATTATGTGCACACGACTCTTAAACATATTTTACGCTGTAAACTTTGTCAGCTGTGGCGCCCAAAAGGGTATTATTTATTTATTTATTTAAACTTTATTGCATATAAAGTGTACAAAAGGCGGACTTAATGCCTTGAGGCATTCTCTACCAGTCAACCTTTAGGCGAAGCAGAAAATGGTTAGGGGCAGTGCCAAAAAAAAAAAACCGGCCAAGTGCGTGTCGGGCCACGCGCAAATTATAGGGTTCCGAAGTTGACGATGCCCACAGTACCTTTCTAAGACTTATTAGCATCTAGCTAGCCTGTGGTGTGACGTGCCCGCCCGACTCCCCTGCTGCTCGAGAAAAATCATCATTATAAGTTGGTCGACTATTACTCGTAAGTTTGTACAGCCTACTTAGCTCTGATAGTTTTCCTTTCAACTACGTTATATATGCCACAACCGTGATTTTTTTCAGGCATCCAAATACCACCATTTAGCTGGCAGGGAGGGGGGGGGGGGGACACGTGACTCTAACAAAAAATAGCACTTTAAAGCTTAATATTTCACAAACGCATCACTTAATCAAAAAATGGTTTTAACAAACCCACAATATTTTTTCGAGACCTATTCAACGATATGCCGCACCATGGGGTATACAAGAAAAAAAATTACATCCCCACTTTACGAGTAGGGGAGGTACCCTATAAAAAAATATATTTCAAAATTTTATTGTACCACTTTGTCAGCATAACTAATATGCATATTCATGCCAAATTACAGCTCTCTAGACCTAAGCATCTCCGAGCAATAGTGCGGACAGACGGACGGACATGGCGAAACTATAAGGGTTCCTTGTGGACTTCGGAACCCTAAAAACATTACTGAATATACTTAGACACTACTACTACTACTTCAGCCTATTTGCGTCCCACTGCTGGGCACAGGCCTCCTCTCATGACGAGATCGCAGATGCGTGCAGGTTTCCTCACGATGTTTTCCTTCACCGAAAAGCTCAGTGGTAAATTCAAATTAAATTTCGCACTAGCAAAGAATAAATATACTTACAATAAATAAACATACGGTATGGTCAAATTGAAAAAGGCTTTCATAGAAACTTCCTAATGCCTTACTTTACTAAGTAGCCTATGCACTGATTGGGCCTTATCGATTGTTACGTCACCGTATTTGACGTGATAACGTTTTATAAATTGACGAATGCCGGCTGCGCTCGTAACGTTACATGACGTTATCTATATATATAAAACAAGAAACTGACTGACTGACTGATCGATCCACGCAGAGCCGAAAATACTGGTCGTAGAGCTGAAATTTGGCATGCAGGTACCTAAGGGAAGGTAGGGGAGCACTAAGAGAGGATTTCCTGATTATACCACGGGAACGGAACAAAACGGGATTTTACATTTTAATATCTCTGCGCATACGAAGTTGCGGGAAAAGGCTAGCCACGTATAAAATTATAGTCCGTAAACCGACTTTACAGACAACCAATTTTTTTTGTTTAATTTCAATTCGGCAAAATAATTACCAGATTCTGCACATATTTCCCATGGCAGATGGTGTAGGCGAGTGAAAAATGAGTAACGCTTTCGATTTTTTTTTCTATTCCTGTATACAGAATATTCCATTGAAGGAGGATTTATAGATATTAAGTAGGTATGTCAAATACTTAGTCTTGTAAATTACCGTAAGATTTGTTATTTTTTCAAGATAAGAAGATAAAAGGATTTTCTAGTAAAATTCATAATCCCATGAGTGAGAAAGGAAAGTGCTAGTTTAAATAAAGATATTTATGTATTTCGATCTTCTTACAAAATTATTTACAACACCATTATTATGCAAATATTCAATAAATCATTATAAATCATACAAATGAGATAATTTAACATTTATGAGGCGCATATACAACTTACAATCCACTAAATATTACTATTTCTAGGCTAGTTACAGATCGTTTCGTAGAGTCGCCTAGCACCCGTTACGCAAGCAACAGCTGTGTAGTTGGGATATGTGTAAATAAATTGCTTGTATTGTAACAGCGTTATTTACATAACAGGTGCTTGAACGTCCCCAAAAGCGTCACTCAAAAACAAGTTATTTATTACTGTTAGAAATTAGTGAAGTGTGTACAGAAGAGTTTGCACAAGGATAACATTTAGGATTAGAATGCTGGCTCTGCTGCTGCAGGTTAAAAGAACCCGTATAATCGCAATTTAGCAGTTAATCGCCATTTATAATAAGAGATAAATACATTAACAGTCGAGTTTTACCGTCTTTGAATAATTTATAATAGCTCTAATAACTTCCTTGTCAGCCAGCGATAAATTAGAACGTAGTGTGAATGTTAAGTGTTAAGAACACGAGCTGTTGATGTCATGTACTAACGCATCACAATAACAATAAAGCATCGGAGTCTCATGAAGGACAATAAGACATTAACATATTCTTTTTGTATACGTTTTAGCACAGATAAGTCGACGGTCATGCTGAGAATTGAAATGACTAAAACTTTGAATATAAAGAAGTAACGAAGATTAAAAGTAAAGCAAATAGTTCAGGAGATGTCTTGTAATAATAATGAGCTGATAACATTTTAACAATCACTAGGCGCTCTTATCAACCGTTTAACATTATTTGGTGTTTCTTCCCCTTACTCATATTTAACAATAAAAACCGATTAGTACTGAATGAGGAAATTAAATTTTTGAGTGACTCAGGATGATGCCTAAAACTAAGGACAATGCGCGAATCACAATCTATGATTTCTTGTTGCATGAGGAGGAATGTAAACTAAAATGGTTATCCCGCTAAAGAACAATATAATTGTAAGGCATCCAGAACTCTCAACATACAATATGTACATCTCAGTAGAGTGAAACCAAACAACTACTATATTTTTACACTATATCATAATACTAACACTAAAACTATTTATACAATGATTAATTTACACTATTCCGTCGTATAATACATTTAGCATTAAATTAATACTTTCATCAAATACCTAACAGCCCACTTCAATTCAATAACTAATACAAGAAGCGACGCAACGAGTATAAATCATACCTGCCGAAACTTCGGTATCCATATTGATAAACATAATTATTGTCAAGAATATGTGCACATAAATATAAAGCATAGCTACATTCCATTAATAGAAATTCTCAATCAGACGCAAATTAGCTTAAATTATAATTTGGCAGTACGCGCGTACAATGCACCATGTATAATTTCATTTCAAATAAAGTGTGTAAAATGACACTATCATGTGTTCAGTCTTTCGTTCGTTATTTACATGGACGAGTGACCGATCCGGCCGCGGGATCTCCGTCGACCGAGGCCGATCCCTGACTAACATCTTACACCGATATACTCGTCTTAAACAGATGGACGTCAATCTAATAATTATGGGTTTATAACGGCCTTTATGTTAGCAAACATCGCCTTTTTCAAACCAGCTACTAATCGAGGTTGATAACGCGTTGATTTTTCATGTCAATACGAAACTTAGTTCCTTTTTTAATGCATTCTGTCTGTGTATTATTATGCCAGCAGCATAACATCATTTTTAACCAGGTACATGAACACATACCTCTTAATTGTCCAGGTCACGATAACACTAACTTCCTTCTGATTTTGAGGCAGCAGTAGGCTCGCCTTGTCGCTAAGTAATATTCCTAAATTGTCTACTGCGACGCGTCTGCGAATATCAGATCGTTTTTAAGTCAATCCTTATTGATTCGCACTAGTGTAGCGTTAGAGTGCGTGTTCTAATGTGCGCCGGAGTGCATACTGTGCTGCGCTTTCTTCTTGCGTTGCGCCAACATGTCGTAGAACGGATTGTGGCTGATCGAGCGACGCAGGCACTCTATCCACTCGTCTCTCTCCTCCTGCGTGGCTGCTGACATCCTAGAAAATGAAAACGATTTGTTTATATGGGTTTTTTTTTACAATAAATTACGACCACAACCCACTTGGAACAAAATTGGGTCAACATATAAAATAAGAACTGTCATCGTAGCTGCAAAAATATTCCGTTGCGACTTGCCAAGCTATAGTTGAAATAAGAATTTTGTCGGAAATACGCATAAGAAACTTACGACTTTGTTTTTTATTATATCTTATACACGGTGGGTCAGAAAATATGGCAAATAATTAACCCACCGTATCGGCTATCGATTCTAAGTATATTGTATAGGTCTTTATTTTTTTTTGAGTTGGTAAAAAAAAATTGTATATGGGATTGGTTGTGTGAGCGACGCCTGAATCCTATACAATTTTTTTTTTTACCAACTCAAAAAAAAAAGACTTACTGTGAGTTAATTATTTGCCATATTATCTGATCCACCATGTATATAAAATTCTCATGTCACAGTGTTTGTAACCAAACTCCTCTCAAACGGCTCGACCGATTCTTATGAAATTGGAGTGTATGTTCAGTAGGTCTGAGAATAGGACCTAAGCTATTTTCATACACAAAAAAAAAATCTAAGGCGGTATGAAGTCCGCGGGGTTAGCTAGTATGTATATATAAATCAATTGTTGTTCGTTTGTCTCGCTAAAACTCGAGAACGGCTGGGCCGATTTAGCTCATTATTTTTTTGATTTATTTCCTGTGATTCAGGTTAGATTTAAAAAGAAAAAAAAACGGGAATCGGGAACACGAAAAAATTTTTATGGGAATCCGTGGTGAGACGAAGTTCGCCGGGCCAACTAGTGAGCAATAATTATTCTTTAACCGACTGCTGCGCCAGAAGGAGGTTTGTATTTTTGGAGTGTATACATGTGTGTATGTATATTTATTTCGCACGCTCTGTAGAATAAACGGCTTGATGGATTTTAACTTGTGAGGTGTCGTTAGATTCTTCTTGATTATGAGAGTTACATAGAGATAGAGAGATATGAGAGATACGAAAAGTTAGTAGGCAGCTGGGTTTTTAATTATTTTTCACGCTATACGTACAGCTGTCATTCAGCCACAGTTGTTTTGTCAGTTACGGCGGTCATATGAAGCGATTCCTCATGAGCTCGATGTGACTCTAGTAATAGGCAAATCAAATCACACACATTGGCCGGAGTTTTCCGATCGGGCATACTCCCGAGCTGATTTAATTTTATGCAGGTAAATGTAAGAAGACGTTATTACTAAATCAACGACTAAGCGAATGGTACAGGCATTGGCACGGAAATTGAGCGGTGGCCTCCGATGCGCATTTCGCGCATTTTCTCCGGGCGCTTTGTCGTGTGCGCACACTTATACGAGTATGCCCTTCGGTCATAAACATGCGCAGAAATCCCCACTACTTTCGCTCACCGCTCAAGATCCGTACCGCGACTGTAATGAAGGGGCGGTTGAGACGCTGGACAGAATTACTTGCACCAGTGTGTGTTTTGTCCTTAAGCCACAGGGCGGACACGGCCTATAAAAGCACGATTTCGAACACAATTCGAATGAAGTGTCCATGTTTGCGTGCGCGAACCTCTGTACACTTGTAAATGTGTGTGTACCGACTACGCGGGCCAGTAATCCACCTCCATCTCCGGATGAAACAAGTGACGGTAAGGGCGAATTAAATAAATAAATATAATAAATATCTTGGGACATTTCACACATATTGACCTAGCCCCAAACTAAGCAAAGCTTGTACTATGGGTGCTAGACAACGATATAAATACTTATATAGAGAAATACATACATATATAAATACTAAACATCCATGACTCGAGTACAAACATTCGTGTTCATCACACAAAGTTTGCCCCGAGCGGGACTCGAACCCGCGACTGGTCAAATCCGGCCGTCGTTGGGCGCGAGTTGCGCGCCGGCTAGATTCAGGCGGTTGATTCCGCGGCCATTCTGTATGTAGTACTATTAAATATTCTGTGTATTGCTACGTACCTGTAGACTGTGTGTTTGCCCTCGACCACCTTGCCCTCGGAGTCGGTCTTGCAGGCCTTGATGAGGTCGGCGCCGCCGCTGGCGTACAGCTCCAGGCAATGCGGCCGCTGACGGTCGCTCGCCGGTCGGACCTGAAAAACATCGTCAAATACAATGAGTGCTACCATAGCAAAAGGTAAAACTAGAATGACATCATTCATACAAATCAGCGTACGTCCGAAATAAGTTTTAAATGCGATAATAGATGAATTACATATTTTAATTTATTTGACTACTACTACAGCCTATTTGCGTCCCACTGCTGGGCACAGGCCTCCTCTCATCACAAGAGGATTTGGGCTATAGTCCCCACGCGGGCCTAGTGCGGATTGAGGACTTCACACGCATCTTTGAATTACTTCGCAGATGCGTGCAGGTTTCCTCACGATGTTTTCCTTCACCGAAAAGCTCAGTGGTAAATTCAAATTGAATTTCGCGCATAAGTAAACTTAGAGGTGCGAGCCGGAATCGAACCCCCGACCCTCTGCATGAGAGGCGGTAGGTCGAACCACTAGGCCACCACGGCTTTTTGCCTAGTTTGGTTTTCTTCATCTGCACTATCCAAAAGTTGTCTGGAAGAGATAGCTATTAAGCGATAAGACCGTCTGCTGTATGCCATACCTTTTGTGTAATTACATTATGTCTGTACTGTTCCTTGAATGTGTGGTGTTCAATAAAGTATATGGTGTTGTATAGATGTCGCTGTCTACATGCAGTGGCGTGCACAGAGATTTTAGACAGGGTAGACAAAAAAATATAACTCAGCATATTTTCTCATCTTTTCGATTAATAATTGCGTATACTTAAGTCAATATAAATATCCATGTACCTAAACAATCTAAACAGAATAATCAGTGCACCCCGGGGCCCAAGAATAGTATTAGTATTTCGTATTCAAACTCGGGTTATCTTTTACCTACACCGGCCTTATTCGATTGAAACTTGCTAAAAGAAAGTTTTTAAAATGCACCATTTTCAATGGTTCATAGACAGCACACATCCACTAAAAAATAATCGCAGTTTACAAAATATTCATTGTAAATAACTTTCCTGTTTATTAGTATCAATATTTTCAAAGCACAAGAACAAACCAAACAACATCATTTCAGCCGAAATATAATTTAATAACAAAAAAGATAAATAGAAAAACGACAAATAATGTTACAACAACAATACGTATACAAAATGCTGCAAGCGCTTCGAAAAGACATGTCTAAACTCCGCCGGTATGCTTGCGTGCGTTTGGTTCATACGCCTCCCGTTAGTTAGCGCTGTCGTCGTGCACACTGGCAATATGATGACGCACGAAAGAACGTTTTCGGACGGAAGACAGATTAGTTTCCGTCTTTCTCCTTGAAGGTGCGTAGCGGCGCTAGTGTATTGAATTCCGACTGTCTTTGGATGTAACTATCGAGTACAGAACAGTACAAGGGATACGATGATGACCTGATAGATGGAGCTGTTTTGAAATTTAAGTTAATGCGTAATGAATGTACTGATATTTTATACGTAGATGAAGCTATTAGGTATCATAATAAAGCAAATTAGATAACGTTGGGGTAGGGTAGACAGTGTCTTTTTGTCTGTATGGAGTGCACGCCACTGTCTACATGCTGTGCATACAGCAGGCTACGTATGAAAATTTAAAGCGCACCCTGGATGTTGCTCGTATACAGAGATTTTCCGATGTACGCCGCAATTTAAGAAGATTCTCAGTCTATATTCATTCAGATATAAACCAAATAATCATCTTTACAATGTGGCCAATAGAGGGAATTCTTCAAATGCCAACAGACTTTGCAGTCGGTTTCAAGAAAATCAATGCAAAATAAATAGAATAATAATTAGCCGATGCCCGCGAACTTCGTCCCGCGTAGACTTAGAATTTGCGTACCCGATGATACTATAAGTGGGTCAATCAACTATTTATTGTTGTTATTCTGTCCCGTTTTTCAAGAGATAAAAATGAGATTGGTTTCTTAGAAAACCTTTTACATTATAGAATTCTAAGACGTTTAGAAAGTGTAGTAGGCAAAGAAACCCTACATTTAGTGTATTTAAACCCACAGAATAGCAGTTTTAAAAGTGGCCCAGGGGACAGTAACCATGGCAACTATTGACATCTAAAATAAAAAATGAAACACGTTTTAGTACTTACTAATCGATAGGAATAACTCAAAAGGACCCAAACGGGTCACATATACTTTTCAGTATAAATAGGTAATTAATACTTACAGATATATTTTCAAGTGGAATGATGCCCCGAGGCTCTTTGTCCGTCGTGTATTCGAAGTAGTACAGGCAGTTGTCGTTGAGAATAAACCACCGTCTCTTCCAAGATTTATATCTGTAATTAAATTGACACATTTCACTGTGCAGCCCAAAGTCTTGATTGGAATGTAAACAATTGTAACTGATTAAAAGGACAAATATTTAAGGTTCAAACTTCAAACGCTGTCTATTGACACTACATAAATACTGAGCAGTAAATAAGTTCAAGCTAAATTATAATAAGCCGTGGTGGCCTAGTGGTTCGACCTACCGCCTCTCATGCAGAGGGTCGGGGGTTCGATTCCGGCTCGCACCTCTAAGTTTACTTATGTGCGAAATTCAATTTGAATTAACCACTGTGCTTTTCGGTGAAGGAAAACATCGCGAGGAAACCTGCACGCAACTGCGAAGTAATTCAAAGATGTGTGTGAAATCCCCAATCCGCACTGGGCCCGCGTCGGGACTATAGCCCAAACCCTCTCGTGATGAGAGGAGGCCTGTGCCCAGCAGTGGGCCGTAAATAGGCTGTTGTAGTAGTAGTAGTTGAAAAACATGTCATGAAAATAATGTGTTTACACACCTGCCACCTTGCTTCCACAGCCAGCCCTCCTTGTCGGGATTGAAGAACGTATGCATCAGATCGTTCCCATCGTCCTCCGGTATCTTGAACGGCTCCGTCTTTATAGACTCGTATAATGACTGGAATTCAATAAAACTCGGTTCAAAACCCACCAAGATGTCAATAAAGTGTTTGTAGCGAACGACGAGAAACCACAAAGCGGTATAATGAGACCGCGATATTAAAGCGACGCGGAGTGAAGCGCAAATAAATGTCAAGTCGGTAGTTGCCGATACTTGTCGTAAACAACCGTTTTATAGATAAGGCTACGGCCGCCAAGGCACGGTTTGCGTCAACATTCGCGATTACGCTGTATAACGCGTAATTGTTATAACAACGGTGTGACCGTTAAATGTCATGGTTTGCACTTTAAATGCAAAAAAAAATATTAGAGTAATTTCTACTATAAACACATCAGCATTACTGAATCACAAAATCTTTCCTTAGATCCAATTTAAACCTGTCAGTCTAATAATTATTATTAATTCATTTAATTAATAAAATTTAGGTCAAGTAAGGACTCTCCAAGACTCCAAGTGCGTGGACTTTCTGGAGGGAAGCTATTCAGGAACACAGATTTTAATGGAGGAATACCGAAATACGACATTGCTTTTTTATCGTTATTAAATTTTCTTCTTTGATGGATTATTCCTTCTTTCTCGTGAAATGGATGAGAAACTGATCACTCTGATTAAACTACAACACTGATTAAAGTTTCTTGAATCCTGTTCCTGAACGGAACGGAATTTTAGGATCATACTTCAATTTCGTTACCCTTAGCCTGAAGCCCGAAGAATTGCGAACCTTAAGTGGAAGCGAGCGGGGCACATTGTTCGCACGATGGTGCCAGAAAGTTCTCGAGTGGCATCCGCGAACCGGGAAACGAGCAGTCGGTAGGCCTCGAACAAGATAGATCAACGACCTCGTGAAGGTGGCGGGAAACCGGTGGAAGCTAGTAACACAAGACCGGTCGGAGTGGCCTCTGTCCAGCAGTGGCCGTCTTTCAGCTGACATGATGATGACGATGTATAATTTCTCCAGATGTTTCATCTCTCTCTGTACTCACCAAGAGCAGCTCATGCGGCAGATCGCCCCCGTTGTTGATTCCCCGGTTCATGGCGACGAACTGTTCGGGCGGCGGTTTGTCCTTGACACTGGGGTTGTGGAGCGAGGTGTTCAGCATTATTATGGCGAAGCTGAGCACGTAGCACGTATCGGCGTTGGTGAAAATGTCCGGGTTGAGTTGGCAGTAGCGCTGCGCGAAGCACTCCATCATGCGGTCGATTTTCTGCGCTTCGCCCGGTAATCGGAAGCTCCAGAGGAATTGCCTGGAATGAAATGATAAAATTAAATAAATAAATAAATATCTTGGGACAAATAAATATCTTGAGACATTTCACACAAATTGACCTAGCCCCAAACTAAGCAAAGCTTGTACTATGGGTGCTAGACAACGATATAAATACTTATTATATACATACATACATAAATACTAAACATACATGACTCGAGTAGGTACAAACATTGATGCTCATCACACAAAGTTTGCCCTGAGCGGGATTCGAACCCGCGACCGTCGGAACAGTGGGCAGGGTCACTACCAACTGAGCCAAACCTGTCGCCATCATGATGATAATGATGATTGGTTAGTGTCATTATCGGAACAGGAAAATTATTTGAGGATAATCCGTTTTTCCCTGTTCCCGTGGATATTTCGGTAAATCTTCTTTTAGTGCTCCCCTACACTATTCAAGCAACCTACATGCCAAATTTCAGCTTCCTACGACCAGTGGTTTCGGCTGTGCGTTGTCATCAGTCAGTCAGTCGCGACATTGCCTTTTATATATACAGATTATTTACTAGTTGACCCGGTGAACTTCGTATCACCCGAAGTTAATCTTTTTTTTAGCTATTCCTTTAGATTTTCCCATATTTTTTTTCTTTTTAAACCGGGGAGTAAAAAAAAAGAATCAACCAAATCGGTCCAGCGGTCCTCGAGCAAGATTTGTTTAACTTTATTGCACATTAGTAAAAAAATAATACAATAGGCGAACTTAATGCTATAAGGCATTCTCTACCAGTTAAACCTTTTAAAACAAATTGTTATACTTGTATTGATGATTTTATATGAACAGCATTTCATCAGTATTTCGTTGAATACAGATATAACTCAAATAAAGTTGGAGTTAATCATGTTCTTCACAAAACCTACGCAAAGAAACCCACACGAAAACTTAATTTCACTCCAAGCCATGCTCAATCTATATTTAATAAGAAACCTCAAAAACACGACGAAATTGGAAAAATTCTTCGTAACTTATTTGCGAAAGCCGAATTATTTGGAGAATTCCCAGCTGGTTAGTAAAACAGCGAGCGGTAAAGGTTTTACCTGGAAATTACGTGCGTTCACTTTTGTTTACCTCGGCGCTCTGAGCCAAGAAAAATAATTAGATATGCGATCACCTGCAGTTCTGAAGTTTGACGTAGTTTTATTACATTGTAGATGTAAACAGACCTAGCTTAATAAAAATGTAGAATTAGTTAAAATACTGGACGATATTGAAAAATGCATAATCGATGCCTTCAGACTGATAGCAATTCAACTTAAATTAAAATACTTATGGTCGATATAGTAACGAATATGTTAGTACCGAATTCTATCTGAGAATTTATCATTTTACAATGCAGTTTTTCACATAAGTGCGGTGTAAAATATGGTGAGCTGGGAACGCCTGGCTTCAGCACCTCTAATGTATATTGGGCAGGAAATTCTTATCGACGGCGGTGTTTTATATGGAATTTGACTTTAAAAAGGCCAAAATATCAGCGAGATCTTTTTCTAAGTTGTGGTACTAGATGAAAGCTAACATCTGATTAAGTGTGTTGGTCCGTTCAGTGTAGGTAGCTCCTTTGGAGCGTTTCTCCTCCTTAGTCGCTTTAATCTTGATATCTGCTGATAAAGCTCTTATTATGATGCGGGGTCGTTTATTGCGTTCGTCGTCGGCATTACGGCAACATTGGACTATTGATATTCGCATCGCATCTTTTATAAGGTCTGTCTAACGCGTAGGTAACCGGGACCGCTTGCCCTCCACTTGTTCCTAGACAAAGTGCGTGCTGGAACCTATGTAGTCTTTCGCCTGACATAAGCTGACGGTTGTAGGTAGAGCATGTTCCAACTCACCTAAGCGCCTGTACTAATATTAGGTCCGTGAAGTCGTGCAGCTCGACAAACGCCCGCAGCACCGCCTCGTTGAAGTCTGACCGCTCGCCGAGGTAGTCTCCGATGGCGGTCTTGCTCAACCCCTCGCCTTTGTGCAGGAACTGCGCCACGTCTTCCGGCGTTCTTTGGAGTAGACCGTTCTCGTACAGGTACTCGATACCTGGAAAATTAAGATTCCAAATTGAAAATTTATCGAGGACATTACTTCCAATCTCAGATAATTAGCTACTCATAAGTACTAAATGATACCGATATTCTAATAATTGCGAGTTCAATTAACATTTCTTAGTAAAATATCGCCTAAGGCTTTCGTAAGTCACTGTACTCCCAAGATCAAAATTCGGTAAGTAAAGACAAAAAAATGTGCTTAGTTATTGAAAGGACTGAGCCGGACCTATAGCGAAAAACACGGGTTATCGATTTCAGTGCCCACTCCACGACATTTTTACTGAAACCACATCGCATGGTCGACGTCAGACGTCAAGTACCTAGCAAATTATATTAAGGAACAATATCAGAAACATTATTATTGAACGTGTACCTAATAATGTGACTCAGTTTCAGTTAACACCAGAACACATCCTACAGTAAATTTTATGTTTCCAGTAGGTGTTATTGCTTTTTATTACGCATTGCACATTTGCGACTACGTTCCTCATATTCATGTCTTAGATGGTAAAACTCAATCCTTTTCACGTTACCCGCTGTCGTGTTTTTATTTACCACCTTTCCTTTCGGATATTGGAAAGTAATATTCATTTATGTGTGCGAAAAAAGGAAAACGAGATTTACGCTGCCGTTCGCGCTCGCGAATCAAGCTTGAATATTCAATAAGAAAGGCGTTATTCGAATCACGAGAGGCTGCGAATGGGACGTGAACAATAAATAATTACGCCGATTTCAAAAGTCAGAGACAGTTGTCTAATGTCTCGCCTAATACATCATAGTACTAAGTGTGTACAATGACTTCTGAGTTTTAGGAACCTTTTAATGAAGAAAAATATTGTATCCATAACTTCATCAAATTGCTGTCGAGCTACAATAAAGCGTTTTTTTATATGCATCGTAAAACGCCTGATAAACATTCAACACAACCTATCTATCGTAGCAGGAAGTAAATTACCATAAACTGACTGAATCGGTAGAAGGTAGAAAAAATGTTGCAGTACTAGCAGTAATGTTTGTTGCGAGGCAACATTGAAGCTGCGCTGTTAGTTTTTCTCAGTGCTAAAACCTGCATAGCCTTAAGTGGCAGTGCAGTGCATTAAAGCGTTTTGAAATGTGATCCAGGTTTTAAAAGCGTTTGGTCTGGAGACGAGTGGCGAGCGCAGTCGGTGACCGGCGCCGAATGCCTGCGCTTCCGCTGCGTGAGTAATCGTGCGATTATGGAATGCCATACAAACAATGCTTGTGTACAGCATAATGTTTATTTCAATTACATAGTAAACTTGAACGTGCTACTATTATTTAACTTTATTGCACTAGAAATACACGCTTAGGTAAACATTAGTTTCTAGTCGTGAACAAGAAAAGGTTAAATGCGATATTCTGCTTCAACAAACATATTACAGCTGTGAAACTAGCGAATTTAGTGAGATGATATTACTATTGATTTCAATCAGAATCGTGACTCCCACGTACTACGCCTCCAGGTTTACTTACGTCACACGCCCCCGCTCCAGGCTGAATGGGACACGCAGGCGTATGTAACCACTAGACCGTCCTTGCTCGATAAGGGCTAATAATGCAATATAATCGTGTTCCAGTCAAGGACGAAATTGGATAAAGCGAATTCGACGATACATTGGATTGTAAAGGTCAATGGAACCGATAGCCGACACGCTTAACCCGAGTTCGCGACCTCTGCGAATGTCAAGCATCGTTTTATGGAAAATAAACTTCTTCAAACATAAAATCCGTAGGTATGTTCCGGAATGGCTTCACTGCTCCATTTATGGTGTCAAACCGTACAGTATCTGCAGTACCACGGGAAAATATTATAACAGGCTTCGTTTTTGCGCAATTTCACATCGGTCGATACGGAGCATTAATCTAGCGAGGACCCATCACTCTCAGGTTTTTTTTTTGTGTGGATTGTGATACATCTATCTGCTAGGTCATTATCCTTGCAGGTGAGCGGTCTGTTCTCATGAGCACAAACAGCAAATAATATTATAGTGCCGGATTAATGCCAACAATACATTAGCATGCAAAATGCAGATCTTGGTGTCGAGCGAGCCGGCAAAGGACGTGTGTCTGTTAGCATATTGGATCGAAATCGCCATTTTCTGAAGAACATAACGATTCGAGTATGAAGTTACGTGGGGAAGAAATGTTCATAATTTGCTTTGTTGCGTCGGCAGCAAAAGGGAGCGAGAAATACAAAGGTACAAAAATTACCGGGCGCATTTCTGCGGCAAGGTATTTGAGTCGCAATGCGAAATGCGACCGTCGTTTCTGCCGTCGTTAGTAAATACATACATATATATTTCAGTAGAGGTACTTTGAATTTATAAAAGCGGTGTTTCGTCGATATTTTTAGCCAAGCAGAAAGCACGCTGTAGTGTGCCTTGACATGCACATGATTAATTACCGTGTGTAGACCCGAGCTATTACGCTGCCATTACATTGCTTTTCCTCGCCATGATAATGAGCAGAAGAAAATAAATACATAATTCAGTCAGAGCAGGAACACGTTATGTGCCATCGGGAGGCGGTAAAATTATTTCCCCGGGGAAAGAAACCCTCAAAGTCACGTGCCATGCATACATTAAATGAATTATGCATGGTCACTGCATATTAAAAGGATACCTAATACTGAAAATTATACTAAGGTGCTATTTAAATTTACGTACCAATACATAGGTCGGAATTTATAAAACACGTACAAATACATTGATGATAGAGTGTTAGTTGGCATTTAAAATATATACTTAACCGTAGGTATTTCGCATGAAACTCTCAAAAAGAAGTTGAAATATATAGCAATGGGCTCTTTAGCTTGTCGACATCATTAAGAAAATGTCCAGAGAGGGATGGAAACTAGTGTATGGCGTCGAGGGCGGCTCGAGCATGAGTCAAGCGCGGAGTGTGTATTCAAGGAAGTTCTTGGCAACTAGCTCGCAGCCCGCTTGTTTGCGTCTAGCTTTGAGGCGCCTACTTCTTACGGGCAATGCGACCTAATTACCCTGTATGAAAAGATTTTACTCCACTTTACACGCCTGTCCTGAATTTGTGAATAGCAGAAAGTAGCAAAAGTAACTACGCGCATAGGCTTCTAGAGAATACTCTAGAGAATAACCCGTAATTAAGTATTTAATAGGGATTTACACAGCAACATTACACATTGTACTGTTATGTGCATATGAGATTACCTTGATCGCAGGCCAGCTCGTGCTCTAATAACCGGATACCGATAGATTATAACATGTAGTGCTATTGGTTATGTCGGTCGAACGTGGACCGCAAAGATTTATAATTTCACGTTGTTTAATATAACGGCATGCGGTGTTGTGATATGTTCGAGGCGTTATTAAATGACTATAAAACCGAGAAGTAATTATGTCGAAAACTTTTATTCGAGAGAAAGAACATCACTCAACATTAGGTCTACTATCTGACAGGTTGTAAAGTCAATATTAAACGTTAAGAACGTAGGTATTAAAAAGTTAACTGCTTCTGGGTTTTTGGTGAGTTGTTTACTGAACTGATTTAATACGCTTCTTCGAATTGTATACGAAATGTAAATACGGGATCCCGTACGAAAATATTTTCCTTCCATAGCGACGACTTATTTATTTATAACTTTGTATGGAATAAAAGTCATGTTGAATTGAGGTAAATTCAGTATGATTCTCTCTCACTTATGAGGACCTTATTCTTTATCCAAATAAGGAGTAAGTATTAAAGTTAAGTATGTCCCTGAGGTAATTTATAGAGGAATTGTCGGCATTGACGCGGAATAATATGTATTCCAACAGATACTAAGATTCTTACTAAAGATGCTAACTTTCGCTGAGATTTACAGACGGCTCGGTTATCAGATAGTGAAAGTGGAATAGATTAATCATACTCAACCCTTTTAGGTATACAGTATGTGTTTGTTAACTATCTCTTATAAGTCTTATAACATTCACGTCCACATGTAGCTACTCAAGCAACAAATGATAGACATGAGCAAATATGAAAGTAAACGGTAATATGAATGTAGGTAACCCTGGAAATGGGAAATCTAGATAGGGTTGAAGGGAAAAAGTCCAACAAATCGTTCACCAAGGTTTTCAGGTTCAGAGCGGACACGATCTTCAGCAATGAAGAATACACCGAGGAAGAACCGTGGCAATATCATGTCACATTCGAGCCATTTCTATAAAACTGGTAAAGACTGGTCTTCCTTAAGGTATTTTGGTCGAACGTAGTTATTCGTTAAACAGGTAAGTGCAGGAATAGGACAATTTGCTGCATGCGCGCTGACCTTCTGATGCGTGAGAACGCAGCACCTGCCGGTGGCGTGCATGCCATCGAAATGACAACTTGGACCGTGGAACATTTTCCCAATCCATACTTATATTATCAATACGAAAGTAACTGTCTTTTACATCTTCACGCCTAAACCACTGGATATTATATGAAATTTTGTATGGAGATTAAGCCCCGAGCTATTTTTTATTTTATTTTATTTTATTTTATTCGGAAAGCTGACTGCCTTAAAGAAAACATGCACTTAAATTAGTCATCTACAAGGAAATTATAAGCTTCCACATATATATTGCGTATGTAAGATAAAAATGTCTCGATACATTGAAAGTAATTAAGTATTTTGTAAAATTGGAAATGATACATTCAAAGAAAGAAAAAAAAAGATACGTTTTAACTTAGGCAACATACCAATGAATACATTTACTTAGTTAAATATAATCACACCTAGATGTAAATAATTTACTGCCAAGTAAGCTTAAACAACTCCTTTTTAGCTGAGGGAATACTGCTGTTAAATTACCCCGGGAAAAAAGCCATACTTCGAGCGGGAACGATACAACGGAATCGGAATTCCACGCAGACAAAGTCGCGGGCAGAAGCTGGTAATATAATAAATATTTATCCATTATTATATTGAGCGATATTTTTCTGCTTCGATGTTTACCAAATTCCTAGTAACTCTCCGAAAACAAATTGATAATATTGTTGATACAATTTAACTACGGTTTCACAAAACACACATATTTGCTAGGTACCTACGACTTGAGTATTTTGTGAATCATAAAATTGAATCAACGGTCAGACGGATAAATCTCCCTTGTGGAAAAACCAACCGGATATTTGGTGTGTAACGAGGGCATTTAATACGATTATTTTAATGACAGTCGATGAATAAAATATTTATATAATTAAGTGTTCGTATTTTAATTTATTCCATCATAAGCAAAGGGCGTGTCTCCGTTAGAAAGTAATCATTTAGGAAGTCTCATGATTATATCGTTACCGTTTCATCAGCCGAAAGACGTGCACATCCGTCTTTACCTTTGTTCTAACCAAATATCAAGATAACCTAAAACCTTACCTTTCTTGGGGTCCATGTTGAATTTCTTCCTCCCTATGCTCATCTGTTTGGCTTTGCTGTTCTGTTTGCACTCCTCCTGCCCGTCCAGGGCCTCCAGCTCGGCCACCACTTCTCCGAGCTCATCTTTAAGTTGCTGAAACAAAATTAAAAAGGATTAAACACCTGTGTAAATACACTATATTGTTTCTTGGGAAGTTATCACTAATTATGCGGATTACATAAAGATTGTAGTTAGCATTTACATTTAATCAATATATATTTACAAATACGTAAGGATGCTCCTCTTTTATAATGGAGCTTTTCCCTAAATTCCCACAGGAAAGGGAATAAACGAGATTTCACATGTTACAAAAAAAAGTACTATAATGGAAAATATGCGGGATGAATGATATTAAAAATATATAATAATACTAGCTGACACCGCGGACTTCGTACCGCCTTGGATTTTTTTTGGTGTGAAAAATAGCTTACCAAATACCAAATTTCATAAGAATCGGTCGAGCCGTTTCGGAGGAGTTTGATTACAAACACTGTGACACGTTTTATTTATTCTCGTTGCCAGAATGCTAAACAAACATATGATACCTACTAAAAATAACAACTTCTGAAATAAAATTATCGACATACCTAGTAATTTAGTTTATGATAAAATCAATAACGAAATAATAATGTCTTTCTTGTCAAAAGATATACCTAAATTATCCTATTCGACATTAACTACATATAGGAGAATGTTTTGCAACTGTGAAAAACCGTTGCGGTGCGTTGGGTTGTTTTACGATATTAAATGATGACAATTGTTTTGAAGCTTAAACCGAATAAATTATTATCATCAAAGTAATATTAGTAATTTAATATTTAATCTGTCATAAATTTAATCTCGTTGTAGCCCTCTTCATTAGTCGAGCTACGATTAAATTAATAGTTACACGCAAAAACGTCTCTCGCAGGCAGAAGAGGGGTAATTAAAGCAATTCTGTCGGGATTGGGGTTTTTAGTAAATTAACGCAAACAAAGTTTATATAACAGGGTACCTACGTCAAGTATAAAGTGTAACTGCAAGTTATAATTGACTTTGGTGTATGGGAACACATGTCGTTAACGGAGTCGCAATATACTCAACTAATTGCAAACGTTATCCATGGCCTTAATCGTAAGTGAAAAAGAGACATTCTGTTGAGTAAATCAGATAAGTAGAGAAGAGAATATTAAGTTAGGTCTTAAGAGCGAGTAAGTGAGACGAAACCAGGAACAACTGAACAATGAGGCGGGCGCTACGGTCTAGCTGCTGCACTAAGGGCACGCTAACATAATTTGCGGTCCGCTACCTACTCCCCAGAGACATGATACCTCCTCGTCTAGACAATGAAGTAATAGCAAACATTGCAGCGTACACGCCTCGGGCAACGTCATGAGAAAATTGTTTCTAAGTTTGCTGTATCGTGGAGTTCCCGTGCTCTTTCGAGATAGAGTTTTTGTTCATGTAACCTAGATATTTTAAGCACTCAATTATATTTGTCTTGCCATTTTGAAAAATGTAGTAAGCCGTTGAAATTATAACATTTTCAAACATTGTGTTGCCTATAAAATTTGGAAGTAGCACTTCATTGCTTGCAGAAATGCATAAATTCCGTTTATTTGTTAAACCTAGACGTATACAAATACGCATGACCAAGGTAAATTGACAGATAATAAACCAACTTGAATACAAGAGGCTTAATTGTGCATTCGCAGTATCGAATAAGGAGCTCAAACAATGCCAGTACAGAAAAGGCCCGGTCCCTCGTAGGACTCGCTAGTGTAACAGCTGAAACAATGCCTACCTGCTTCTATGCCAAGTGGCGCAAATGTTAGAACGTGGTCGCTTTACAGAGAGAACAAGGTCGACAATGAGTCGGATACAGTTTTATGGATTTATCAACACGTACGTAGGCCACCAATGTCGTTTAATATGCCCTGTCTAGACGGGTTTTTGCAGAGGAGCAGGTGCGTGGATTCTTCATCATAGGGAAAAGCCCTAAGGGTATCAAAACTGAGAGAGCTCAAGGTAATAAAAGAAGAAATACTTAGGTAAGTATACCCGGAATATTTATTTGGAGTAAAACAAGGGATAAATAAGGATGTATTCGTTTTATTGTCACTCGGACCGTACCTACTATAACTGATATTTATTATATACGCACAATAAAGCCACTTAGACAAAGCAGAAATCATTTTACAACTATGTTATATAGAAAACTAGCTGGCCTCGCGGACTTCGTACCGCCTTAGAATTATTTATATTAGTTATGAAAAATAGCTTACGCCCTATTCTCAGACCTAACGAACATACACTCCAAATTTCATAATAATCAGTCGAGCCGTTTAGGAAGAGTTTGGTTGCAAACACTGTGACACGAGAATTTTATATATTAGATTTAAAATTAATCTAGATTTATACCGGTTAAATTATTTTTAAACAGCTATCCGCTGATACAACTATTTATTTTTGAGAATGGTAACAGATTTTTTGATTAACTTTTTCGCTATCTAATTACGACACACTGATATAGGTACATATTGCTCGTTTCAAGGAAGACGTAATATACGTAATACAGATGTAGCAGGAACTTTCGCCGTAATCTTGTAATGAACCTTTCACCAATATCATATTATCAAAAGTGAATGTACTTCATGTCATCAGACCTATAGTAGCGAATACATTTTAACAATAGTACTTTCACTGAGTCAGTAGTCTAAGTCTGTCTAAGCCGCGGTGTAGCTATATTGCCAATTGAGGGTCGAGGTCAGCGTCGTGTCGTATTTCAACGTCAAAGACATCGTTGGGACGTTAAACTGTCGAGCGAAATATAGAGCGGTATCCCTCGCGAAGATTAATCGCACTTAGGTTTTACAATCTTGTCTAGACCACCGGCAAGATTAAATGGCCTCGTTCATGCACTCACATGACTAACAGGCCCAGACTGTAGATAAGGGACAGTTTCTCGATCGGAATGGCTAAATTTATCTTGTTGGTTGTGAACAGCGTGATTTGTTGTGTCGCGCGGCTCATTTGGATGCGACGCGAGCTGAGCCGGTAATGGGCAGCGATTAAGTAGCACGCCATATAAATAGGTAACAGACGACACAAAATGTTGCGACATTGGCGGAGAAAATAGCGAGCACGTGGCCGGCCTTTAAATATCGCTAATCGCGATCACAAGTAATAATTCTCGCCTTCGCTTTTTCTAGCCGACGGTGATTTGTTCCGAAGAGCGGATTAAATATTCTAAAACTTTCTTTTACAAATTGTTTGGGAAATTGCAGTAGACAGATAACCATGATCGCTATTTGATTCGAACGTCACGGTTATAATATAACTATGACCCCTATGCGATAAAAGAATGCGTGAGTGATCGAAGTGGTTAAGCCACAACTCGGGTTCTTTTTTGCGTGGAAAGTGAATTGGTAATAACGTACCTATTCCAAATATGCGATGGGCATTAAGACGGTGCAGACAGCACGTATAATGATTGAATTTTACTGTCAAATAATCACAAGTTACGATCGTTTTGATCCGCGTCGGCATTTCCGTTGCAATAAAGTTTCTGCACAATATTAGGTTGACCCGATAAAATTACATCATTGCACGCTTTCTATGGAAAATCAGTCATTATTGTGTAACATAATTGACGAAGCAGATTCACTGGTGTTTATAGAGCATGTTGAATTAAATTGAATTTTTGATTCCAATAATACAATAGCCTGAAATATCAGGTTACGTAAAACAATTTGCGACATAAAATGGTGTAACAAGATGCTCCCGAAATTAATGTGAGTATCTAGTGCAACGACGAACGACATGAGCAAGGCGGCGATCAATCAAACGCCACAAAAGGACCCCCATGATCGAACCAAATTGAAAGGTCAAAGGGAGAAATGAACAATTACGATACATTGTACCTTGAATAGGATGTATCCAGCATTTTAAAAATAGGATTCGGTTGTTACATGATCCCACATGTAACTAATTAACGTTTTAAAACACACATGGCGGGCGCCGCTGCACATTTGTTTAAGTTATATGACTCCAAAATTATGATACGATATAGGTACGCCGCCTATCTTAAAATATATCCGTAGACGTCAAACATTTTATATACTTACATAGGTATTGGTTTAATATTTTTACGGCGCCAGCACTCAGCAAAATTAATAAATATTGCTCTTTAACTTTGACGTTTGCACTCTAAACACGTATCAATTGAAAAGGCATAATATACGACCAGAAACATGCATCAATTCAAGAACAGTTAAAAGCGTGTAACGTATGAACAAAATAGAACAAGGGAGGGGTTGGACAGAATGGCGCGGCACGTGACCCACATGGTTAAAAGTTTAAAATTACCTACAGACACACAGGGAATACTAACTTTAGATATACAATGACCCGTAAGCGTGAATACTCTGCCATGACCCGAAAATTCCAGTACTTTAATAATAATACAATTACAAGGTTATTTTTCACATTGCATTAAGACCTCATGAAATGCATCCTACTACTTGACTTGACACTATTCAGCTTTTGTAACCGCATCTTTAAGTGATATTTTTCAATCTTGTCCAAGCAATCATCTTCACTGAACCTATTGAGCATGGACCATAAATTTATATCAAGAGAAGATGCAAGAGCAATCATGCAATTTATACTGCAAAGCACTATTTGCAATTTCGCCTTTGAACGTTTATTGACTTAACGCATCAGAGAAAATTATTTAATCGCCGAGAACAAGCCCTGAATTAGGAATAGTTCGAGGATGGCATTGATTGTTGGTAATTTCTCAGTGTTGCACGTGAGGAGAGCGAACACACTAATCCTTGGAGACTTTCCCCTATTAATTCGCTTTCGCAGTATTTTGTTTAGCTTCCACAGTCACATCCGTAAGGAATTGTGTCACAACTGAATACGCAAGCCAAAGAAAGTAATTTACCACTGAGCATACAACTTTGGGGCACAAAGGCCAGCCTGGGAATGTAATAGAGAAAGTACCTTACAAAATACGTAAAATTTAGCTGTCTTGAATCTTCGCCGAAAAAGTAAAATTGGTTGGAAGTCATTGTTTGCGAAATTTTACTTTCCATTATTCATTTTGATATTTTAAACATACAACCCTGTTACAGTGTTATTGTAATTCGCGGGGGGTCTATGTTACGTGATAGACCAATTTGTGTTAATATTGAAGCCAGATCCATAAATTACACCTGCCGAGTTTCCTATATTGGACGCAAACTAATCCTGAAGCAGAACTTCGTAGTGACTACAAAGCGTATACAACCCAACAGCGTGGTAAAGGGTCGAGAGCTCACGTGAACCAACAAACAGACCCCCGTTCCCCCAATATTTACGAACTAACTCTTATACAGAAATAACTTCTTTAGCTAACATTTATCGGATATTGTTTCTCACACACGTGAACTCAATCTAGAGGTTAATGTCTGACGACCCATTGTAATGAAATGCATTACAGATCATGGTGATTATGTTTTAAAATGAGTATTTAAAAGAAGTTTTTATGTGAAATTGCTTACGATTCAACCGGTTATTCATATACTACAAGTATTTCTAACAATAGGTCCCAGGGTGTTACTCAAGCATTAATGACGGGCCATCGGCCTAATGGGCTGGCTAATGTATGCCAAGTTATAAATATAGGGTACATGAGGGGTCGAACGTTTTCCAATGCGTGTTCACTATCCATGTCTTTACCATACTGGATTTACTTTAACGAATATCGAATATACATCCATAACGTGCAAAAACCTTGTTTTGACGAAGCATGGGACTTCCTGGCTTTCCCCATTAGTATTAGGCATGTCCTTGAGCTGCTACGAAATTTTATTGCAAATTCAAATTCAAATTTATTCAGCAAATTGGCCACATAGGGTCACTTTTACACGTCAGAAAAAGAATTTACCAGCGCTTCCTAGACCCATTGCTTGAGAAGAAGCGCCGCAACAAACTCAAGCAGAAGGCCCTTTTTCAAAATTTCCACATACATAGTTACAAAATTTACATTACTTGTATAAAATATACATATAGGTACGTACTAAAATTACACTGATGGGATGTATAGTCCCTAACTTAAACTTAATAAGAGAACTATCACGCATAAGCCCTTGAATTTACCTATGGCCAAATTAAAACTATTTAAAATCAATTCTTATTATATGTTAAGCCAAATATATAATACTGTACCTAAAACTATAATTACTTTAAATGTAAATTAATTTTATAAAAAACTTAAGACGTGGTTATATGATGAATGCTTTTATTCAATGAATGAATTTTTCGACGGCAATAAATAAGGTTAAAATAGAAATAAAATAATAAAAATAAGGAATACATTTGTACGCCAGAAATGGTTGAATGGAGAAAGGAATTTGTAATTTTATGTAACATCTTATTGTAACCTATTCAATGCAAATAAAATAAATTATTATTATTTAAATCTAAGATCTTAGAGATATAGTCTCCAAGGGTACAGATCTGCGCAAGATAAAACGATTCGTAATCTCTCGACTGGACGGCTTGTGAAAGGGCTTATCTTGGCAATGTTCCTAACTTCCTAACCATTAAGACGAAGGGTAGAGTGAAAGTGAAAATTTGAAAAAAAATTTAAATGAAAAATAGGAACGTATCGGCGCTGTAAATCGCTAATTGAAAATTTATGTGCAGAATAAGTACTTTTCTATTGACCACTTGCCATAATAGGAATGACGACAACTTTTTTTTCCTCATTCTATCAGGAAGATTATTGAAAAGTATTGGACACGTATTTTTTTTCTTTTTTAACGTAATCAAACTTATACGGAGATATATTGAGTTAAAATGTCGCGTGACGTCACGGTTAGGTACGATTTATACCTAACGGTGACGTAGTTAACCCCCACTCTCCAACTTTAATGCGTTTTAACTTTTTTTTGATAAAACAAAAAATACGTGTCTAATATTTTTTTATTACCTGACTGACGGACTAATTAGAATTTCGATTTCTTCACCCTGTCGTCATCCCTATTTCATCAGGATACTTTCACACAATTATTTTCACCTTCACCGTACCCTTCGCCTTAACACAGGGAAATATTACTTCCAGTACCTTCAGAAGAACGTATTGATTGACCTTGGCAATACCGTCTCATTATTGTTACTTAGAAGCCGTGGTGGTCTAGTGGTTCGACCTATCGCCTCTCGTGCAGGGGGTCGGGGGTTCGATTCCGGCTCGCACCTCTAATTTTACTTAAGTGCGAAATTCACTTTGAATTTACCACTGAGCTTTTCGGTGAAGGAAAACATCGTGAGGAAACCTGCACGCATCTGCGAAGTAATTCAAAGATGTATATGAAGTCCCCAATCCGCACTGGGCCCGCGTGGGGACTATAGCCCAAACCCTCTCGTGATGAGAGGAGGCCTGTGCCCAGCAGTGGGACGCAAATAGGCTGTAGTAGTAGTATTGTTACTTGCCTGGTTCTGCGTCGCTAATGTAATACATACATAGTTAGATACAGGTTCAACGCCATCTTTTATAAGTCTATGGTGAGTGAGTGGTGGGAGCTAAGTATAAGACTTTATTATGACACCGAAGGAATCCACACAAACCTCATCAATCATAGACAATTGCGAAACCTAATTTGCGTTAGATAAATGGATCTGCGTGCTGGACTGGACAATTTATAAAATGACACTCATTTGAAGCGCTTTTCCTCGTTATGGCGTTAAATTAGAACGTTGAAAAAGTGAACTAATCTTATACCTATTATGTGGCATGTGGTAAATATGGCAAAGTAATAAAACGAGAAAGTTACAATAGTACTTTGTACAGCATGTCTTGCTGGAGCGCTTGGACTGGCTGGAGTACTCCAGTGGAGTTAATAGAGTCCCACACGCCCTAAATGTCTACCAAGGTTAACGACGCCAGTTTTTTAGACATAACTCTATCTCACAGAACAATTACTTGACCGACTCTATCTCTTATACACGGTGTAGCCTATAATAGGAGCAAAAAATTTGAATGTAGAGTAGAAACCAGAGAGACTAGCCTGTAGAGTCCAGAGTTAAAACTCGTCAGTAATGAAATCCAAATGGTTTCTGTTCATTCTAATTAAAAAATAATTTTCCTTTATTTTCTAACAAAATGAATCGAGCCACTAACATATTGCGCTCAGTCGTAATATTTGACACTAGTTGTGCCCCGCGACTTCGTCTGCGTGGAATATAAGTGCCGGTAACTTTTCTTTCCCCTATCCGTTTTTAATCAAACATAGCTTGAAAACCGCACTCAGATTGGTCCAGTGGTTCCGGACATTAACTCTAACAAACAGACAGACAGAAAGAGACAGAAAACTTAACCATTTATTATAGTACAGATTGTCTTTCATGATTGTTTTCAATAATTTGAAGTACATTGCCTGTGGGTTGTAACTTTAATGGCCTAGTTTTTAAGACAATAAAGATAAGCATCCTCATAATTTATACGGAAGGCCGAATATTTTCAGTACTTTCTTGTGGCCTAGTGATATTTGCGAGAGCCGACTATTCGTTTGCCAACGAAGCTATTATTGGAGCACTGTTTTCGGATGAACTGTGATATTAGCATTTCCTTTTCATCGCATGTATTCTTCGTAGACAAAAATGTACAAATAAGTATATTAAGTACTTAGACTCACAACGCTGAATTAATCTTGAGAAAGGAGGCCAAGAACAATCGTGACCAATCATGAAAGAGAATGTTAGAGTCTGAAACGTAAGCTAAGAAGTCAAAAACAACAGGAACCAGTTTGTTACGTTTAATTTTGTTTATTTAATGCCGATCCGGTTATAAGGAAAATATAAAAGGATTTTTTTTTAATGTACCTATCTGCTAATGTTGTTAGACCGGTATCACGCAACTAAATCTTCGATGTTCCATGTCCTGTGGTGTCGTGCGTGACGGCATCGAATAGGTATGCGGGAAAATGTACAGTAAGTTATTTCGTCGTCGTTTAGCTACGAACCTTAATTACTTTATATTACAAATGGCGTTAACGCTAACGTAAAAATATATAGAAGACATTATTATTACTAAAACAGTCAATAGTCTGTCTGTAGTGGCGCTGTTTGCTTCGGTCGTAGGTTGCATTGCATAAACAGCTGATACCGTAATCTCAATGAACAACTTGGCGGGAAGACTCAGCACAAGATTTCAACTCTTAACTTTTGCAATCTGCTTTGGTATTAGGAGCGAAGTTAGTCACGAAACCAAACTAGTACTTAGTAACAAAATTGATGACAGAGAATATAAAGTTCATCTTTTTTTTAACATCGACTGAATGATGGAAGTGTTTGCTTCGAGAGTTGGAGATATTAATCAAAACATTGACGTCATTCTTCTGCGGCACGCACGTTAACCTTCCATATTATCGGGAAAAAATAGCAACAGCAGCATATTTACACGCGCGTGACCTTTTTGTGACAATCATTAGTTAATCTTGGAATTTTTCAATTTGAATGCAATTTTTAAAGGTACCGAGTACGAGTTACGATTAATAATCAACATGAATAATTAAACCGAGTTATCGCTTGTAGTTAATTTTAATACAAATCAGGATCGAAGAAATAATGAAGTATCCGCATGACGAAGTTATTTGCATATTCCATCATACTTCTATAGGCAGATATTTTTAGTACATTACGTACCATGTGTACAAGCGCTAAGCAATCATGGATGACTTGACATTGGACCTTCGCTGTATGTGTATTAGGGTGGGTCACTCTTGTATGGAGAAAAAAAAATGTTTTTCTTTTTAAATGTAATAGCAATAAAAATGTGTCTTATGGTCGAAAAAAGTATTATATAAAATTTGGTTTGAATTGGAGTACATCTTCTGCCTCCGGATTGACCTTGAAAATTTGAAAAGTTGAAAAGAACAATGTTTTTTTAAATTGTTTGAAATATTTATTATTATATTGTAAGATAGATGCAAGTAAAAAGAATTAATATAAGTATAGTGTATTTAAATTAATCTTTAAAATATATGCATTTTTTCAGTTATGAAGTACTTATAACTTTGCACAAAATTCTTTACTTAAACTCTCTTATTACTTCTATTGCTGTCAAATTATGGCTAAGTTTACGAGAATCTTGGCTTTGATGAAACCCTCAAGAGCTGATTCTGAGCACAGTACTCACTTCCTGAAGCTTCAGTTACAGTTTTTACTGACCTTTCAAGGGCTTGAGTAGGGCAAGGTAAACGCAAAAAACCGGCCAAGTGCGTGTCGGGCCACGCGCAAATTATAGGGTTCCGAAGTTGACGATGGCCACAGTACCTTTCTAAGACTTATTAGCATCTAGCTAGCCTGTGGTATGACGTGCGCGCCCGACTCCCCTGCCGCTCGAGAAAAATCATCATTATAAGTTGGTCGACTATTACTCGTAAGTTTGTACAGCCTACTTAGCTCTGATAGTTTTCCTATCAACTACGTTATATATGCCACAACCGTGATTTTTTTTAGCCTTCCAAATACCACCATTTAGCTGGCAGGGGGGGGGACACGTGACCCTAACAAAAAATAGCACTTTAAAGCTTAATATTTCACAAACGCATCACTTAATCAAAAAATGGTTTTAACAAACCCACAATATTTTTTTGAGACCTATTCAACGATATGCCGCACCATGGGGTATGCAAGAAAAAAAAATTACATCCCCACTTTACGAGTAGGGGAGGTACCCTATAAAAAAATATATTTCAAAATTTTATTGTACCACTTTGTCAGCATAACTAATTATGCATATTCATGCCAAATTACAGCTCTCTAGACCTAAGCATCTCCGAGCAATAGTGCGGACAGACGGAAGGACGGACGGACGGACGGACGGACATGGCGAAACTATAAGGGTTCCTTGTGGACTTCGGAACCCTAAAAAGTAAACATTTTGTTGTCCTCTCCTTGAGCTATGAGCAATACTCTTCGGGAGAGATTTTCTTCAGGGTAGGTGGATCCGTGACTAGATTTTGCCAGTTAATAAGGTCATATTAAACTTCTGCATCCATGCTTACCTGCCGACCCAGAAAAAGCCTATTTTTTTGGGATTTATCACAACGTACTTTCAAACCACAATTTAGTACCAAGTTTTCACTTTTCCTTTAATATTAGGTGATAAGTTTTCAGCATTTGTATCACTCTTACTGTAATAAAATTGACAATGATGTTTTCTTCCATAATTTCGGAAACAATATCAGCCAGTTCTTGGAAATTTGTTTCCTTACTTGTGTTTTTGGTGATTTTAATTTCTAAACCTCGACCACTCTCAGCACGTCCTTACTTCTTCATAAATTGGAAGAATAATTATCTTTTAAGTCACATGTATCACTATATATAGAAATTTCAAAGCATTTTGAGTATAGTTCATTAAAAAACACAGAAACACATCTTTGTTATCGCAGAATACAGTAGAACAAAATGACTAAACATCACTTTGCGGTTAAACCTTATTCGAATGCAACAAGAAATAACTTTTTTATGTGGAAGTTTTTATTTTTGGTATTATTTGTATCGGTATATAGTATTGTGATAAATAAAAGTTATTTTGGGAGAATATATGGTGAATATTTATAAGTTAGATCTCTTTGAAACATCAGCTTTTTACTAAAAATACTGAAACTTTAAACCTGATCCGGAGACAGTTATACTATACCGATTGCAATAATATTTTATACACGTATTTCCAGGATCAACTGACACCTAATTATCGCTATTAGAAGTCATAATTTAACAAAAAGGTTTTTTGACCCACCCTAATGTGTATGCTGTAGGCACTAGTCCCACCAAGGGCGAGGAAGCGATTAGCTATCGACTATTTTCTCGCTCATGAAACGAACAAAAGATTGAAAACTTATAACAGATAAGAAATAATTTTATTTGGCATACAATACAAACGACACAGAGATACAGATAGAACACAGAACATAAGTAAAAGGTAAAGAACAGACATAATATATCAATCAACTATTATGCTTTCCAAAGGTTGACTGGAAGAGTTCGCTGCTCAAACAGTTGTTTTGCGCTGTTGTTTACCTGTTAACTGCTGTATTCATTCTGTTATTTCTGTGTTTGTTTATGGTGTTCAGTAAAGGATCTTTATCTTTTGCTTTCTTGAGCGAGAAAATGGTCGATAGCTTCTAGCTTATCGTTGGCAGTGGGACTGGTGCCGTATGTAGACAGGCATATCGACTCCAAACGAAGTCATTACGCGTAGAAAATTCCTAGTATGTTTATCATGAAGCGCTTTAAACTTTAAAAATGTCTTCCAATTGTCATGACATACGCGACTACACATATGACTCAGTGTTCGACCGTCGCCATTCAATTCACTAACGCCAATTCTTACTTCTGAGAAAGCGACGTGAAACCTCGAATGCTCATGGTTTTCTATAGCATAAATATTCAACATTCGATGTCATACGTTTTAACTTTTAGAATTTACTTTCGCATCTAGGTGTTTAACCGCTATGCTCGCAAGAAATAAAACATGCTTTGTAATTTGTAAGCAAATACAAATAGGGATAATTCGTATGTGCTCCTTACATGTCACTACACATATTACTACTACTACTACTACAGCCTCTTAGCGTCCCACTGCTGGGCACAGGCCTCCCCTCACCATGAGAGGGTTTGGGCTATAGTCCCCACGCGGGCCCAGTGCTAATTGGGGACTTCACACACATCTTTGAATTACTTCGCAGATGCGTGCAGGTTTCCTCACGATGTTTTCCTTCACCGAAAAGCGCAGTGGTCAATTCAAATTGAATTTCGCACATAAGTAAACTTAGAGGTGCGAGCCGGAATCGAACCCCCGACCCTCTGCATGAGAGGCGGTAGGCCGAACCACTAGGCCACCACGGCTTCCCATGTCCCCTATCCTCCCATATCCCATATGCCCTATCTTCCTCCCCTTTCGATATCGGAAACGCATTGGTGACGCCTGTGTTACAAATGTCTATAGGCGGCGGTGACCACTTACCACCAGGTAGGCCGTCTGCCTAATTGTCAATCTTTTTACATAAAACAAAATAATAATATACAATTTGCCAATATTAAATGTTACGGTTGATTTTTTTTCGGATAAGTATTTTGCGACTAAGTGGAATCCTTTCATCCCACTTCATCAGTCCAAGTGGGATGTGAATTAGTCATACGCCATCGACGTTACTTATCAGATCTTATCAGATCTTATCAGTACTACTTAGCTAGAAACTTTCACTGTCACGTGAGCATCGTCATCGTCAGTGTTGATAAAGAAATGTATGAAATGAAACCCTCAAATATGTATAACCAGCATCCGGTGAATGACGAAGATTTATGGGTCAACTGAGTCAATACAATTGCTCTGGACAGTGATTTCATCGGATTGAAATTGACCAGCGCATTCCTGACCGAGACGCTTTGGTAGATAATTGAAAACCACGTACGTATCTAAAATTGAATTTGTACGTTAATACCTCCAAATAATGGCGTGTGTGTGATCACTGAGATCTCGGTCGGTAGCTTACGTGCTCGGAGAGCTATGGTTGACGCTTACCTGCAAAGAGGAAAAAAACAAACATAAATAATGAAATTTTATGACGAAATGCCACAACAATGTTTGCTGTAGATAATATTGTCCCGTGACTGAAACAATCTGTCGTCCAGTCATTCGAAATGAGATATGTAGAAAAGGAGTAAAATCTCAGACCGCAGTCACAACAAGTCGAATATTCACACAACGGGTTCATATTTCCGGTACGGAGCGACTTCCAGAGATCGCTCTGCAGCGCAACAATAAGTAAAAATTAAGGCCGAATTTTGAACCTGGCCCCTTGCCAAAACAAGAAGAACCGTGGGACATTAACGAAATTTATACCATGCCAAACGTTGAACGCGGAGTTGTCGATAGACAACAATAAGACTCATTTGTTGGCCCAGTTTCAGCAATTCACTCATGCGGTCCGACTAGTTTTACAGTTTGATTGAATATTAATTGTTGCGAGGCTAAGTTGTTATATGCCATAAACGATTTCGCTCATTAACATAGGCGTAAATAGAACTGTCTGTACCAATAGGTGAAGCATCATAATCGGGGATTTGTTTCATCAATTTCTCAGTAAAGCACGACATGCAAATCAACAGCTTTGTAAGTGTGATTTATATATAGCTGCGTGAGAGCAAAAGTCGATATGTAATGCTAAAAAATGCTAATACTGACATGGCAGGTCAGTTTAACTCCCAGAAATTGACAATACACGTGCAACGTGCATAACCCGACCGGTATTACAAAATATTCCTTTGTTATTACCTATTACGTAAAAACCTTTGTCAAATGGTTAATTACTAACTATAAATTAGAAAATTTAAAACCCCCTGACTCATGGTAACCTTACCATAATACTTTCAATATCATTGAAGTTACACAGTAGTTCACGGTACCAAATTTCGAATCGATCGGACATAAGGAAGTTAGTCAGATCCCTTCATAAACTAGAAAAGAGCTGATGATCTTCAAACGGCTCAACAGACTTTCATGAAACATGGCTAAGAACACTCGGGATAAAATTATCTGACACAAAAAAACTAAACGAAAATCGGTTCATCCACAAACAAATAGCCACAGATCACAAACAAATACACACGACGACAGATACACGACGTTAAACTTATAACACCCCTCTCCTTTTTTTCGTCGGGGTTAAAAATAAGAAGTAAAGGTTAATTTAATTTTATGATCTGTATGGCAGACGGTCAATTAAAAGCCACTTAGACTGAAGTAACTTATCGTGTAGGCATTTGCCAATGAATAAATTGGTAATTCATTTCAATTAAGCAACTCGAGCGTAACTTCCTTCAAACAAAACAAATACCGTCTACACCAGACTCCGATAGCGACGGGTAAATCGTCTGGCGAGCAAAAAATAACGGCAGGATTCAATGAGACATTCTGTATGGGAGCGAAGTGTGGGGCAGGGGACGTGCAAAGGTTACGGACAACGCCCCCACAAATTTAAAAGACGTTGACATCAGACTAATTCGAATTTGAAACGCTAATAAATAAAAACCCGTCTAAATTCCTCGAGGCGGGACTAGAGTTTACGTAGGTACACAATAAACTTAACACTTATTAAACGAGTCTGACGCCATAACCGGATGAGTAGCCTCTCAATCAAATGTTCCCGGTGTTTTTGCTTAGAAGTTCAAAATGAACTTTGAATTTATTGTGTGGATTTTTTCAATATTGTATTTGCGATTTGTATTAGCATAAAGTGATAAAAATAACGGCGCTCCACTGCATCTTGTCGAAAAGTTTTTTTTTCTCACTTGAGAACGCACGTGGAGATCATTTCTTGCCCCGGCCAGGTCAACTGTGCTCGTTCTTATCTGCTTCAAGTGGTGCGATAAAGAAGCCATATGGCGGGGCACATGTTGTCAAACGGTGATTCCAATGTTACTGGCGGCCCTGGCCGTGAATCTCAACCTTCCACAACAAATAGAGATTCGTGTAGAATACCACTGCCATTATTGTCGGGCTCATTGGGAATATGTTTAAGAAAATACACCAGATTGTTCAGTAAACTATGCCTCGGCTTGATGGTCTAGCGATAAAAGGGCAATTACGATTACAGCCCCGTCTCGACGGGAATTAGGGTGCCCATGGGAGCAAACCAAGCTGTTACCGCACTCCTCACAAAATATACCGTTCGAGTGGGCTTCGTTACGCATTACCGCGACGACGCGAAATAAGCCCGACAATATTGTCTTATTTACGCCCATTTTAAATGACATCTAAAAGCGAATGGAATTGCAGGCATGGCATTTTTTCATTTTCAAATGTTCGACTTGAGACTGTAAAGGAATTCTTTTTATATGAGGGGTGACAGTGTCGCATCTGACATGAAGGCAATTTGTTGATATTACCAGAACACCCTCGCCTTAGAAGGGAGCCGTTCTAGTTTACGACGCTGAAACGAATTTATTGCCGCGATGGTACAGGTAAATATTATGTGAAGGTAAAACGTTTTCCAATGTAGGTGCTTTAATGAAAATCAGGAAGCCAACATGTATTGACTTGAACTTGGATGTGGTAACGCTGATTCTGGTCGGATATAGAAATTATGTATGCGTTTCACGTTACGTTTGTAACAGCTCCTGGCCTAAACTGTGAATATCCGTGAAATGATTCTTATCTCTCGTTTCCCGAATCCTTCAATGCCGATTTAAAATTCTATGCACGTGTGACATTCATTGGTTCATATGGTAGGACACCGATTACGTTTATAAGGGTTATTGTCTTAAGGTTAAAAAAACCTTGTCAATGTATCGTAAAATTTTCCTTCATTATGAGAGAGCAGAAATTTCGTAGCAAACTATCACTATCATAGAGATTTAATAGCTAGTTGTATCGACATTTCTATGTATTGAAGTTGTTTATTTATACCCCTTTGATAGCTACTAATATATCTACCGTTGTCGAATATAACTTTTATTTTCTTGCTTTCATTACAATTTCTACAGTGTTAGAAAACTTCACATTTCTCAGAACAATCTTAAGACTCTCAAACCAGCTCATGTCAACTCACTGGACCAGCTCTAACGCAGAGCCGGATACAAGAGAAACCACTTAGAAAAAATCACGAAACACTACCAAGACAAAAGCGTAATTAGCAAAAGTTGTGACGGAGAACGAAAGAAGCTCATTAAATGGAAGTTAATTCCCCAAGTCCGAAGTAAAAGCCAAGCTATGAATACATCAAAATTACCAAGCTTATTCAGGCACGGATCAAAGGGATCAAAATCATGTAAATGGAACCTTCAAAATATTCCATCCATTCTTAAACGCGGGTTCTGTTCTCATCTCATGATCTTAGTTTCATGTGATCGAGGGACACGAAATATGGATGAGGATGTTCCTTTGACAATTGTTTTAGTTCAAAAAGTGGAACCTGTTGGAAGTCAGTGACCGAACGATGAGTGCGCATTGCGAATGGTACCAATTATCGAACAAAAAGAGATTGTAAGGATTACGGGAAAATAAACAGAGCTAACAATAAGTTGGTGCACGTTAATTTTATTAATACCATCCAAGATTAATATGTCCCATGATTTTCACCAAGCTGAAAAACACGTGCTGATCAGGAGTTACATAACTACCTAGGTATATCTGACACCAAACACAACAGTGTTGACTGATAATCACACAGTAATGATACTAATGATGGATAAGTGTAATAATTTTAAAATGTCAGCGTACTTATAGGTAGTTTTGGGTTAGGTAAGAAAGATACTGGACTCGTCAAGTCGTCATTCTCACCACGCTTAAAGGTCAGTTAATTTCATTACACTTACACAATAGTAATACATATAAGAATATATGAACAATCATAAGAAAAGTAATGAACTAAACGAGTAGAACTTTCTTGTCCTACAGGTTAGTGACTCACGTCGACCCGAGCGGTAACTCCCCTCCCCTACAAGGTCAAATCACCTCCGCCCCCCTTTAATGAATACTATTCTGGGATCTTGAGCTCGATAATATCTGCAAGTGCATGTGGGATAGCCCCAGTCAGCTGCTTAAACGACTTTTTAAGGTTCCGAAGTCCACAAGGAACCCTTATAGTTTCGTCATGTCCGTCCGTCCGTCTGTCCGCACTATTGCTCGGAGATGCTTAGTTCTAGAAAGCTGTAATTTGGCATGAATATACGTATAAGTTACGCTGACAAAGTGGTACAATAAAATTTTGAAATATATTTTTTTATAGGGTACCTCCCCTACTCGTAAAATGGGGATGTAATTTTTTTTTCTTGCATACCCCATGGTGCGGTATTTCGTTGAATAGATCTTAAAGTATATCGTGGGTTTGTTAAAACCATTTTTTGATTAAGTGATGGGTTTGTGAAATATTAAGCTTTAAAGTGCTATTTTTTGTTAGTCACGTGCCCCCCCCCCCCTCCCCCTGCCAGCTAAATGGTGGTATTTGGATGGCTGAAAAAAATCACGGTTGTGGCACATATAACGTAGTTGAAAGGAAAACTATCACAGCTAAGTAGGCTGTACCTACAAACTTTCGTAAGTTTGTAGGTATATGGTCATAGTCGACCAACTTATGAAATGATTAAAATATGTACCAATGATTTTTCTCGAGCGGCAGGGGCGTCGGGCGGGCACGTTATACCACTAGATGCTAATAAGTCTTAGAAAGGTACTGTGGGCATCCTCAACTTCGGAACCCTATACTTTGCGCGTGGCCCGACACGCACTTGGCCGGGTTTTTTCAATATTACTTCTAAAATAGTTTTCTCATGACATAATGAAATTGTTGTACAGGTAGGTACCCGTTGAATGACGATAGAACAATCGCGTATTGTAGAAATCAAAATGTTTTGAATAGACTAGACCAATGACAGTAGCAGGCGATTTGGTGGAGTTATAAACACGGAGCGACAGAGACACGCAATGCAAAATGTCTTACCGAGAAATTACCAGCATTACAACAAGGTAAATTTTATTCGGTTTTTGTTCGTGAGGAGTTGTTTGTATCGTAGAATTCGTAGATATAAAACAATAGATCGTCGAACACAGTTGGACGACGATAGGTGGAATTTACAGTACAATGGCACTAACTTGAAGCCAACTCCGCTGTTCGAAGGCTGCGGGTTTCTATTCTCCTTCCCGTAAGTACCCGGTATATAACTAAAGCAGGTAAAAGGCATGTAAATCTTAGAGAAATACTAAACGACATTGTTCAAGAAAACGGGGTAATTTAGCATTTTTAAGTTACGGTACTAAGGATACGTATTATAATGGGCCGTTACTAAAGTAAAAAAATAGCACTATTCTAGGCAGGTTTCATGCATAATATTAACATTGCAGTAAATTGAAGTTACCAGCAGAAACAATGTATAAAAATATCAAGGTTGTTCAAATTTTAGTATCGTGCCAGCGGCCAATGTGCAATGCAAGTGTTACGAATAACGGAGATTACCCGCTCTTGAAGTACATTTATTATCGCTGAAACATTTTCATGTCTCACGCTAATTGGAATGGCAGATATATTATTTTCATTAAATCGCAAGGTGTCCTCATTTGGAGCATTGCGTGCGGCGTCGAATGTGGATCACGAGAAAATTTGCGGACGTGTGACAATATGTAAAGCATGCTCGTCACCTGTGGCACGCAGTAGAGCTGCTAACAATTCCCATTAGCACGCGAACATCTAGCTAGAGGCTAGGTTGCTTACACAGTCAGACTTCGTTTCAGTTACTTGAGAGTTGAAAATATTCCGGATTCCGTTTTTTATGTAGAATGATAGGCAAACGAGCAAACTTTTTAACACATTCACTGACAAAATACAAAATGATGGCACAATCTCACAAGTCCAACTGACGTTTGTAACTAGTCCGATGGTTCTTACACCGGCATTGTCCTCCTTCCTCCTTCAACTATATATTAGTCGCGTGAACCAAATGTTGCACGGGCTATGACGCAAGCAAGCTAAGGTCACCTCGATCCGCCACCACGCTAGTTTAAACTGTAACATTATTCAGAAGCGCGACAAATTACTGATTGAGATTTATATAACCGCCTTAAATCACGAGGCAGTTTGGAGAATTGACTTCGGTTGAGATCTGAGCCTTTTTATGATTGTTTGACTGACACCGTATCCCCGAAAAAGTAGGCGTACCTAAAGGTAAATCAATTTGCATAGTTCGTTGTATCACAAATTAGCTCTTGACGATTTTGACACATCTTATAACAAATGGGCATTCTTTTCCAAATTTAATTACAAACGTTATTGTGAACTCAAGTGTCTCGAAATGATTCTAAACTCCATGGAAATGTGAAGTAGGTAGTGTAAATAATTTTGGTATGTGGTCTTGGATTCCATCCTTATGTTGTGGATACTCCTCCAACGCGTACAAAGCGCTGCGCTTCATGCTTCATCGTGCGAACAGCTAAGGAGTGGAATTCTCTACCGGCCGGTCTCTTCCCCGATAGTTATGACTTGGATCTTTTGAAGTCGAGAGTGAACAAGTACTATCTAAGTAAGCTTGTATCACCTTCAACCACATCGTCGCTTAGGTACCAGATCGCGGGATAATTCTTGCTTATAACAATAATAATGTTTTTTAATAGTGTTTTTTTAATAATCTAGCTTAGATTTACAAACGTACTAGCTTCTTCCCGCGACTTCGCCCGCGTGGAATTCGGTTGTCGCGTTCCCGCGGGAACTATGCGTTTTTTCCGGGATAAAAAGTAACAGATGTCCTTTCCCGGGAACCCAAGTATCTCCATGCCAAATTTCATCTCAATCGGTCCAGCGGTTGAAGCGTGAAGAGGTAACAGACAGACAAACAGACAGACAGAGTTACTTTCGCATTTATAATATTAATATGGATTACTAATTAACTAGGTAAATGGCAACAACAGTTATGAACTTATAAAAAAAAAAAAGTATATTATGTGGACGCATTACCCGAATTGCCCCACATAATGATATTTAATGTAATAGTTTTCTTAATAAAGGTTCAATACGGAGAACAGGTTACTGTACCTAGTACCGAATTAAGTGGGTATTAGCGTGCAGATTAATAATTTCAGTGCACACGACATGGCAGTCCTCGGTCCCATTTGCCAAGCCGGAGCGCCGGCGGTCGTGTTTATTTAGTCGGCTTGGCACACAATAGATAAGCCGGTACAAACGCTTCAAGAACTCTCGCTGGTAATGAGCTAATTTTAATTAGGTATTTACACGCGAAACTGTACGCCAGGTGACCAGCTTAGTATATTGTAAAAATTGTTTGACATGTATACGAAAGGTAATAAATATAGGATAACGTTTCTATATCACCTACTCTAGTAGTCACGTTGATAGCGAAGCTAAATGAATATTGGTTTCATGTGGCTATTTTTAGAAACATCCACAGCACACAATACCATTTAAATCGATTGGATCTAAAGCAAAATAGCCGCACAGCATGAAAGGAAATGGCGCAGAGTCATGCATGCATGAATGACCGAGTATTTTATGTGAACTTTTACATTTTATTTATCCCAACGAGTCACCCAAGCTAGGCACGGCATGAAAACATTTGTGTACCTACGGGGCTCATTTAATTAATAACGCTAATGCTTCCCGGTAAAATTATCATGAAAAAAATTGCACTCTGTTTTAAGAGAAAACGGACAATAAAAATATGACAAAAATATGCTAAAAACTTATCCTAAAAGATATATAATATTTTCTTACAGAATCTATTAAATGTAAAATATGACCCTTCATATTACAAGTTTACTTAATAAACCCAAGGGTAGGTAATAAAAGCCCAACCTAAATTAAGTTGGACGGCAGAAAGGCAGTTTTCACCCTTAACTTATCTTGATAGTATACTTTAATTAAAATCCATAGGGATGACGACAACTTTTTTTCCTTAGTCTATCAGGAAGATTATTGAAAAGTATTGGACACGTATTTTTTCTTTTTTCACGTAATCGAACTTATACGGAGATATATTGAGTTGAAATGTCGCGTGACGTCACGGTTAGGTACGATTTATACCTAACGGTGACGTAGTTAGCCCCCACTCTCCAACTTTAATGCGTTTTAACTTTCTTCTTTCTTAAATTGATAAAACAAAAAAATACGTGTCTAATATTTTTTTATTACCTGACTGACGGACTAATTAGAATTTCGATTTCTTCACCCTGTCGTCCATCCCTATTGTTTGTTTAACAGTAGACACATTGCTTCAATAAATTGATACCCTTGTTTGTGGTCAAATATTATTGCATTGATCAGATCATATGGCAAAGGCCAAATAACAAATCGAATATGGTACTAATTTCATGGCTAAATAGTCAAAGGCTATTTCTCATAATAAGCGATCTTATTCTTTCCGCAAACGCTCCTAGAGCGTAAAACGTATGGAGAATTTACCTAAGCTATTTAATGATAATAAAACTACTTGAATATAGGAACAGGGCTTTCGAATCAGCAAACCAATACCTACTGCCGTATATTTGTCCCCTCCCCGGCATTAAATCTGGCAGCCTTTTGTATGTTGATTGGATGTCTGACTTGGCACTTTGTAATGGAAACATTTACAGAAGCAAATAACAGTATGTAGAGACGTATTTATTGCAGTAGACTCAAGGGTTTTTTTTTTATGTACCAATAATGGTATATGCAAACAAGTGCACAGCCATGGTAAGCGGCTCTCGGAAATCGAAATCCTATGATCCCCCACTAAGAAACCATAAGACCTCGATTGCGTTGCCTACCCTGAGGCCTAAGATGGAATGCCTCTGTGCCAGAAATTTCACCGGCTGCCAAATTGCCCTACACTATGTATACTACAAATACATTTAGATACGATAATACAAGAATCGCACTTCACTCGAACAGAGCTCGAAGGCTATATGCAAATACCAAAAGGACAAATTGCAAAGACCTAATAAAATATGCAAAATATTGTCATTGTTTTGTATGGAACAAGCAGCGTTCCGGAATCGAAATGTAAACATGCATAATTTTACTGTGGCATATTTAACCCACACTTGAAATTTCGAAATATCTTGAAATGGTCAGAGCGTACGAACTAAAAGTACCTATCTATTGGTAGAAAATTATGCAGCGACAACGGAGCAATAAAATTGCTGACATCATTAATAGGTACATACACTAAATGCGATTAGATTTATTATTAGTGCCGAATATTGAATACACTGAAACAATACGACGTGAGGGACGTTGACACCATATGTCTCACTCATGTTTGTAGGCCATGCATGTGCACAATATTGGGCCGTACAAACATTGCAAGGTATAGGCACCTACAGCTAGGCTCTGTTTGTGTTATGATGTCAGCCGGCCATGTTCAACCCTCTTTGTTTGATAATATAATGTGATCCAGTTGTCTGAGACTTTCATAAGTGGACGCATTCCCATCCATTATCTTGCAGACACGTTAAGCTGAATTCGAAATACAAGTACTATTTACAAAAGAACATCACGTTCACTGAGTTATTGTCTATTGTAATCATGTATTAGCAAACATTTTCTAAACTTTTAGTCAATAATGCTGCTGCGCTAGCCATGACGACATGCATTTATTATCTAAACTAAACTGACTTAAAACAACTTTAGAATCACCTCACCCCATTGTAAATATCTTTAGCTCGATATTAAACTCAGTTATGACAAAAATGATCGCTTATTGCTAATACTTCGACGCGGCAGAATGGTGAATGATCATCATTCCTTGTTCAAAAGTTAAAAAAACTGGTGATACGGTTTTGTGTAAATATTAGTCTTAATTAAAACGAAGAGGTCAATATTTTTGATGGAGTCAAATATCCCGCAGTCATTTAATATGTTAGCAAACAAGGGGATCAAGAAAACAGTGGTGAAGACTAAAGACGAGTGGGCGCTATCACGTTACTGTGTCCGCACAGTTCCCCTCTACAGTAGAACATACAAGTGTGCTATATGTACGTAATAACAGTCTAGCTTAGCCAATTGAGAGGCGGATGCGGCATCCACTTTGAACACTTTATATCCTTCGTTATTACATTAATGCAATTACCAACACACCTTCAGTGTTTTCTAATTTAAAGCAAAAATTTACATTTGTAGGCTATTCAACGTTTTTTTAATCATTATACAGGCTGCGTTTTCTTTCATAATAACAAACAGCAACAAAGATACGATACTGACTGATAAGAGTATCGACTAATTACGATACTTTAATTGCCTTCGTGAATCAATTCATGTGACAGCAGAAAGTACTCGAAAATAAGACGACTGTGTCAACTGTCTATCTACACTCAACAGCAATGAAAACGGGTCACTTTCTATGGAATATCCTACACAAAGTGACCCGTTTTCATTGCTGTTGAGTGTACTAGAAAAATTCAAAGCGCGAGTGACTCAGTGATATAGTGTAAATGGCGTGCCAAATGTTTTAACAGTTGTTCGATCTCACTTAGAATATCGAACAGTTCTCCGTACTTATTTCTGTATCAGCTCGTTATCAGTCGGCGCGATTCAAGTAGCGATAAAAACGAATAACAAGTAAAAATTATGTTTACGCGCAAAACATCGTTACATCATTATTCATTACTCGAAACAAAAACAACGAGCAAGAGTCGTGAACACTATTTATTTGTAGGTTTTCAAAGGTAGACTCAGGGAGTGCAGTTATGTTACTTTCCAAACGTCAAAAAAAAACACTTTGAAATTGTAAGCGATAAGGGAGAGTAAAATATTAATAGTCACATAATTTAAATGAGCGATACTGCGATTAGAGGGTATAAGATTTAAGGCTTAATTTAAATCCGATTATCATTTCATAAGTTTTACTCAAAATTTTGCTAATATTAAACCGTTTTGTAACCTAAACAGAATCAGTTAGGCTGCATGGAATTATGGGATACAGACGACGCAGTCCAAGAGCGTCATCGATGCAGCGTGTTTGGACGAGCGCCAGAACAACGGCGCCACGTATAGTATAGCTACGGTGACATTTTGCTTAACCTAGGAAAGAAGAGATTCCATTGAATTTACAGACCAGTCGGGAGACGGTGGTGAGGTCCCAGGCGGATCGCGTCTTGCCGCGTGGTTGCGTGTCCTTGCGCCGACCCAGAGAACCGTAGTTGGAGGGCGTAGGTTCGTCCCGTTTTCTCCGACCGCCGCGCCGCAGCGAGGAAAACCAGTTGGAAACCGAGCCCCTTCGCTCCTCCTCCCCCGCCCCTCCAGCCTTGATGAACATCACTTCACCAGCGCACTCCGCGCATCACTCAAACGCAAACGCACTATCACGCCAAATAAACACACCTACAAGCCCACAACATTTAAAATTAAATCGCAACAAAGCAAGTGGAAGTGTTGATGACCGCGTCGTTCAGGTTCGGCTTATTTTAACCCTTCAGAAACTGCATTGTCGAAAATTCTGAATATTGCGTTTTTTGGTAAAATGCCTTTATCTGTTGCATAATATTAATGTTGGAGTGGTTTTATCGAAAGTATGTACTAGAAGGTACAAATAATTCGCCACAGGTTTCGATAGCACAAAGAAAGATCGTCCTGAATAATCAAACGGAATAAAGCAAAACAAATCAAAAAGAAAACTTCAAACGAAATAGTAATCCGCATTGACTGCAAAATGGTGTAACTGAAATGATTAGATCGAAGATCAAACGAAATCATTTTTCAAAAACAGAATATATAAGCATGAAACTGAGCCAAATGGCAAAACATTGGGCACTAGTGCGAAAACTGAGTGAAGATGAAGAAAGAGGCCACGACATGGATACGCAAGTGGACAGAAAGGCGAACACACCTGCTCATAGTCGTCGTCGTAGGTTCGGGCGGCGCGCGCGCAGCGCAGCAGCAGCGGCCACCATAGCGCGTCGCACAGCAGCCGAACATGCAAACACATCGCGTGCCATACACTTCCCAGTAAGGAGCGCACTCGACTGAAGATAGTCGCGTTCGCCGCCGTTTGGCACCGTGACAAACGTAAGCTATACGCGTATAATGCTTATCTTTCCACAATTCTCCAAGGCCTCTGTCACACACCTAAGACATAATGTTTATCGGTAGTAAAACATATGAACGATTCAGGTAATACGACAGCTCGTTTCATCGCAGAACTGATGTTGGATGGAAGAATTTAAAACATCCGGGTATCAATTCGAATAGGAATTGCAAGCATTTTAGTTGAACAGGGATGGACAGCAGTCTGTTATCAAAACTGGCAAGCCGCCTACTGCGGAAGTGGCAAAAGGAAACATGATAAACCGATACCGATGAATCGCGGACATTGTCCGATTCAGGGGAATGTTGCTGTACAACAACTCTGCAGTGACTCACTTGTGATAGCGAACTGCCCGGATAAAGCCGGTTGAAGTATTACTTGCAACTGGCTTCCAAATCGGTAGGTATTCCATTGCTACGTTCCTGCGCTCTTGTTTACATGCGACAGTGAGAATCGAGTCTCGTAATTTATTTAATAAAATCTTTTCACCGAAATTCTAATTCAATAACCAACGTAAGTAAACTTTGCGTACGTTTGTACGATTTACGAGAAATAAATACATCCATACTAATATTATAAATGCGAAAGTAACTCTGTCTGTCTGTCTGTTACCTCTTCACGCTTCAACCGGTGGACCGACATTGATGAAATTTGGTATGGCGATCCGGTTGGAGTCCCGGGAAAGGACATAGGCTACTTTTTATCCCGGAAAAACGCGTAGTTCCCGCGGGAACGCGATAACCGAATTCCACGCGGGCGAAGTCGCGGGCAGTTAAATATAAATAAAGAATAGGGAGCTACAACTTGACATTGCAGTATCAACAAGGGGTCAATCCCTAGTCAAGCTCGGCAGGACTAGGTCTACTGCTATCATTTATTTTTAACCCCTGACGCAAAAAGGGGGGGGGGGGGAGTTGTATGACGTGACCCCCCCTTGAGTCAAAAGCTGGATCCGCCCTTGTCCCTAGTGGCCTGTGACTGACTATATGACTACTTACTAGCTTTTTAAACAGAATTCATCGTGTGTGATATAAACCCAGCCTAAGACAATGACATCATTAGGTCCTTGCAGTATAAAAGTATGACTGTTAGCACAAATTGTCATGGTAATTATCGACTCATTTGAATGCAATCACAGAGTAAAACGAGTTTGAACCTCGTTTAAACAAGATTATCTGAATAGTCATCAATTCCAGAGCCTCTAAAAACCGGAAAGCGTGTTTGAATTTTTAGATGAATCGATTTTTTTGCATAATACCTATCTCAAATGCCTAGAAAGTAACACAATAAAGAATTTGATATATAAAATTCCATAACATGCATAGGTATAGACGATTATTTCCTATGATTTAATTTCTCAAATTATACACACATTTGGATGTCTTCATAACTAGACATTATATGGCATACATTCATTAGTATTTTTAAGGGCTGTAAGATTGTGAGAGGTTCCAAAACTAACTTAAGGATGACTAAGACAGGATTACGTATAGGTAATATACAAATTATTATGTTCTTGTGAGATAATATTTCATTTTAATATTGGCAATGTATGAAGGTAAACGGGTCTAGGAATGTTCTTCAATAAACATTGAATTCAATAAATACAACTCTTTGTTCGTTGAGGAAAAACACGTTAGTAGGAACACAACTGTAATAGTCTTAGGTATTATATCGTGCAATGGAATCCTTGCTAGCAAAAAAAAACACTGGGAAAAATATTTTCCGGCCAAGAACGACAATGTTTTGGGAAACCATAACGACGAAGTCATACATAACATTTCCACTTATACTCATCTCCACTTACAACAAGCTGACCACTTTAGGGTAATCCTTTATTTACGTCACTAGTCACTGTTGTTGGGGGATAGCCCTGCTACCCCGTCGTAGCGGGTGACAGATGAATGCGGTATAGTGACGTCACCGCGACGCGACCGCGTGGCGGGACGGACCGAGTGTTACTGACTTACTACCACTAGCTCTGTAGTAAGCCTGTGCATTGAAAGCTTACGTCAGACTGGTCCGCGCTTGTATTGAATGAACCGGGGAGGCTTTGCGGCATGCAGTTTTCAGTTGTGTCCTTCAGGATAATGTGTCCTGACGTATAAAAATATGTAGGTATAGGAAGTAGTAATACGAGATACGAGTAGTATAGTATCACTTAAAAGGCTTTCTAAGAAGAAACGTGTATATGTATATACCTACATTACGAGTGGATGGGAGAAAACCTTCGCTAGAGTAGTTTTTTCATTGTGTTTCCGTGTATACAGGTGTCCAATAATAATTGAACAAATTATGGATTTAAGATCAAGTGAAAATCATGTAGGTATATATACTTGAAAAAATAGTAGAAATAAAGTTGCACCAGTATCGTTAATGATGTGTAATCGCAGTAAAGTTTAAATGTTAACTTGCTTTTTTTATTTTTTTATATAAGGAGAAGGAAATGAATGAATATACCCAATGGGGACCACCGCGAGTGAATCTGTCGCTAGAGCATTTTGCCAGTAAAAAAAAATGCACATTATATGCGCAAAATTGGCAATACTCCTCAGTATTGCCAATTTTGCGCATTTCTCCGGAACGTGGAATGTCACAGTGACATTGACACTATTGTATGCAATGACAAAACGTTGGCATTGACAGCTACCACCTTGCAGATAGAGGGACAACTAGTGAGCAGGAATTGGGTGGCCCTCATTACGGAGAAAACGCAGTAATTTTTTTCATCCATTTTTTCCGATAATTTTGAAAAATAACCTTTACACACTGAATGTGGCCATCCACAAGGTTACATCTACAGAGCAAATTTTTTTTATATATCTACCTACCTAAACACTGTTATCTGTGCATATGTGCATCATCCGAGGAATCAACAATGAGTTACTCACCTTATAGGACCATATTCACATATTAAAGATACAATATTTTAAAGACTTCGGATTTCGGTGTCCATGGGCCGTAGTGACCACTTACCTTATTACGCTTATTTGCCTATACAGATGACATAAAAATGATACCTTTACTTTACCAAAGAGGTAGCATAGCCAACTTCTCAGGATATAAATCATTCCACAGCTTCCTCATTTAAATTTCTCGGAATGGGTAAACTGACTAAAAATCATACCCCACCCCACTGATCTCTGTAACTTTTTGGTTACATTCATTATCACCTACAAGTTTTATATCATTTATATACCATGATAATTAATATTAAACACACTATCACCTGGACTAATATGAGTGTGTATCGCGAAAGTTTGAGACAATGTATGATAATTAATGCCACAGCTTGGTTTAAATAGAAAGTTGTCGAGTGTTTCGACTGTTACTTATGATGTGCAGTCAAACAATAATTTGTGCTAACGAAAAATAATATGTCAACTTAAAATTTATAAAAACTATGGTGATGGGTTATTTGTTTCCTCACTTAACTTTTTCATGTTCATTGTGAACACCAGCAATTCGAAATCAAACAGTATTTCAAAATTAGAAATAATGAGAGTTGACTTGTATAAAACCGATTACAATTTCACATTTTAGATATCTCGGGAGTCTATAGTAATTGAATTCGAGATGTTTTTAATTTAATGGTATCTATTATCTTAGTAAAAAAACGTAACAAGTATTAATTCCCAGGTTAAGAGAGAAACGTAAATTATACCATTAGCATAAGTTTTCAAAGTGTATCACCATCATTCTCTTGCCCATTGCCCACATTATGTGGGTTTTCAAAGTGTATATATCAGTATCATATTGTAAACTCATTAATCTTATTGTCGATTGTTCGATCACCTTCAAAACTTAACAATTTATATTCGTTTAGTTACATCTCAAAATAACACTGTGCTGACGCATACTTGGCAACTTGGCACAAAAATAATATCGCATAACAACGTAAAAACACAATGCACTTACCTGTATCTCGAGTAGCAACTCTGTTTTACGACGACGGATGTCGATCAACGTCTTCTGCTGATCAGGCGTCAGCTCTGAAAATACCACACTGAGATTCAGCCTCATCCAAAACATTGAGGTCAAGATTTAATTGGAAAACATCTAAACTAGTTCTAAGATCTACGTATACACTGGAGAATGAAACACGATCTAATTACCTGTATGAGGAAAAGGATCTCCATGATTACTTGTTGTGTTATTTCCTCCAAGGGACAAGTTTTCAAATTCACTTATCATTTCTTAACTAAACGATTTTATAAAAACAGTCAACAACAGTTTACATCGTTATTAGTGGCAGGCGGCCATATTTATTATTTACTTCACTCAAGTCAAGTCAAATCAAGCGAAGACCACAGAGTCATTATACCATGGAAGTAATATTACTCAAATAGGACTGACTGGAAGTTTTATTTATTTGCAAAATTAAAATAAGGGTTTAATTCTAGAACCCCAAGCTTTTGCCTTATTCATTTCTACTCACACTCCGTTTTGAGCAACTTGTTGCCATGAAAAAACAAATCCGGCTGAGCATCCCGGAGGCGATTCGTTTGTTCTTAGAGTGGCAGCATTGAGCATATGGTATATTGGACAGAAAAGGGACAGAATGTTCAATGTCAGTAAAAACAAAATTGTTGTATAGTCTGTGGCAGACATCGTCACGTCACGAAGTCTGTCTGTCGTCCGCTCCTCCCCTCCTCATCTGCGTTCCGCGTTCTCCTCTCCTCTATCGCCTGCGTTGCGCCAGCCTGCCTCCGAGCCGACGACGTCAACTGCCCGGTACATACAAGCAAAGCGAAGCTAGCGAGCCCAACCCGTGGTCGTTTGAGAGCTCGCTTTGCGTTTGCGTAGCCCTGCGACAACGCGAACGCACCCTCCTTTTCACATCCACATCAATAATATCTCGTGTTACATTTTTCAATATTTTTGCAGTTGTGTTCAATTAAAACCTTTGGTGTTATTATGATTTTATTTAAGAAGCTTGCGGCGTAGAATCAAGATTCAGTATTGCATCGCCGGTGTGAAACGAGCAGAAAATATGAATGACAATGGATGCATTCACCTGAATAATTTTAAGGCTGCGAAAGGATCTAATCCTTACAAAATTGTGCATGCATTTTTCGTTTCCTGTACGTCCTTTGAAGCCAGGAGATACAAGGTAAGTTTCGGAACGAATAAAGCAATTAACGTCGTAAATTTCTATCGCGTACAATGACATCTACTCAAATACGTAATAATGTAATGATTCAATTTTCCAGAATGGTATCCATACTATGATTATGGAATGAAACTTTTGTAGAAATCGCAATATTGTTCTATAGCACAACCAATAGTCAGCTGTAAAACAATTGCAATCAGCTGATTGATAATCTTTGACCCCAAAACAGCTGATTGTGTTAGGTATTGTATTAAGTCGCAATACTTGTGATATGAATCATCTTGAAATGAAATTTAATTTATTCAATTGTATAATCATGTTTAATGACGATTTTGTATTGAAAACATTTTCTAACATGACATTAAACGATTGTTAGCCAAAGTTCCTTGTTTAAATTCAAGCAATTTTTTTTCAGGCTACATCATGTTTATGCTTCACTTGTGGCCAGCCAGGACCACGGATGCATTCCTGTCTCCACTGCATATTTTTTGCCTGTTATTCCGGCCATATTCAGGATCATTCGAAAACCAAAAAACACTTTCTTTATGTTGACTTGAGCTATGGAAATGTATTCTGTGCTCAATGCCAGGACTACATTTATGATCGAGAGCTCACAGATATTGCCATGAGTCACAGGATAAAAGAAGCAAAGTAAGTTTATAGTTTGGTATGTTAGCTGTAATTTGTCCACAATCAGGTTACCAGGGTGTTGTCTTTGGTAATTTGGAACAGGTAAGATGGAGTCTTGATATTGCAACTAAATGTAAAGAACTCCCTCTAGTTCCACAACAACTGTAGGCTAGTTTTAGTGCTACTTTAATACAGGAATACTACCTATAGGCAGGGTATTGATTATGAACAGTCAAGGTACATTAATACTGGTAGTAGAGAAAGTTATTTACTTATGTTTAGTTGCAATTATATGAGTCTACCTTACTGAATACAGAGAAGTCTATAATAGAGCAAATTGTTTGTAAGCAGCTTGATTTTTTTTAGATAACCTACTTTAACCTTCCACAATCAGCAGAGACTATTAGCTTTTTAAATATATGCCTTTCTTATCTTTGGTTGACTTTCATTGCTGCTGACTTCTTCACGGAAAGTGGAACATTAGTGGAACTATTTCTTATAAAATTTTGCTACACTGCAAATTATTATTCTGAAATTCCCTGAAATATAGAGATGGACTGGAAAGATCTTTTGTTTTTTTTTAACTTACAAAATATTCTTTGTTACAAAATGATCATACATGGATGGTTTTTCACCATTAGCTACACTTATGGTTTAAAAAACGAGGTTTAAATAGTTAATATTTTGCAACTAAAAATGTTGATTATTTTACCGAAAATATAAATATCAAAAATACATTATAAAACTACTTAGAAGGCGCGCGGCGAAGCCGTTGACGCAGAGTCCATTTTTGCTTAATCCACGCGCCTTCGAACTTGTGTAAACCTGGTACAGGCTCCTGGTTCCTGTACAAAACGTTTTCGTGGTGTTTGCAGGTCGCTTGGTATCAGCGCGCCGTTCTTGCCATGGCTCCCGAACACGAGCGAGGCGTCAGCGCTTCGGCGGCTGAGGAAGCGCCGTCTCATCAGCCCGCACACGACCATAGGCCTCCGCGGACTCCAGAATCTGGGCTCAACTTGCTTCATGAACTGCATTGTTCAGGTAGTCAATTGCTGTACTATTAGAACAGGTTATTGGTTGAAGACATGAAAAAAAGAAACACAAGTATCACTTTGCTTTGCATGGTGTTTCCATACCTACTGCTTTTGAGACACTTCAGTAAGTATACATTTTTCACTTTATGCCCCAACGTTAAGGTTCAATATTCAGCTATAGGTATCCAATGAAACAAATTATTAAAGGTCATAATTTTTGATCAACTGTTTTGTACACAAATAAAAATCTGTTGGTGTTACTTGCCAATTGCGTTCAATGAATTTATATTAGCTCACTTAATACTTTATTGGTATGTTTATGTTGATAAAAGTTTACTGCAGCAATATCCTGCCTTCTACTACTACTACTACTACAGCCTATTTACGGCCCACTGCTGGGCACAGGCCCCCTCATCACGAGAGGGTATCCTGCCTTGTTTCATTGTAATATTATTACTTACGACTTACGTATTTACAATGATTACTTATGAATATGAATATATTTCAGGCATTAATCCATACTCCATTGCTGCGGGACTACTTCCTTGGTGAGAAGCACAAGTGTAAATCCCAAGGATCGGGAAAGTGTCTCGTATGCGAAGTCTCTAAGCTATTTCAGGTGAGTTACATGGAATATTTAATTGAATCATTGTTTTTGTATTGCAAAATTATATCCACCCCTATGTAGGCGTAAATATGTAACACACTTACGTGTCTTTTATCTGACAAATGGAGTTGGTTCACAAGTGTGGAGGATTTTAATAATATTTTTGCAGTTGACTGATTGTACCTACCTTAACTGTCATCATCAGTAATTAAGAATGGGAAATAATCTGAAACTTACGGCTACAACAAAAGGGACGTATCATATTGCGCCCTTCTAATCATCACATATTTGCCATGACTGACTGGAACTGTGATAATCTGATAATGCAGTTTCAATTGGCGTCTTGACTACTCTTGACCTAGTCGTTTTAGATAGCACCTACTATGTGTATTTCAAGTGGCCAAATTTGTATGACAATTAAAAATAGAACTTGAAATCAAAGCGTTGTCTTCCAGGAATTCTACTCCGGTGCAAAGACTCCTCTGACGCTACACCGTCTGCTGCATCTGATCTGGACGCACGCGCGCCACCTGGCGGGCTACGAGCAGCAGGACGCGCACGAGTTCTTCATCGCCACGCTCGACGTCCTGCACAGGTAGTGGCTCTACTCCGACGACACTCTGTGACGTCACCCCGACTGCTGCGTCTGATCTGGACGCACGCGCGCCACCTGGCGGGCTACGAGCAGCAGGACGCGCACGAGTTCTTCATCGCCACGCTCGACGTCCTGCACAGGTAGTGGCTCTACTCCGACGACACTCTGTGACGTCACCCCGACTGCTGCGTCTGATCTGGACGCACGCGCGCCACCTGGCGGGCTACGAGCAGCAGGACGCGCACGAGTTCTTCATCGCCACGCTCGACGTCCTGCACAGGTAGTGGCTCTACTCCGACGACACTCTGTGACGTCACCCCGACTGCTGCGTCTGATCTGGACGCACGCGCGCCACCTGGCGGGCTACGAGCAGCAGGACGCGCACGAGTTCTTCATCGCCACGCTCGACGTCCTGCACAGGCTCGACTCCGACGACACCGTGACGTCACGCCGACGGACGCACGCGCGCCACCTGGTGGGCTATATTAAGTTTAAAAATGAGGGCCACTGAGTTCGGGAGCCACTGCCCCACCTTGTCCCCGAGTAGCTACGCCGTTAACCTGATTGTAAGGGACGAACAGTGGACGAATCATATGACCGCGAATGCGTGCCAACCCTGAAAACTAAAATTGAATGTCTTTATGCTAGTAATTTCATCGGCTCAAAACCCTTTCCCTTTCCCGGAACACAGCAATGTGGGCACTTATGTTTACCTACAGGTTAGCGGGTTGTTTGTACCTATACGTACAGCCCCTGCATCAGGTCTTATCACTGGCAATGGTCCCAAAGAGAGTACTGACTACCAGGCTTGAGACCAGGCCCTCCATAAATACCACTGGCAACGTTGGTACTACACCGACAAGATAGAATGCCACCTGATTCACCTGGTGTCAAGCTTATCAGTTGTCGAGCCTATGAAGACATTGCGTGACAGCCGTCGATAGCCAACTTGAAGTATATGTGTCCATCCAGTGAAAGTCTATCTTATTATTTACTACCCGATGCCCGCGAACATCGTCCTGCGTAGACTTAGAATTTGCGTACCCTATGATACTATAAATATAGACAGTTATAGTTATAGAAGTATTGACAAATTGGTTTGACCCGTGGAAAACCAGTTCCTATAAAAAGTATCCTATGTTATTGCCCAGGTCTCAAACTATCTCCATACCAAATTTCATCCAAATCGGTCCACTCGTTGCGACGTGAAGGAAGGACAAACAAACACACACACTTTCACATTTATAATATTAGTATGGATTATATTTTGCAGACATTGCATGAACGGCGTAGAAGACACGGAGAAGAAAGAGAACGTGCGCTGCAACTGCATCATCGACCAGATATTCACGGGCGGGCTGCAGAGCGACGTCGTCTGCACTTCCTGTTCGGGCGTCTCCACTACCATCGACCCTTTCTGGGACATCAGCCTGGACGTCGCCGGGCCCGGCTCGCTCCAGGCTTGCCTAGAGCGGTTCACACGCGCTGAACACCTCGGTTCGGGCGCCAAAATTAAATGCTCCAACTGCCGCGCCTACCGGGAATCAACCAAACAACTCACCCTCGAAACGCTCCCCATCGTCGCCAGCTTCCACCTCAAACGGTTCGAGCACTCCTCGCAAATAGACAGAAAGATATCCACCTTCGTCTCCTTCCCCGCTGAATTGGACATGACGCCTTTTATGTCGTCCCATCGACGCGCGGTCGACACCGGAGCGGCGGATAATAATAACGCCCCCGAAGGCATTTTCGAGGATAACAGATACTCGTTGTTCGCCGTCGTTAACCACTTGGGGTCACTTGACGCGGGACACTACACGGCTTACGTTCGACAAATGAAGGGGAGCTGGTTCAAATGCGACGACCACATGATCACTCGCGCCTCGCTGCGCGAAGTTTTAGATAGTGAAGGGTATGTATACATTTTATCCGGTTTGAAGGACAATTTTTTTTTTTTTTTTTAATATTGTGTTTTCTCTTCAACAGATACCTCCTCTTCTACCACAAGACTGTATTGGAGTACGAATGTGAAGTCATGTAATTTAAAGGTAATTCAAACTGAATACCGTGTGCCCGACGACGATTCTACCTTTAGGTGTTTTGTCTTTGAATTATACGATGGTATACTTTTAGGTGTATTGTAAAATCCATGTTCTCATCAATTAAATGTTTTATGCAGGGTTGAAGCAGTTTGGGCGCACGGTGCAATTTATTTTATAGAATTTCCGTGGGTGAAAAAATACGCCGAAAATTATGACATACTTACGGGAAAATTTATTGAAGTAGATATATTATGAAAAAGTCATGTTTCCTCTCGTGATATTAGTGGGTAGATGTTGAAAAAAAGAAATGATCTTCTCGTTCGATGTTTTATGCGGAGTGATCCACGAATTTGTTAGTCTTAAGCTTTAATGTATTATCGTGTCGTAGGAAAGGACCAGGGCTGTCCGGTGATCGGAAAAAATCTGTACAGTTCTTACGTTTCAGTATAACCATGTATAAGTTTATATGATTTTCAAAGCCAAAGCGAGCAAGTGTTTTCTCCATATCAACATTTTTATTTTTACTTGCTTTGACTCTTGTCGCAAATGTGAATTATGGAACCCTTTTAAATTTACCTAGTTTAAGTGTATCAATGAATTGTGTGAGATGTAATCCAATGTACACTTGTGTTGTCCCCATATAACGTGTGACAGGATTGAATGGTGAATATCTTGTATTGCTAACATAACTCCTCTCGTGTTAGCGACATACTATATTTCCTTGTAGTCACCGTATCGAACAAATTTCAAACTACCTCGCCATCCATCTTTGCATTTCACTTGAGCCTTGTAACATTGAATGCTAAGCCTGGGTTGCATAGAGAAAGTTAACGTCCGTTAAATTATGGCGCCAGCTATCATTCCACACAAGCAAGTATTAAGAACCATTTACCAGTAGTCCGACAACGTTCTAGTTGAATGCATTCCGCCACAAATTATATGACGCCAGTCTTGTGTAAATCGGTGGGATTTGAATTCTTTATCAATCCTTGATGTAAATTTACAGTTAAAATAGAACAAATCCTGTTAAATCATCATGCGCGTGCATAGGTAGGTATCAAATTTAGCTATTAATAACACTCCTAAGTAGAGAGCCCGACCTACTAAGAGATTGCACTCGCCGACCCTGCCGCTCCCTTCCCCGCAAACCTCTCATCTTTTAAAGCGCCCAAGTACATGAGTCGGCCGACTGTTAGTAATATTAAGAGAGAAGAATACCTACTACGCGTCCATACAAAAAGCGAAGACTTTTTCCACTTTTAAATATTTTCCAATCTCCATGATTTTTTTGTATGTTATTGACACAATGGAATACTAGGTTTATAGGTTTTCCTTTTTTTTTAATTTGCAATGGATTCAAAGTTCTTGCAATTTAAAAAAAAAGTAAAACCTATAAACCTAGTTTTTCATTGTGTCAATAACATACTAAAAAATCATGGAGATTGGAAAATATTTAGAAGTGGAAAAACGTTTTATCTTTTTGTAATTTTTGTATGGACGAGTACCGTACCGGCCGAGTACTATTCTTCCCTCTCAAGACGTGGAAACGTCATTTTTCATCTCAGCAGGCATTTTTAACGGACATTAACTTTTTGATGCAACCCAGGCATAATTGTGGATATCTCTAGTATTACCTAGGACATAGGTGCTTACCTATTTAGATACATGTGAAGCTGGATACCAAGTGTTAATTACAATATCACGACCACGTGTATTCAGCTCTTAAATGGTTTGGTTAAGTAGTTAGTAACCTGTGACTGAACTGACATTAGCTTTATGTGATATATAATATTTATGACTTGTATATTAAGATGTAGTTAGCTCTAAAAAGAATTCAGAGAAGTAGACTTATTTTGTTCGTTTTTTTTATTTGATGCTTATATGGACGTTACTAGCAAATGGTGATGGATTTTTTTTATCAAATGACTGTATTTTGAGTTAATACTATTAGAATTGTGTTGCTTTGAGAATGATTATGTTATCAAGAGTATCTGCTCCGTAAGCTGAATTATTTTGTACAGTCAAATGCAAAGATATGTACCCTGTCAAAGCCGTTAATCGCGACTTCGTCCCAAATAGACTGAATTTCCATACCTAATGATGCTATACATACAGACGGTTATAGTAGTAGTAGTAGTAGAAGTACTGAAAAACTGGTTTGACCATTGGAAAACCCGTTCCCATGGAAATACCGGAATAAAAAGTATCGTATGTTATTTCCGGGATCTCAAACTATCTCCACGTTAAATTTCATCAAAATGGGTTCTGCCGTTTTGACATCAAGGAAGGAGAAACAAACAAACTTTCATATTTGTAATATTACCAGCTTCTGCCTGCGACTTCGTCCGCGTGGAATTCGGTTATAGCGTTCCTGCGGGAATTGAGTGTTATGAATCATTCTATCTATTTGAAAAAAACGCATCAATATCCTTTGCGTAGTTTTAAAGGTCTAAGCATACATAGGGACAGACAGACAACGAAGCGACTGTTTTATACTATGTATAGTGACTATGGAAGTATGGATCGGTATGTAACATATTTTACCGGCTTTACCGCGTTGGTCGGCTACATATCTGGGCCCTTGACTGTATGATGAATTGCATTACACTATTATGAATTTATTTATCACTGAAATATGATATAAAAATAACTTTATTATTATTTACCAAGCGCTGCCATATCATATTAAATTGTTGTTTGGGTTAATGAGTAATCAATAAGTCCTGATGGCATATACTTTAGTCACGTCTCGGTATTTTATCCTGATTGGTGGCTGGCTATGTATTTGAAAAATAAAATGGCCGAAATCACGAATATATAAATATTACGATAGTGATTTGAAGATGGTATAGTATTTACATGTAAATAGCAACTATGTACTGTTTCTCTTTTCGGTGGAATGATTACAAAATATTTTATTCTTATAAACATGATTATGGTTTTAATACCTAAGCAGTTTGCCAGTATCGTAAATGGTTATTTTGCATTTAATAATGTATTAGTGATTTTTATCCGAGCCTAATAAATGTATAATTTGCGAAACTGTGTCGATTGATATATTGGATTGGAAAGAGTGCTATCAAATATAAAATATAATTTTTATGATAATCGCTGGTCTCTTCGTCGTCAGTAAAATTAAGTTGCATTTATCATTTCTATGAGAAATACAGGTAGGTACTTATTTTTTTTCCTAAACATAGTTCATAAGCAGAATGTCTAAATGTACAATCATTGGTGTTATGGAGATACAGTATATTCCATAAATTAAAATCTGAATGTGTGTTTACAAATCGTTGTTAAAATTGATGTTCAAACAATCGAATTCCAGTAACTTCTGCTGTTAAATGTCATACATGTGAATACTATCAATATGGGAATAAAAACATTTATGAAAGACTCTTTCCTTGTTTTGTTTGCCTATTTATAACCAGAGACAGTGTTAAGAGGGTTTATTCCGAAAGTTGGCAACGTTTCGCTGTTTTTATTAATTTCTCAATATTACCTAATTAAAAAAGAAGTTATCATTCTATGGTTGAATGACGCGTCTCGTTTTATATTTGTTGGTAAGGCATTTAAATGATAAGATTACATCAAAATGCATGGGAAATGCGATGGAGAGTTTTCAAAAGATAGTACTTCCATAATCCTACAAATTTCGTGTTCCTATGATAATTGTTGCAATCCATACTTAATGTTTTATTCAACCATAGAGCGATAATTCATGTTTTCATTCATGGCTTACACGTGCCGAACGGGCTAGAAAATCGGTGCCGCTTTATACGGAAACAGACACGAGCGTGAGGCCTACTTTGATGGGATAAGGCCACAGTGGGAGTTGGGCGTGCAACAGGGCAGGGCGTTCATGTACTTACAATTATATCTAATGATATTGTACCTAAATAGGAAAGATTTGGTTGTTTTAGTGGAAAACTTGGTTCTACCTCCGCTCCGCTTCGCATGCATGGTCGAGGCTTCGAATCCGGCTCGCACCTCCTTAAGTGCGAAATTCACTTTGAATTTACCACTGATCTCTTCAATGAAGGAAAATATCATGAGGAAAACTGCACGCATCTGCGCAGTAATTCAAGCATGTGCGTGAAGTCCCCAATATGTACTGACCCGCGTGGGGACTATAGCCCAAACCCTCTCGTGATGAGAGGGAGGCTCGAGAGGGTTGTGCCCAGCAGTGGGACGTAAAAACCCGGTCCTACATTCTTCATTATTGGTCATCACGGAATAAACAAGGACCAAATAAAACAATGTTAACATTCAAAATTTTATAATATCACAAAATTAACTCATACAATTCAGATCAACGGAAATTTCCAATAAATTAATCTTGTTTACCGTCATTTTATGACAAAACAATTTAAATTCACAAAAATATTTGAGTTAAAAAAATAAATTTCGTCTTATCCTAATATAATGGAACTAGCGACTAATTTATACTGCAATTGCTTTACAATATTTATGTCGGATTATCCATGTGGAAGATAGTTGCGACCATTTGTAAGAATTGTCAATTTTTATTAAAAATATATATTAAAAACTCACGTTCCCAGTGAGTCCCAAGTATAGCAAAAAATATTAAATTCGTGCATCTATACAATCTTGCAAATACACAAATAGGAAAATAAATTACTGAAACGGTTTTTTTTAGAAATGCCCGGTTACTGATCTCAATGGTGATTTGCGTACATTTCAATAGCTGGTAGATATAAGGCAGTTGCAACCGAACTTAAGGTTTAAAGTTCAACTTGAGCGCCGTGACGCGTGAGCAATCCTATAGGGAATAGGGAGATCCCTATTTAAGACTTCGAATATAGCCCCTGTAAGTTAATCCGCCACTGCCTTATACCTACCAGCTAGTTTAGCCCCAGGCTGAGTAAGCTAGAACCTAGGGCGGCTAATTTAGGGCGGACATTTTGCACGTCAAAATCTTTTTACATGATTGTGTACAATCGCCATCAGCTATATTTGAACATGCTCTCTAACGTCTTTACAATACAATCATATTTCTAGATATTTTTATCACCTTGTTTGTCCATATGAAGAAACACGACTGTACAATCACCGGCAAAGGAGCTTGGCAGTTTATTGCTTTGTCACAGATGGTCACAGTAACGTGAAATGAGAGTAGGGGCTATATTCGAAGTCTTAAATAGGGATCTCCCTGTTCCCTATAGGATCGCTCACTCGTCAAGTTGTACTTTAAATCTAGCTGTTTAAAGTTCACGCGAAGCGTGAGCGATCCTATAGGGAACAGCGAAATCCCTGTTTTAAGACTTAGAATATAGCCCTAGTATGGACCTACTAATTTCCCAAGCCAAGCTACTTTCAAAAGTGTTCTAACTGTACTTCTAAGTCAATAAGGCCCGTAAGGTCGGCAAAATAGCTCACTGGCTGCAAATGTGTTAATCCGCAACTGATAATGCACGTGTAAACTAGATTAGTGTCCAAATACAAATACTTGATATTCGTTCAAACATTAAATTTGATATCACATTCATGTCAGACTAATATTGAATATTAGATACAATATAATGCCTTATTTTTAAGTCGAACATTCTACAATTAGAGGCCGTTGATTTATTTACCATTCACAACTATGGTAGTTCTGAACATTGATATTGTGAACCGTAGGAAAAAAATGTCTGAACCACTTCACGATTCACTTTGTCAATATAGAGAAAATGCACAGTTGTGTAATGTTTAAACAATATCAATATTTATTTAGAGGTACTTTAATAAAGGCCATTGATTGTAGTATGCGTTCTGTTTGCATCAAACTTAACTCTACCTAAGAATATGTTAACCACTAATAAAACGACCTATTCTAATATACTTTTACTGTCTTGTTAGTTAGCACCTAAAACACATCCTTGAATTGACTATGATGTGGAACTGCGTAGATATATAAGAACCGCTAGATATTAATAGAGCAACAATATTAATAGTAATATGCATAGATTTTGACACCTAGAGAGAGATAAATCTATTTTAACATTTTATTGTTGAAGGTAAACGTTACTTAACTAAGTGACTAAAAAAATGGTAGCCCTAAAAATACTTCAGCGTGAAGGAAGGCCTTGCGAAGAGCTACGATAATAGACCTTAAAGCTCAGTGAGAAGGTTCAAGATTAGACATTCTACTCAAGAAAATCGTAATACATATTAAGATAGCTATTAAATTTTGCCATAATTTATTACTTGGGTGAATAAACTTTTTTATGTCAATAGTTGCCATGGTTACTGTCCCCTGGGCCACTTTTTAAACTGCTATTCTGTGGCTTTAAATACACTAAATGTGGGGTTTCTTTGCCATTTTCAATCCCTTCCCTAATGAATCACTTTCTAAGAAACCCCTCTCATTTTGTCCCCTGGAAAACGGGACAGAATAACAACAAGAAATAGTTGATTGACCCACTTGTCAAAATACTTATTATGATTTTTACCTATAAATAAGAGTAATTACAGTGCAACATGAATTAAGTCAAGATGAAAATGAAATCAGATTTGATTTATCAAAGTGGTGGAAAGTGTACAAAACACTGAAATCCTAACATGGTTCAAACAGAAGTCTAATTTTATTATTGTCCAGGATTTTTGTACGAATCATTTCAGCTGGTGTCTGTGAAAGAACTCAAATAGTGATGGTTTATAAAGATTTCAGACCAAATTTCAATACTTAAATACCTACAATTTCGAGTTTACTTCGCGGTTCGAGAGCATGATTGCATCCATTGCATCCAAATACATATTTGTAGATGTAGTTCACCGGAACGCTTGACAAATAATAAAGGTGAACCAGTACTGGGTATATGTGGTATACCTTTGGTTTACTTGGTTTCATTCGTCCCCGACGGAGGAGCGGGTGCTTCGTCGAGTAAATTCTCAAGTTGTTTGACGTCAGTGACTGGGAGAGAGCAAGCGTAGCGGCGACACACGTAAGCCGTTGGCGCGTCGCCGGCGGACCTGATGCGGCTTAGCACTGAAAATTACAATGGCATCATTCTAAACGCGGAAGTCTTTCAAATAAGTATGACAATTCGACAATGTGCGATTGTTCACCGAGCAAGCGACTATCTACTAACACATACTATTAATCTAACTACTATTTTTCGTGTAAATAATACAAGCAGTGCGTCCAAAACTTCTGTATCAGCGTTTACGCACTGCATCTGATCCGAATCCGATTATGAGGCTGTGTTTCCATCGGAGATGTGCGAGAATGCGTTGCAGGGGTGTGTTTGTCATGAACCAATAGAAACACTTAATTTCGTTCCGCTGAAGTGTTTCTATTGGTTCATGACAAACACATCCCTCGCAACGCATCCTCGCACATCTTTGGTGTAAACGCAGCCTTACTGACTGAAGTGTCGTTTTTAAAGTCATCACCTGACGCGTCACTGGGCGGTGCATTGAAGCTTACATTTGCAATGAGGGTTACCGTATTTTTGCTCTCTGGCTAATGGCGTTGGAAACTGCGTTCGAGGTGGTGATTGGAGGGATGTATAGTTCTCAACGATGTTGTTGAAGCAGGTGGCATTCTGTGGTATCTGCCTACGCCAACGGGGAACAGGCGTGAGTTTATGTATACCGTGCAAAATAGCCAATGGCTGCCTTGGCCGACACCAACGCCACTAGCAGATTATTCGCTCGCGGTAACCCTCTATATGCGTGCAGGTGAAAGCGTTAAGGTGAGGAGCTGTATGTGTGCAGTGATTGGGCAGACGCTAGGGCGACGGCACTCACGTATCTCGGACATACCCGCGGGCGCGTCTGCGGGGTCGGCGACGGCCAACACCCGCCCCGGGAGCAGCCGCGAGCGCACAACTCGCACCAACTCCAGTGTACGTGGATCCGAACACCCGCCAGTTATGAGGACCTGCAGAAAAAAACAATCAATAGGCAGGTTTGCAACTCCTGTCTACGTAGATCCGAAAATCTTCCAGCTAGAGGCCCTATAAAAAATAATCAGTAGGTATACATATCGAGTGATACTATGCAATGGACCGACCAGATCAAATCCGTTGGCAGACAGACCATGAATTCACCAGAATGTCTGCCTATCGACAGAGATATCACGCGGAGAGTGTAAGAGCGGTTTCGCACTACATCCGATCCAAATCCGTGAAAATACGGTCCGGGGTAGTCGTAGACCTACTTGTATGTACCCGTCATCCGATTTCTATCCGATCTATTTAGTGCGTAAAGTGCCACTTCGGACCGTATTTTCACGGATTCGGATCGGACGTAGTGCGAAACAGCTCTTATAGTACCTTTTTGCGATCGGATATCGGTGGTTCTAATCTAAATAAATACTCAATTCTTTTCCTATCTCTGGAAACAGTAAAGAGTAAGTCTTCTAGATTTGTAAAGATAGCATTACCTGCGTAGGAGAATCGTTGTAGAACATAAGCGCCGACATCATCTCCGGGAGCGCTGTAGGCGAATCATTGAGCCTCTTCGCGAAGGCGCTCAGCAGTCTCTTAGCCATGTCGCGTTCCGCGGCGCCGCCTGCCTCGACCGCGCTCTTGTCGGCGTAGGCGGCCAGGCGTTGGAGGTTGTGGCACGACACACTGTTTCCTGACGGCTCTGCACCGTCTTGATCTAGAAATGAGGACGAGGAATCTGGAGAATCTTCTAACTCTTTGACTTCCACTGGTAGCCAAAGCTTACTGGGTAGAATGTACCTATAATTGGTCGTGTGCGTATAGTTCAAAGCAAGGGAGCAATTCTGTAGCACGTTCCCGTGGAAACTATGCTTTCTTCCGGGATAAAAAGTAGACCAAAACTTTGTCCTTTCCCGGGACTCCCAATTATCTCCATACCAAATGTGCCGACTCGACAGTAATCGTCACCCGTAGAGGCAAAAGTATCCGCCTTTCTCCTCGTCCCAGAAAAGAGCATACTGTTTCTGCTGGTTTTGTTTCGAGGTTAGACTTAACATCTTGTTTCATTATTGCATGGTATTGAATCATGTAACCACTACGTTATCTTACCTCCCTTCAACCGCAGCACGATAGTGTGGTCGTCATCCGCAGAGGCAAAGTATCCTCCATTCTGCTCGTCCCAGAACAGGGCATCCTGTTTCTGCTGCAGCTCTCGCGCCCAGTTCAGCCAGCGAAGGTCAAGTGAAGCCTCATACAAATCTAGGAGCCCTTTCACCAGGAATGCATAGTCGTCCAGGAAACCCTTGATTGGCTTTTCTCTGGAAACAAAAAACATATGAGTCATTAAAGCAGACAGAGAGTGTTTAGAATAAGTACAGATGAATTGCGCTTACATTTGGGCCACTGAACCATCTTCAGCTCTGTAGCAAGAATGAATCAGCGTTTTCGAAACCGGATCGTATAAGTACTTCTTGATGAAGTCAGCAGTTTTTATTGCATCTTCCACATATTCTTTTTCCCCCAAGCCCTGACCAGCTTGCGCTAAACCAGAGATCATCAAGCCATTCCACGAGCACAGCATTTTAGTGTCGAGATGGGGCCGAGGTCTCTTTTGACGCGCTTCGTAAAGAATATCAGTGCAGTCTGAAATAACTTGTTTGAATTGCTCAATAGACAGTCCAAACTTTTTCGCCGTTTCCTCTTTGCTGCCATAGACAATCAATACATTTTTCTTCGTAAGTTCACCATGGGGATCGCTGTCCATAGAAACGTTGCCATCTTCATCAACACTGAAGTAATCATTGAATACATCCAAGTAGGCAATGTCGTTTATTTTCTTACCAGCAAGCAGAGATTCAATCTCCTCGTAGTCCCAGACGCAAAATGCCCCTTCCTTCTTATGGGGTGCACCATGTACTGGGTACGAATCCGCATCTTCGGCGCTATAAAATCCACCGAATTTATGTCTCAGATCTCTGTTGACATACTTAATAATGTCGCGTACGACTTCAGCGTAGAATTCATCTTTTGTCGCAAGATATGCGTCTGTATAGCAAGCAGCCAACTGAGCTTGATCATACAACATTTTCTCGAAGTGAGGCACGTGCCAATCGTTGTCCACAGAATACCTGGCGAAACCACTCGAGATGTGGTCATGGATACCACCCTTGGCAATTTTCGTCAAGGTGTGCAGACACATTTCCAAGCACTGCTTTCCTTCGGGATTAAATTTATCACGAGCATAGAAATGGAAGAGGAAATTCAAAATGGAGCAATTAGGGAATTTCGGTGCCAAGCCAAAACCACCGAAATCTGGTTCAAATGTAGCAATAAAGCGCTGAACGCATCTGTTCCAAGTTGCTTCTCCTGGAACTGACGGAGTAGAATCATTATCCACTTTGGATAAGTTTTGCAGGGCATCCATAATTGCAACGCTTGCTTCAAGAAATTTTTCATTATTCTCTTTCCATTTTTTAGCCAGTGATAGGAGAATGCTTTTGAAACCTGGACGGCCCCACTTGTCTTCGGGAGGAAAATAAGTGCCTCCAGTGACTGGACGTAAATCGGGAGTAAGGAAGACAGACATAGGCCATCCACCACCGCCAGTTGTGGCCATCACAAACAGCATGTAAATGCGGTCTATATCCGGGCGCTCTTCGCGATCAACCTTTATGTTAATGTAGTGTTCATTCATAATTTTGGCCACTTCCTCATTCTCAAATGATTCTTTCTCCATAACATGGCACCAGTGGCATGTGGAATAACCCACTGATAGAAAGATGAGTTTGTTTTCCTTCTTGGCCTTGTCTATGGCTTCTTGGCACCATGGGTACCATTGCACTGGGTTGTGAGCATGCTGCAGTAAGTATGGCGATTTCTCGGACGCTAAAGCGTTAGTGTGTTTTGGTACTTCAAGAGGATTAGACTCAGCGCTGGGAGTCGCCATTTTGATAATATTGTCACTGAAACTCCTTGTGAGCTGAGGGCTGACAGCTGGGAGCTGATTATTTTGACCAAATGTGGAAATTCTGGAACAACAGTAATCGGTTTTGTTTGAATGGAAATAGCGGGAAACCGGATTTGACACAAGATTAGTTTCTTTATGTCATTGGTATATTATGCTGTATTTTAAATTAATGTTATACAATTTATCTACTGAAATGATTACTGATCTCCTTTTACATTATAATACAGCTGAATGTTCCATTGGAAGACTAAACCAGTACCACATGCATTGTTGAACATATGCAATATGCTACTTGATACCTATTATGATAAGAATATGTAATGTATGTAATTTAGGTCACCTTCACTATTATAGTCTGCAAATATAATGGAACCTTTCATGCATTGGTTGTATTTTTTTCAGGTTTTATAAGATTAGATGATGATAACTATTTTTTTTAAATACTTATATTGAATACAACTTTTTTTATTTCTTTTTTTTTATATTGAAAACAACAACAATACCAATGCATTCTGCTCTCAAAAAAGGTAGTGAACAGAACCACCAGAAATCGGCAAAACTGAGAGTTCAGACTCTCTCACAATTTATTTAAAATAACAAATATCAATGTCAATGAAGGCCAAGGGCAAGCCCACAATGCCCATGATGGTGGATCCACTTGTCCAAAAAAACATTTTCACTTGTTAGATAAAAGGTTTTACATTTCCCTTGATTCTTTTTCCTGGATTGCCTTGTAAATAGAGAAGTTAGATTCACCTTTTTAGAAGGAACAAATAAATAGCTAAACTGCATGCATGATCACTACATAGTATAAAACAAAGTTGCTTCGCTGTCTGTCTATCCCTATGTATGCTTAGATCTTTAAAACTACGCAACGGATTTTGATGCGGTTTTTTTAATAGATAAAGTTATTCACGAGGAATGTTTTAGTTTATAATTTGTTATAGGTTAACGCTTAATTCCCGTGGGAACCCTATAACCAAATTCCATGCGGACAATGTCGTGGGCAGAAGCTACTAACTAATAAGTCTAAATATCACTGATGTTGACTGTACAAGCCTGGAGCCTGGTGATAAACACAGCGGCGTAACTTTACTACCTGACGCCCATCCCTCCATATTACAGGCTCGCTAGTGTAAAAAAATACAAATTTACATTTTTGGTTTCCTTTGCTGACGGCCTCTTGGACAGGCTCTGCCACCCTATTGAGGACATTTGTAGTGTTCCATCTTGTTTTATGTTTATAAATCAGTATATCCATACTAATATTATAAATGCAAAAGTAACTCTGTCTGTATGTCTGTTACCTCTTCACGCTTCAACTGCTGGACCGATTTGGATGAAATTTGGTATGGAGATAGTTGAAAAACGCATAGTTCCCACGGGAACGCGATAACCGAATTCCACGTGGGCGAAGTCGCGGGCAGAAGCTAGTCAATTAATAAATACTCAATATTATAGAAGGGCATAATGGAAGAACTAAATACTTAAAGAATGTAAAAAATATAGGTATTTATCTCTATATAATCAAAAGAGATTAGGACCAGCATGAACCGAGGTTAAACTTGCATAACTTTTTATTAAACTGTAAACTTTATTAATTACATAATTTAAATTCAAGCGCCTTTCTCTTTAGAGCCTAATTTCAAACAAGTGACATTCACAACACGTAAACAAAAACAAGGTCATCTAACTGAACTCAGTGATATAAATAGCAAGCTAAATATTAATTTTAGATTCACCCTAAAAACTTTAAAAGGCATTGGTACCTTTTCGACAGGCTCAAATCACGATGGGTGCACACCGGGTTGGGTAAAAGTGGCTCCTTCGTCGTGTTTTGATTCAGATTTATCGTCTTCAGTCGGCTATCACCCGTCGACAATCGCCGTAACAACAGCGCTGCCCGTCCAGTAGGCATAATAAAACAAAACAATAACGATTACGGACAAAACAGCATAGATATCAGCGGATCTTCTCAGCTTATATAATTTTGTTTTGATCCCGCAGCGCAATCACAAATACGCAAAACAAACACGCGACGATAAATTTTGACATTTACAGAAAGTGTTGCCCGCGTAAAATCACCGGAAACTAAACTGAGCATAAAATCTAGGCACAGTATATAAAAGAAATGTTGCCAGGATGGGATAGTCAAATGATAGTCTAGCTAGGGAAATTCCGAAACCTACGGGCCAGACAGGAAAAAAAAAGAAAAGATTTATCACAAAACCAAAAATGATAAATTCGTATGCTCACTGCGCTGTGGTAACTGTAAAACGTTTTTCATACGCAGAACAAAATAAAATAAGAATCGGGGAATCTGATGGTATTCTACATTTCATTTACGAGGAATTAGATATTTTATCAAATTGCTGAATTTTAAAATATCCTGATTACATACACCGCGTAAAGGCACGATGATGCATCACAACACAATAAAAAGTGTAAAATAGTTCAATAAAATCCTGATATTATCCAAACAAATCACAAGAAGTGACTTTGCTATCGGTGTCATCAAGGCGTTACACATTTTCATACCAAATACGTGAATTAAATGTAAATACTGGCCTTTGGAGTCAGGTGCTTCTGTTTTATGCGTAAAAAAGTTATTACGCCACTGTTTCTCGAGTATTTCTATTTTATTATTCAAAGGAATTGGTAAAGCTGGAGCCAACCAACCATTGGGCGGGTAATATTGTTTGAAAACCGTTATTAGATACAAAAACTGATATTTAAATTCAAACAGCGTTTACAGTGTATGAACGTAGAAAGTACCATAAGTAGATCACTCTGATGACCAAGTTTAGCTGTTTATGTTTACATGTAGGTAGTTTCATGCAAGGAACTTTCTTTCTACCTACCTATAGGAAGTAGCTACATACACAAACGATTCCTACTAACGTTAGAAATATTATTACACGTTCTCATAATAGAGGTCATTAATTCTTGCACGTCAATTTGTTAGCCATGCCTTAGCGCACCTTAATCACTCTCCTTTGGTAGGCCAAGGGGGACCGAGAGGCATTCAATCTGCACGTTTCAAAGCAAGCATCTATATTCAATGCCTGCATCTATGTATCAGTAGCAGCTATGATGAAGCCATATCGTACTTGATAATGAGAGGACAAACACGACTTTAACTCGTTCCAATAAAGTGGAAATTTTGAGCATGATCTAAATCCTTACATGAGTTTAAGGAAGTTAGCGTTTTCCCATTCAGGATTCACGCATGCGCTGAAAACGCGACGCCATTCTCACTTTCACTGCAACACAACGTGAGATGTTTTGACGTATGTAACCGGCCAGCACCATAATGTGTTCTTGACACGAAACGTGAGACTAATTCGGACATGAAGACCTGTGTGACCCCTGCCTTATGATAGTGAAGTGTTATAGATTAATTAAGACAGGTGAGTGCGACCTATTTTTTTGGTTATGTTGGCATTGTAGGTTCCCTTTGAGAACCACGTAAACAAAAGCAGTTTTCTAAAAAATAATAGTAGCATGTGTAATTAAGCACGTACATAATACTTAAAGCGTTTATGTAGTCTTGAAGTCGTTACGGTGAAGATCGTTTATGTTACTTAATTATGCAAATTGAGCGTTACAAAAAATATTTAAAGTCAATTTTCTTCTGTAGGCCGGTTACCTGTAAATTACCTGTCATTATTGCATTTATTCAACCGGCAAAAACACCTTTTCGCAAAGTATTACTGGTCGCGTATACCACAACACGTGCGAATATTAACTATAGCTAGGGGTAAGGGACCTGTGGTTGCTATGACAACGGCCGAGAGGGTTGCTCTGGGGGCTGTCGCTCCCCCAGCTGATTGCCCATCTCGATTCAGAAATTTTGCTTATAACGATATTTTAAGGCAATTAGGGTTTGCTGTCACCCATGTCAACCGGGAAATTTCAGCTAATTGTTTGGTGTGATAGGACACTTTACTTTCATCTACATATAAATCGATCCTCGATCGGTTTTAGGGTGAAGGGGTAACAGACAGACAGACTGAGTGACTTTCTGATTTATACATAGACATAAATAATACTTCGTATGGACCCGGCCTAACGTAGATACATGTCATGTTTCCCCACTTCATTGGTGTCCAATCCAAAGTTAAACGTTCATGACACTAAAGCTGGGTCACATTTTTTCAACAACGAGACGAGTTTTTAGATACTGAGAAACAGTTTCGAAAAAAGTTTTTTTTAAAACGCTTATTGTCACGCACGCTCGGTGACAGAACTTTGGATTGGACACCGTGGAAGTGGGGACATATTACGTGTACGTTAAACCATGTCTATATTATTTACGTCTATGGATTTATAACATTAGTATGGATTCCAAGGCTTTCCTTTATCCTCTGACTGCACTAGTAGAGGATAAATCGACTAGAACCATCATCCACAAAGTCAGCGAAACCCTCCCTTCTATAAACATACGAGTGGACATTATAATCCCGCAGAGATCCTCCCGGAATTCCCTTTATTGCTATGCCTACTACATTATTCTTGCCCAAGAATAATTGAAAAGCCCTGTGGCTGGACTCCAGTAATTAATGGGCAACTTACCTTTATTTATTGTGTTGTCTGTAGACAATCCAGATACCGTTTTCAGCAACTTCTAATTTAGACTTCAATGTCAGACGTCATAATTATGAGACAAGATGATATTTTTTCTATATTTTCTACATAGATAAGAGACAGCAATATTAAACCTTCTCATTAATTTAGTATGCATATTTGTTGACTGCCGGATTGGCTCAGTTGGTTGGTAGTGAACTACTGTTCTGAAGGTTGCGGGTTCGAATCCCGTCGAGGCAAAACTTTGTGTAAGTAATTAAATAATGTTTGTACGGAGTCTATTTATGTATGTAATATGGTCTAGGTCAATTCGTGTGAAATGTCCCAAGATATTTATTTTATTTACATAAAAGAAAGTCCATTATATCATTAGACCCGAAGTGCAAATTAATGTGTATTGATAAATATACGTGAAGTAACCATAAATTCAATACTACCAGAGACAATGTTGTTTACCTTGCTTCGTCTATGGTACTATAATTCAGTACTAGGTACTACATATATTGATGGACAGTGTCGGTAGAAATAGGTAGGTAGGTAACCTGCACATTTTATATTTACCTACGTAGGTAATAAATGTATTTAATTTCTTATTGTTTCAGATGTGCCAAATACAAATAAGTTTTATACAATAATGTGCCTTAAACTCTTCCACCCGACCCTCCCGTTAGTAAATATTTCCAAAAATTCGTAAAAGAAAGTTCAAAATCGATTTCCGCCAATACCATCCAAAATACGGTCCGAACAATTTAAATATAATTAATATTCTCTAATAATTTTGAGAACTTATTGTCCAATTGTCCAGATACTTAAGCTCATTAAGTTTAAAATAAAGTAAAAAGAATTCAAGTGTGTCAAATGTAAACAAGTGCTTTAATATATCGGTACCCTGTCATGGTTAGGTTAGGTTAGACTTTTAAAGACTGAATGGTACAGCACCAGTCATGTCGGTTTGGGTGGGGAGCGGGCGCGGCGGCGCGCTCGCCCCGCCGGTCACCACCGCAGTGCTGTCCACCAACACGTCCATGGAGTCAGGCATCGAGGCTGGGGTGCTGCCGACAATCACGGGGTCCCTCGCGTCGGCCCGGGACTCGCTCGGCTCCCTGTCGCGCGCGGCGGAGCCCCTCTACGACACCGACCACACAGACCTCGGCTCAGAGCTGGATGAGACAGAGATCAGACGCGAGTTGATGCATGATGTGAGTATTTAGCAGAAATTACTGAAGTGAAGGTACCTACTTGTGAAGGAAAATTTAAAAATGTACCTCCCTCTCGTGATGAGAGGAGGCCTGTGTCCAGCAATACGCAAATAGGCTACAGTAGTAGTAGTAGTACCTACTTAATAGGTGACTGAAGACTTATTCCAGACCGATTTCGGTCATAGGCGACTATTTGTTTCTGATGACTTGAATGCTGCTGATGTATCCTTAAATAGTAGGTAGGTGGGATATATTATTTAGGCTAGAACGATTTCCACGAGTAATTCACTAATCGAGTCAGGATTAAAACCTCGTAGTGTTACTGGCCGAATTTTCCATTACGTAGTACAAAAAGAACTTAGTATGTGGCACTTATTTATATGTTCATTGCAAGCATAAATTTCGCGCTATTAATACACTATGCTATGTCTAACTGAAACTGTAATGCAATGTAATGAAAAAGCAACTGACTGAAAAAATCTCTTAATTCCTAGTAAAGTAGTAACTAAATAGATCATGTGCAGCTCATATTGGGCACTATGTGTGCTCGCCTATCCTCCTGCTGACCGTATTTAAAACACATTTAAGTTTTTAATTTTTATTTTCAGAAATGGCGGTTACTCTTTGATAAGGTAAGTTTTTATAAAATGAGTGTAGATACAGTTTCGTATGCTACTGCACATAATTAGACCTTTAAACACTCGTGCGATATTATTATGAAACTCGCCTCGCGGCTCGTTTCATAAAACCCCACTCGTGTTTTAAGGACCTTTATTATGTAGCAGTTACATGAACTACAATTAATTAGAATAATAATTATGCATAAGTTAGGTTTTAATAATAATTTATGTCGGCATTAAGATTTTCACTGAATTATTATCAACAAAAGTCATAGATTTCTTTCCTCGTTTATGTTTTAACTGAAATTTGAATAACGATTCGTCTTGTGGAGTGGAGACCTTCAACCGCTGCTCATCTTATAGTCCTTATCAAATAGATTACATCGCTGGAAAAAGTACCAATTTATATGCATGTTCGCACGTGAGGCGAGAGATGTGTTCCCCTGTCAGCGCCCGCACTCCATCATCCACAATGTCTTATTTTATTTTGTTTCGCTACCTCTTTTTATCTCATGATACAAAATAAATATTAATAAAAGTGCCGCATAGTACATATCCGCATATGGTTAGGGGAGGTGAAATTGTGGAAATGGCGCGTGCTAGTAATTTGGAATCTCTTACTTACTTACATAAAAGATAGATATATAACTGCCTCTACTACACTACTGTGTAGTCGATATCATCCCTACAACTGTAACTTAACTTATACCTATTATAAGACATTTCACTTAAGCATGCTAGTAGTAGTAGTAGCTAACGTATAGTTAAAGCATTAATTAGCCCACGTACTACGTGTGTGGCGAATTGGCGATCACGACTGCAATTTCAGTTCCTAAGCAATATGAAATTTTGTGAGCATAAAATGTGACATAATTTTTGTTTCATATTTTGCCAACATTGATATTTTACTGTCGGGGACAAGCCTTGTTTAGGCATCGATATCAATAAAGATAAAATCATGAATTTAAAATCTTATGAGCACTCCGTTCGCCATAAAGGTTCGGCTAACGCGTGATAATTCATAAAAACTGTCGTTTATGATACAGAAACAAATTTCGGGGAATATTTTTCTTTTTTGACTGATTAAAATGTACAGAAGCGAGGTGAGCGGAGTTTTATAAGCAGATAAAGGCGCGCTGGCCGGGCCATCAAAGGATGTGCGCGCACGTCGGGGACATTTCAGATAATACGGGTTGGAGATAGGGCGCTTAACGTTTTTTGTCTTTCTTTTCGGGAAATTATATTGTCACAACAGTAGAGTGATCATGTGCGAAGTTATGGGAGTTAGAGGAAGGCGCTTCGAGTGAAAGATCGTCGTGGACGTGACAAGACTAGTAGGCGCGTCTATCTGTAGTATGTACCTACGTATTTTTCCTTCAATTGGGTAGTGAACCAAACAAACTTTATTAAATTTCAAAAGTTCAGTTATCATACATATACGTAAGTACTTACATAATGGACTCACGTATGGTAGGTACTTTGACACAAAATTAAGCACTCATATTGCTTTCAAAGATTTGTACAAGTAGGTAGGTACTTTGATTTAGGTCCCCGTACCTACACTTTTTAAATTAAGCTAGTTACGTACCATCCCCGAATGCGATAGTGAAGCCACTTAGAATCATTTAGTACCTATTTATCCACATCCAAAATATTGTTTTATAATTAACATTTTCTTTCAGTTTGACCCGGAAGGCTTTGGTGAGATTCCTTGGCCGGATTTCATAGTGACTCTACAAAACCCCGATTTCAAGTCACAAGTACCACCACACAAACAAGAGGTAAGTAGGTACCTAACTAAACCCTGTCATCTTCAATCGATTTATAGAATGAGCGTTAAGCATATAGATACATAACTTACTGACTGTTAGGTAGGTAATCTGCAGGATTACCAACTTGCCACCACCGTAAATAACTGTTCATTACCTAGGTTATAGGTATAGGTAAATGAAATTGTATTCCGCACATAATCAAACTCAGACTTGCGACCCGGGGTCGAACCACCGCAGACCCTCTGCATGAGCGGCAGTAGGTCAAACCACTAAGCCACCACGGCTCTAATTCCTATCGTAAACCCCTATTATTGCAAATTTGTTCAAATCCTAAGAGTCATTTCTTTCTGAGATAGTTCTGTATAAATAAATATAGGATGTAATGAGAGGAGGCGAGCGGAGGCGTTGTAGTAGTAGTAAATATAGGATTACGGTTAGTTCATTTTAAAGTGTAAAATACAATACCTAGCTCGTTGACGTAATGACATTATAAAATGCATCTTTTACCTGAACTACCTACATTACGTCCGCTACCAACAATGATCAAGGCTCATTATAGTTCGGCCACTTGGTTGGAGAAGCGGTTGTTATTGGGTTAGAAAAACTACTGGTATCATATACTCTTTGGCATCGCAAGCCAATGACCACACGCAATAACCACAGCTGATATGCCTAGCCATGGTGGACGAGTGGTTCGACCTACCGCCTCTCATACAGAGGGTCGGGGGTTCGATTCCGGCCCGCACGTCCAAGTTTATTTATGTGCGAAATTCAATTTGAATTCACCACTGAGCTTCACGGTGAAGGAAAACATCGTGAGGAGGAAACCTGCACGCATCTGCGAAGTAATTCAAAGAAGTGTGAAGTCCCCAATCCGCACTGGGCCCGCGTGGGAACTATAGCCCAAAACCCTCTCGTGATGAAAGGAGGCCTGTGCCCAGCAGTAGGACGCAAATAGGCTGTAGTAGTAGTAGTAGTAGTAGATAGGCCTAGCGTAGTATCCTGATTAGGACTTCGCCCACGCAAAAGTCCAGTATGTCCTTTAGGGACCTCACAAGTTCACGATGTTTTCCATCACCAAAAAACTCAGTTGTTTTAGAGCCCGAGATATCAAAACACTAGACTATCATGGATTCAAAACTTCCAAGATACAGAAGATTACTTACTATATGTGCTATAGGTAATTTGTGCTCTGTCTAGCAACAATTGAATTTCGATTTTATATTTTTCAGATTCTTCTGGACAAGGCGCAGAGTGCCACTAGCGACTCAATTACATTTCAGGAGTTCGTCAATGTGGTAAGTCTTCTTAACTACTTGGATCTTTATTTATTACCAACCGACTACATAATTCTAATAATTTAAATATGTATAAAGTAAATATCTACTTAGATACTTGACCAATTATAAAATTACTGAACAACACTAGGCGCCGCCTCATTCCCTGAGATATATGACTCAAGGCAACTTTATTTGTACAAATAATAAGCGGCGGTGGTGATCTTATAAATAAAGATAGGCATTTATTATGGTATCGCAGTGTATTTATATGTGTGGCGCGGCGGCGCGGGCGTCCTTTGCCTTCGCAGTGGGTTAGGTTATGTCCCACTGCGCAGCCGCCTCCCACAATACAAGACAACTAAATTAAGATGCAACGCCGATTACGCTCGCCTCGCGCGCGTTCAACACAACTCTAGTCCCTAAAAACATTTACCGCACGAATAAAGTCCGGTAAACATCTGCCTCGGACGTGACAAGGCGCCCCAAACGCAAACGCACACGTTAACCCGAACATAACGTTGTCCCGAAGACCCTGGCCTTATCTGGCGCTCATTGTCACCTCACGAGAGACGATAAGGTCCGCCACGATTTATTAGGTGGACATTTTATTTTTATACCGTAAAATATATATTATCTTAAATGCGTATTAACAGTGAGCACCGTCGTTTATTAAAAATGGACTCTATTTTGTTTTTTTGGTTCGTTTATAAGGACTTCATTTACTAATGAATGAATGAACGGTAAAGCTACGTTTATATTAATAAGTAGATACTTGGAAAGTATAGATCACTCGCCTAGCTAGATGTGCAGAAATGTTAATTGATATTCAAACTACCGCCTCTCATGCAGAGGGTCGGTGGTTCTTTGGTTCCACTGAGCTTTTCGGTGAAGGAAAACATCGTGAGGAAACCTGCACGCGTCTTAGAATTCATTCGAGGATGTGTGTGAATATGTGAAGTCCCAATTTGCACCGCGGTCGCGTGGGGCCCACTTTAAGCCAACCCTCTCGTGATGAGAGGAGGACTCAGACAGTTCCAGAAGCCTGTATTTTTTATGTAGAGATGCAATTATTCATTTTTTATATACTTACCATTAAAATAAACGGCCATAAACCATAAATCACAGAGTGGACATTTATTTTTATTATTATATCGTATCGACCTTCGGCGCGTTTAAAATAAGACAAGTAATAAAGTAAATAAAGTTAATCAAAATTTATGAGCTGTTTAAAATAATTAGATGATCATTAACCCTCATATATTAATTTAATGTCCGAACGCGTCAAATGCGAGCATACCCCTCATTAATAATTCCCCAGTTGTATATTTTTACAAACATTTGCATGAAAGAATCTTAAGAAGCACTTCGACTTCGACCTAATGCGGTTCGTGAGTTATGGCCGAGTCCTGTGCTTTTATTAATTAAGTTATTAAGTGCCTCGAACCGTCAACTACATTTATTATCATGCTGCTTTAAAACATTTATTTAAAACGCTTACTTATGAAGAGATATCATTTCGTGTTCCAGCAATTTTTATCATTTGTGGCTTTTAATTTGAAAATTAAGATTGTGTTAAAAAAGTTATAATGCATAAAAAAGGCCTTAACAACTTGCTTCAAAACTGTTGCATATGGACGGAGTATAAGACTCTGTTAAGGGCATTTCTATACAAACGACCAATTTAGAAGTACGTAGTTAGTTATCAGTACATATACATAGACAGTAAAATCAGCTGGGCTGTCATGTCATTTGAACACCTTAAGGTGACAGTGGCGCTGTTACAGAGTTATTACCTTAAAAGCCGCGGACAATAGGCTCGCATCGTCACCACAGCACAATAGGTATTTAATCCCTAAAAACGTTTTGCGTACAATTGTAGGGATTGTCGTAAATCAAAATTAAATTCGATGTACAAGAGACAAGGGACAGCGGCCGTGGGCGTCCGTGATGCGGCATTCTTATGCTAATCCAGTCGCGCACCACATTCGAACGGGGTGGGCCAAATTGTTATTTATATTGTCACCTCGCGCCTTTTTATACTAAAGTACCTATACTGGCTGACTTCATTGGGCGGTCGGCGATACCTGGGTGACTAGACACTAAAATACCTACCTACCTCTGTTTTGATATTAACAAAGGACGATTTTATGTTTTCGGTTGCATTTTGGATGTGAACTAATATGATACATATGGTAATAAGTTAATAACACATTGCACGATACATTACCATGAGTAGGTAAGTGATCTTAATCTTATTCAAGTTCAATCAAATTAATTTTACGACAAGTAAGGCTGCTTGCATACTTACAAAGGAAAACGGAATACACGCTGACAATTTTAACTAGGCTTTGTGAACTATGTCCGATTGTTGGTCTCATCTGTGCGTTTCTACTCATTCTTAGCAAGTTTGTTTAAAAATAATGTCGAGGTCATTCTGTCTTCACTCCTTCCTCCTCCGCCCTTTGGGCCAACAGTGAGCGAGTCCAATCACAATGACTTCGACTCGATATTTTAGAACGATCGATTTTCGAACGAATATTCATTTTTGAAAATTGATCTTGGTAAAAAGATGGATTGATGAGTTCAATTCTGCATTATCGCCCACAATCTAATGTCAGTGAGCCCCTGTTGTTGCTGCGCCATTAGAAACCCATTCCTCATGCCCTAAGTGGGGCAAGCGATTGTGCCGTCGGGAAAACATTGTCATGCATTTGTTATGAAAATACGTTTTTCCAAAGAACTCGTGAACCATGATTGATGTACACCGAATGACTGGAAACAACTGAAGGCACTTCAGAACATTCGGTCGGGAAAGCAATTTCCTCCCGGGAAATTGACGCCCTCCATTATGCTGATTTAGCCTAGAATCATTTCGCTTAACTTATTAGCATTTAAATGCTTCATTGAGCCTTTTGGATATTATGAAAGAAAATTAAACTAATCTTATGAATAGCAATGGAAATTAATCATGAAAGTTTTTGTAAACAAATGAAATAAGCCTGTATTTTTGCTCTTTCAGGCATTGTGAATTGTGATGAATAAGGAGAGCCTTATTTAAATGGAGCCTTTTCAGAGGAAAAGGGCTGCATGTTGATAGGTTTTGCTAACCCTACCGGAAGGATAGTCAGAAACAACAGTGTATGAATCATTCACGGGTGCGATTTTAAATAATCATTCACTCACTGCTCAAAAATTCCAAGTTAATGTCAATTATCCGGTTGTTTTGTTTGGTCAGTGTGGCGGAATGTCCCGCTGACCCGCGCCGGCAGCAGCTACGTCATTACCTGTCTCGCCCACAAAAAAACCTCTGACCGTCGCCGCGGAACCTTAATCAATTTATGGGGCGCTAACTGGAACACGAAAAATGTATTAAAGCGCGCTGTGGGAACTACCCGACCCCGGCCATAATACTAATATTAATGTTTTATTTCGAACGCATACAATATTTAATTCCGACAATTGACACGAACACCTTTCCCAGCCCGAGTCGGCGCGACATCCCAAACCAGAACCACCTATTGTTTTACCCGGCGACTTTACAGCGCGTCTCCAATTCACGTTTTGAAAACAAAACCAATTACTTAATAAAACACACCTCAATCAAAATTAATTGCTTTACGCATTAATCTCTTTATCTACCCTCGACTACAAAACTACGTGTCCGTCCGTTCTCCAAGGTAATGGAAGCAATCATTCCAGATAAGATCCCTCTAATGTGAGAAAAGGTAGACAGACGTTCGGGTCGGATCGTTAATTTAATTTGAAATAATAAAACTTATATCCATCATTTATCACTTTCGACAAATTTATTTTTAAGTGTCTTTTTCGTCGCCCTTATCTGTGACTGGCCAGTAGGGTGGGAGGCATAAAAACAAAAAGGTTTGTTTTAAATAGGCGTAGGCGTGCTGCTGACGGCGAGGCGTCGCGACCGCCACCGCCGCGGCCGCTGCCGCTGACTCTCGTCCGCCAAATTTCTAACTACTTACCTAAGTAATCCATCCAACCAATACTAGAGACTAGAGACTAGAGAGCTTATCTTCAAAGCTGTCACGACTCGTGAGGAGCACACTAACTCATCATTATTAATCGTTCTTAATTATATCAAATTAAATGAGGCCCCCACATCACAGGTCCGGGGTGTCGTTAGCAGGTCCTGTCGGGCGCATTCCATCGTCGAGTAGGTTTTCGTGTTCGTTCGGACTGTCCGTCCGTAACTCACGCGGTATCGGTGCCATCTAAATTGAGATTTTATTGACGATTACTGTTCTAGCGACGATATCGTTGCGATCTTGGCGCCAGAACCCGCCGCCTCTTTGATGCCGCCCTTGATGAAATCAGAAACAAAAACAACCCTCGTAGCACAGTTTTCACATTGAAGATTGAAGGGAGTATAAAGATCGAGATTGAGTTAATAAATGACCATTAAACAAATAGCAATTGGAATCATTATGACGCAGAAATGTTTAAACGAGTGTTTTTTGACATCCATCAGCTCGTCATTATTTTCTATATCGCCTATTGTTCTGAGTACGACAATGCGCGGAATGATCCGATGAAAGCTCCAGACATTATCTATACTCGTATGTAGACTTTTAGCCCTTTTTCTTAGGGTTGCCGCTTGCTCTTCCAAAGATCGACATTATCATACAAAGCGTAACTTAACAACATAATCAAAGTGTTATTTGATTTCTTTATACTTACAAGATCTTGTAGACATCGAATTTATGAGGCATGCAAGATATTTCTTAAGGCTCTTCAATCGAACAAAAAGATACCTACTTTATTATATCTATGTATTTTTGCCAAGCTCTCTAAGTACAATGATTTGAAAATTCACATTTTTTTTAAAGGGATTCTTAATTATAATCAATTGATTTCCGGCCTTCAAGAGATTGATGGACTCGGTTCAGTTTAATTGTAATGACGTACCTAATTATATCTGCGAGCAACTTGAAAACGACGTTACGTGTACCGTGTACTTAGCACTACCCACCCTCCCGTTATGAGAGACGAGAGAGGAGACTTTTGTGTGTACCACATTTGAATTTGTATGGATGCGAGGCGAAGCCGTGCCGTGTTGATAATTGTTTTCAGCCAGAGCCAGCCAGGATTAGGGTATGTTGGTATTAGGGCATAGTGTAGTGACACTAATGCCTTTAACATACCCTAATCCTATCGCAATTTCACAACGCTGCGAAACTCTTTCTTCTAATCTACTGGCAAGTTGGACCTCAGCAAAACATATAATATTATATGGCCTTAAAAAACAAAGAAAACTAAATTCATTTCTGTGTTCAAGGAGGTCCTGGTGTCATTCGGAGTTTCCGAACTCACAAAAACCCATTCTTCCATCTAATGTGATTGGGAGGGTTTAATGATCTTGTATATTTGTGTTATTTTAGCTACTTTGTAAACGTCTGCTTCACACTGTAAGATGAGGTAAAGGACAGCAAGTTCACAGCACGGTAAAGGGGTAATCGTGGTCTCCGATTAGGTAGGTCGGAGGGGTACCGTGGCGAATAGCGGAGGGTAGGGTCAAGTAATCGCTACACTTTTTTTACTTACTTCTTCTAGGACCACACCGGAGCAAATTTCCAGCAATTTCACGCGCGGCGCGTTCACACGCACCTGCCCTTTCGACACGTTTGTTTACGTTTTGGATGAAAGGGTTAATTGTAAAATAACTCCATTAATGTCTATTATTGTCGGAACTTGCAGCATTTCTGTTGGATTTATTTTAAGGTCTATATTTCTAGCTTAGCTCATTACGATGACGTGATGTCCTATGATTGAAAACCTGCTTTTAATTACTGGATGTCTTTTAGTGTTATCAATGTTATCATTCAACAAGTCATCGAAATGTAGTGTAAACAGATTGAGTTTATATAAATTGACAAAACGTTTTATGGTAACAGTTACTGCTTAGGTACTTGAATGCACCGTAAATCGCAATCAATATAACTTACAAGGTTCGAGAATGCTGAATATTAGATGAACTAGTGTGGACCTACCTATTAGAATAGATAAACAAATGTCAAGACATTGGCATTGTTGTGGCGGTGAATGAACCTCTGCGAATATGTGGAGGTGTCGATCGTAAAACCAAAACGGGCCCCGTGACATCACCCGGTAAAACCGCTAAATAGGAGCATCGAGCAAGTGGCATTTAAAAGAAGAAATGGCGGACGAAAAAGGATAACAAGAAGCTCCGAAGGAACGATGGAATGCAGTTGTAGGCCAGCTCGATGATGGCGAAATGAATATCGGAGAACAGAAGTTGAGGCGCGTATAAATTAGCAGATAATCGGCCGCGATCACCTGTCGTGCGTGGGCACGCGCCTCGCCGCCGCACCCGCCCGCGCCTGATTTACGATGACTCTGTTGCTATGATATTGAAAGCACGTGTCGACAATCTCTTATCGGTGCTAAAATAAATAAACTCCCAGATTAACCGCGTAACGAAGTTTTCAAGGGCCGGTAGTTAAAGTGCCACTTCCTAATCGGTATTTACTAAACTTCATAACGACGCTCAAGATTGGTATTGCTGTTTCGTTCTTTCAAGAGTTAACGGCTTTAGTGGGAGAGGGATGGGATTATGGATTGTACAAGGACGTATCTTTGCGTCGGGGTGGCACGCGCGTCGAGCTCGCCCGTGAAATCGTTCACGCACCCGATTCAGAGATAAGACAAGGGCGATGCCAGACGCCTCTCCGACTAAATATTTACAGTGCAACTGCGAGGAAACATAAATAGTGTACGTCCGACAGCATTCGTTAGCGCTGTTAATTGGATTCGTCATGCGGCCCCGGGCGAGGAGCGCCGGGCGCTGGGCCCGGACACCAAAGGACCAGGACGATCGGTCGGATCAACAGCATTCCGACTTCCAAAATGCGACATTTAAATTTCGAATTACAGACAAAGTAAAGTACAACACTGGCAGTATAATTGACACACGAGAAAAAGAAATGAGAAAGCTACAATGGGAATGCTCACAAGCGCGAATTACCATAGGCATGCGCGGAGTATGGGGTAAACGCCCCTAATGCCGGGGCGCTGCTTGACGTCCAGATATAATAACACGTGTCAGGCTGGCAATTATCACGGCGTTCTCATGAGCTCGCAATTAATAGACGCACTGGATGCGAACCCCCGACCCTGAGGGTAGGATAATAAGCAAGTGGAACTAGCGGAAGGTGGTCATTTCACGCATAGTAGCCAGGCTGCGAATTATTAGTATATATATGAAATAAAGTTTTGAAAATACACTCAACCGCAATGAAATCGGGTAACCTTGTACGGAGAATGCTATACAAAGTGACCCGATTTCATTGCGGTTGAGTTTAGATTATTGGTTACATAAGTTTTTACAAGCAAATATAAAGGTTCCCTCTTTTAAGTATATATATATATATATATATATATATACTATATATATATATACTTGTGTCAGAAGATCCCGCTCTTCCAGCAGCGATTGATACGGTTATACCTACCTTTAATACTTAAAAAACTAGTTAAGTATTCATACATTTGTTATCTTCTATTTTTAAAGTAAAATCTGACTACTGAGGCTGCGAATCATTTGTATTCCAGAAGGGGGTTGTTGCTAGCTCGTGGAGATGCTGTAGGCACGCAGATCAAAGTGGAAGGTGAAGACTCGGAGACTCGGACCTCGCACGGACACATCATAATAATGTCTAGTCGATAAATACATACATTGATATAGTCGCAAGTTGCTGAGAGAAAGCGGTTAATCTTTTTGAATTAATCAGCGTTTTAGGTTATTGTTATAAAATGTATGGTCTTATAGTGGTATAATTTCATGGTGGATGAGCAGGGCAATTAGTCAGTGCGACGTGAGGGAGTGAGAGGACGATAAGGATCTGGGTGCGCACACGCCGCGACCGTTCTCACGGCTACTATGCCGACAATCCCGGCATAACTGCATTCAATTATCTACGTTACAGTTGTATGCCAAGTATTGTAGATATTGTTATAAAATGGCTTGGCTTGTGTCGAACTAGGGAGAAGGTATAAAAGGCGGAAGGTGAAACTGTTGATTAACTTCTGTGAGAATACGGAGAGGCGTTTGATTGACCATTGACCTTTTTTAGCTTAAGACTAAGAGTACCTACCTAATTAGTGTATACTAATTAGGTAGGTACTCTTAGTCTTAACTTCAATAATTTCGTCAAAGTTTATAGGTTAACAAGAGGTGAAATACGTACCTTTTCGCAATATCATATTAAGTACCAATACAGTAGTAATCCTGGAAATATCCAGGATTACTTATTTCACAACACATAACATAAGTAGGTAGGTACAAGATGGTTGACGTTTGTTGAGCTTCCCCATTTTTACTTGATTTATCTTTTATACCATACATTTATCATTATAACCATACACTGTTCGGCCTGTAGGCCAATTATTTGACATTGGCGAAATTGTCTTTCATATAGACAGAAGCCATTATTTAAAGAGAAGAAGAACATAAGTAATTGAATTATTTATGTACACTCCCATAACTCTACGTATTTAAACCTGCACACATATATCAGAAGGCTTCATCAGAACAATCCTGAAAAAAAAAAGATTTTTATCTTTAAAATCTTTACATACGCAGTTATCTAAATATATAAAACTCAAAGGTGACTGACTGACTGACATAGTGATCTATCAACGCACAGCCCAAACCACTGGACGGATCGGGCTGAAATTTGGCATGCAGGTAGACGTTATGACGTAGGCATCCGCTAAGAAAGGATTTCCCGAAATTCCCACGGGAACGGGAAAAAACGAGATTTTTCATTTTAATATTTCTGCGCATACGAAGTTGCGGGAAAAAGCTAGGGCAATATAAAACTCCCTCTACGCGAAAATGATTTTAAGAAAATGTAAATAAATATTTCGTCGGCCTGTGCCCAGCAGTGGGATGTAAATATGCTGTTGTGTTGGTGTCGGATGAGAGCATTGCGGAATATTGCAAATGTTAAATTGAGTGATAGGGTAAGGAATAGCGTGATAAGGGAGCGGTGTGGTGTGAAAGAGGATGTAGTGACAAAAATAGAAAAAGGTATGCTATATTGGTTTGGGCATATGGAAAGGATGAATGAGAGAAGACTGACAAAAAGTATTTATATGGCTAGTGTGAATGGAGGTGCTGGAAGAGGAAGACCGAGGCGAATGTTCTTGGATCAAATTCAGGACAATCTGATTAAAGGCCAGGTCAAAAGTACTTTAAACCGACGAGCATGTATGCGGAACGGGATGAAAGTTGAAGAAGCGAGAGAAGTATGCAAGAGTCGTAGCAAATGGAAAGAAGTGGTCTCTGCCTACCTACCCCTATGGGAAAAAGGCGTGATATTATGTATGTATGTATGTTGGTGTCGTCAACCTTCTTCCATCCACAGTCGGATGTAGGTCTGGTCTGTGTTGGCGCCATTTCTATCTGTTGGTCACCTCTGCATCCATTTCCTTCCTACTTATAATAAGTAATGATCCACGCGACAGTAACTCCATCTGTTTATCAGTTCCCTCTTCACGCTTAATCCACTGGGCCGATTTAGATGAAATTTGGTATGGAGATAGTTGGAGTCCCAGTGAAGGACACTAGGCTACTTTTTACCCCGAAAAAACGCATAGTTTCCGCGGGAAAGCTATAACCGAATTTCATGTGGGCGAAATCGTAGAAGCTATGTGTCAATATGTATATTCATCGTTGATTTGTGTGTAGATGAGGCGTGTACATGTATAAACATGTACATAGAGGCCCCCGTGCGTGTTTGGCCACGCGTTAGCGCGCCGCCCTCGGGCGTTCTCACGCCCACGGCGCCGTCGCGCTTGCCTTTCTTCTTTACAGCCATTCAGACTATTCACTACATCGCTTTCTTCTTAATATAAAATATTATGAATAATTGGGATCTGAGTGTTATTAAAAATATGAATTGTTTAAAAACATAACTTTCTATAAATACTTATAGAAAATTTCGCGCAAACAACTTTGTAAAGTGATGAATGTAAACAAACAGGATAAATAACTTGTGCAAGCATAACTTAATTGCACTTTACGACATTCCACATCATGAGGGCTACCTATTTGGGAACTGTGTACACCTCCCATATTCCCTTCACGTCGGAACTAAGCGCGTTTCCTCGCCACACAAGAAGCCCCATTCTTTGCTCGGTTACCGAGAAATCGTCGGAAATAACATACAGACGGCCGGACATAATACTTAATTGTGAGTAACCGCAAATGCCCTGTTTACCTTACATTAGTCGCGCTACAGAAATGCGTCTTTTGTCGCGAACTAATACAAAATGGATTTGTAAAGGATTCAGTGCTAAATACCGAGCGAAAAGCATCTAAGCCGGTAAGGCGGTTTGAATTCTTTGCCAGTAGAATAAGGAAGTAGAGAATGTCCATTATTGGAAAAAGCAGGTGGCGACGTCGGGGAGGTCACTTTTGACCGTTCAAAAATCTTTTCAACACTTCCTAAGTAGTTACAAACATAAATTCGTAAATCTTTTAAGGGACATTTCTTTTATTATAAAGTGTCTGTCGTCATTGTGAAGATATACGAGGCACTTATGACCCTGTCAGCGTTAGTTAAAGAACCGCTTTGGTAAAGTTAAGAAAAGTTTCATGAAACTTCATCGATCAAGAGTGCACTCCGCTGTGTAGCTCATGTTGGCACTTGTTATTTATTTAAGTTAATTTATTTCATAAAAGTGACAGTTTCTTACAAATTACATCTGCCAAACTACTAAGCAGTTTATTGTTGTAAAACCAACTTACTTTACTTAGGTAAGTTTATACGGTTACCTAGATTCATACATTAATATATAGGTGTAACAGTCGGTCTACATCACATCGTCATATGATATCCTAACAAAAGGAACCTTGTTTAGTTTGCTAATTATGAAATGGACTTACGTTCTACTCTAACCCACTCTTATTAGCAAATGAATTTGTGTCTCTACGACCAGCTACAGTGTCGGTAGCCAATGTTTGCTTCCCCACTAACATACGATTGAAGAAAAAGCCTGGATCCCATTAACATTAAGTAAATACCTGTCAGATGTTCACAATTTCAGGTAGAGTTACCTATGTATTAGCAAATCGCCATCGCCTTTTGTAAGATAGCACATCCTGAGAGTAGACACCTAATTATACTGGTGCAATAACGTGACATCACGTCTCCACGTCGTCTCGCGCTCCCGGTGTGGGTAGACAATAGGTTACGAAGGTGGGCGGATGCCAAAACCCAATCCTACGCGGTCACGCCGCCTTGACCCCGTCTTTATGTCATAGTTTTTTCATACCAGCTTCCAAAAAGCGGTATTTTGTCAGATCAAGTTGCCTTATACGTCTGTAACGTTCAGGCCATAGTTTGTTGGTACTCATCCAATAGGTTGAGAACCATTCTTGCTTCGTTTAGCAAGATCATGTCATATGAGGCGAGCTTTATTGAGCTATCGGGACATTATAATAAATAATGTGTTTATTTATGATGTTTTATTATAGGAAGCTGGTAGATCATTAACTACTAATTTAACTAAAAAAACTGATGAGTTTTTTTTTAATACAGTTACATGGCAATTTATAATCAAGACCATTAATTTTAGTTGATGAATAACTAATAGGGCAGCTTTCCATAGTCGGCAATCGCCAAAGATGGAGATGCCCATTTTGTCAGCTTTAGTTAATTAAATTTGTGAGTGAACGGTTTTATAGAAAAAATATAAAGTTCCTTTCGGTTAAGCGGTACCACTTATATGATTTTAAAGTGTTTGGTTGGTTCAATAAAGTATAGACTGGCTTACATAATTATATTTTCAAAATTATTGGAGTATATCTGCAACTTGAGACAACCTACCTATGTTTTGTCAAATGTACTGGCGGTTGCCACCTTAAGGGCCACATTCGCTTGCACGAGTCTCTCGTTCGAAGGCGTACCGGGCGTAGTTGATTCTCTGCACAGTGCAAGCGAAATTTTTTGAAACTGGTCGACCGCCACTACCTTTGACTGAGTACGTAAGTGAGTATACAAAAATGTCCAGGGGTTCTATTTTTATTCGAAACGGCACATAGTTATAGTGATTTAATGAGTGTCCCTATGCCTAAATAAGATACATTTCAGTTATGTATATATATATATATATATATATCTGTATTAGGTATACCATCTAGCTAAATACGAGTAGGGAAATGATGTTTTACTAATAGGATACTGATGTACTATCTCGCTAAATATGGAGAAAGTTTATGTTTATTCAGAGATTCAGGGATAAGGACGCTCCCTATGTACGTTTCGAATCCCAGGAACACTTTATTGTCTCTGAAATTTTAATAAATTTATGTAGGCAATGGATTAGGTACCTACGTGATGATTGAAATAGCCAAATATAAATGGGACGAGAACCCGCGGAATTCTAATTTGTCGTCTGGACAGTTTGATTTATAGACACGTACCTATTTATTCAAAATACAAATTATATATTAGGCTAGTCCAAGCAGGCTATCAGACGGACGAATATGATTATTGCTCGAGTAGGAAGGCGTTCGATGTCGACGACGGCTTATATTTATTTGGCTTGTCGTAGATAAAGTGGAAATTATAGCTTAAGGTGTGACTTGAGGGTGTAGTGGTGGAACAATCAGCACGACCATAATCGGAAATTCACTGGGACGACCAAATAAACAAGATTCTACATAAAGGTTTTTTTTTAGGACAAAGAGTCTGACTTTATACCACCCCTAAAATATTTTAATATAAAAATACATCGGTCTTCGACATATTTATCATCATCATCATCATTTCAGCCGAAAGACGCCCACTAAACTGCTCCTGTCCGGTCCTGTACTACTCGTTTCCACCAGCTTCCCGCTGCCTTCATGTCACGAGATCGTCGCTCCATCTTGTTGGTGGCCCACCGAAAGCTCGTCTTCCGGTTCGCGGACGCCACTCGAGAACTTTATGGGCATCAGATCTGTGACCAAAATGAGAGAGGATATCCTGAAATTCCCACGTTACTTAAAGGAAAAGAATTGGATCTATGATGCAGATATGGCTAGTATTAGGTAGGTTTATGTCTGGTTATATATAATCACACTCTAGTAATAATGAGAACATAAGAGTTTGCACTTCCGAATTTATTTCCGAAAGGTAGGCATCGAAATTATTTAAGTGTTGACCGAAGAATGTGACACGGTGGGCGCCCCCTGGGGTCTTTGACGGCGCCCCCTGCTGGCCCCGCTGCACACATGAAAAATAAAATCACCCAATAAATATCACTTGCTCTGGCTTTGGTTATACTTACTCCACGCAGGACCTGCGAGGGATAGGTGAGACATTCTCCTCATAAAAGGTTGCTGTGGTGGTCATAGGAATCTTAGATTCAATCGCATTCCATATGTCCTTTAACGGATAGTATTGGCTGCCTTTCTCAGTACACACGTAAGCGATTATCAAGCTAAACTAGGCACTATTTGACTAATTTCAAATATCTCATAGCATTCATGAAATATGTCATATCGCTAATGTCACCACTTGATAAACTTGGCATCTCAATTTGTTTAAAAATAGATCCCCTACAGTTTATATACCTATGTACTTACATCTCCGCCAGACGAAGGATAAATATCTTTCGACCAATATTGAGTTCAATTTGGATCACAACAATTTGCAATAGGTGTACCATGACATACCATATGTAATGTAAGTACATGATACTAAGTAACCTGATTCCTGTTAACCCCACATTATGAGCAAAGAACCTCAAATATCCAATAATAAAAATTAAAAAAAGAAAGTTACAAATTCATACTTACCTAACGCGTCCGACCCTCCACCACACACGTACCTACATTTATCACAGAATTTACAATACGCGCACCGGCTTTTACATCGAAAACAAATAAAAGCTGTAAAAAACGAGCCAAGTGTCGAGATTCACGTCTTAATAAAGAGGGCTCGGCGCGCCGGTGGCCTTGATTTATCGCTGGCACTTGGCCTAATAAAGGGCCCAATAGTTCCCCAAATTACGTTCACTACGGTCAGTCTCTACCCCTAATTGTATCTTTTTGGGCGAGTGCTACTAATTTATAATAGTATCCAAATATTTTGGGCGTACCTAGTCAAGTTGAATTGGTTTAATTTGTCACAGTACATAATAATATATTCTATACTAATAATAATTCTTGGGCAGAGGGCTATATAAACGACACTAAGCACAAAAAAAACCTTTCTAGAAAAAAAATCTGTATGTCCGGCTTTTACTTAAAAATCGTCTGTGACAGACGGACGGACAGACACACAAGTGATCCTATACGGGTTCCGTTTTTACCTCTTGAGGTTCGGAACCCTAAAAATTATCCATCGGTTTGCCACAAAATTTGGTATGGGAGTGGGTCAACAAAGCCTACTTTTTATCCCGGAAAAACACATAGATACCGAATTTCTCTGGATGAAGTCGCGGGCAGAAGTTAGTTTATAATAAATGCCAAAGTAACTAGATCTGACCGGCTGCTGCCTGTTACACACTTAAACCGCTAAACCAATTTAGATGAAATTTGTCAGGGAGTTTAAGCAAGGGCATAGAACATTTTTTTCATGAAAATCATCCCCTAATATAATAGGGAAGAAATTCATATGAGATTTCAGGCAAACGAAGTTACGAAACGTGAGCCGTGATTTTTAAAACTTATCGACCTTCGAATTTACAAAGGTTGCCACCTACCAAAATATATGTTCTCACGTTCGTTCCCGAGGCCAAATCAGTATAAACAAGGAACAGGAAATACACAACACGAATCTAATTTTCTACATGGTGTACCTAAAAGCGGAGGAAGTTAAAATGTCCACTTCAAAATTAGGTTTAAAATAGTTCGATCTCAGAAGGCCTTGAACAGAATTTACAGTCACACGTTTCGAATGAAGTCATCGACGTTTGAAAATCGATTCGTCTCCGGTCAACGATGTGATCTACCGTCTGACAGGTGCGGGAGCGGGAGCCGTCACGCTCTCGTTGGGATGCGAACCCTGAAATACTGTAACTATCCCTTTCTTACTATATTGTACTGAAAAGAGGAAAAGAGATGGACGATATCGATACTGGCCCCATAACCGACAGTGGCCTTTCGATAGATCGATTAAGTCAAATGGCCAGGCGTTGAACGCTGCCGGCACGTCGTAAAGAATTGAAGAGTCGTGCGGAAAGGAATTGGTCTCATACAAGTGTGTTTAATTGCTGTGTGACCAAGAAGATTCTTCTTTAAAGACTTTACTTCGTTTGAATGTCCCTATATTCGTTTATTAACTACGACAAAATTCTGTAAGATTTCGTCAGTCTCGTTGGACGCATACCCACTTGTAAGTATAGGTAATTGAACTTGAAGTGTACTCTTAAAATGCTCAAAATCGATTAATTACGAATTAAAATGCAACAAATAGCTTCACTAATACTATTAAACCTGACAGATCGAACAAACGTAATAGTTAAGTTAAACAACTTATTCATCAGCATGCAATGCGAAAGCTCCTCGGCTCGTTAATAAATCACAATAACGTTAGCAGGTAGCTGGTAGTGATGAGGTTTCTTAACTTTCTACTGCTATCGATGAAACTAAATACACTCAATAGCAATAAAAACATGTAATTTTGTATAGGATTTCATTTCTGTTGAGTGTACAATAGTTTTCGTCACATTATGAAGTTTAAATCGCGTGTTCTCCTTTAACGCTGGCATTTGTACCGTTTCAGTGTGAGGCCGAATGTGTAACTACGGATAACGAACGGTACGTCGTCATTTTATGTGCAAACCACCTTGCAAAATTAGGTAATCAACAAATAAAATTATTGAAATTACTTGTATTTTAAAGTAATAAAATAGTAAGCGTACGATATTTAGTTTTTAAGATGAATCTTATTTTCAGTCAATAATTATGTTGTAGTAGGGGAGACCGGGTACAAAAGTAACACTTTGTACTTTTACCTTGATTTCTGACTAGGTATTACTCTTATCATTAAATAAATATAACCATATGTAAATTCAGTTTATGTTCTTTATACTAGTAACTCAATTTATTGTATTATAGTGTGTTTTATATGAATAACAGAGAGTTGAAAAAAAAATGTCCGTCGTTACTTTCGACCACGTAGGCAGGCCGAAAGTAACACGTTGTGGGTCGAAAGTAACAAGAGAAAGGGGATGGTAATTAATACGATATTACATGTTAAATCAACAAATTATTCATTTGAAGACTTTGTATTACTAGCACGTATAAGCTTCTACAATTTAAATGCTCGAAAATTATATATTTTAAGAAAACAAATTAATTAAAAATATTTTTAGTTTAAGTAATGAGATCGTTAATATGTGTTAATAATTCTTTTATAATCGGACTATTTAGTATCATTCTTCTACTGAGACTCTCAAATTATGGTACATGGTGGTCTTAGTCATCGGCCACGCATTTTGCATGGGACCACTTTCTACATTCAACACATTGTATCCATAGTTTATTTGGTCGACTGTTGCTAATTTTTGCACCATCTTTGAAAGGCTCTTCAGCCGCTTTTTGGTACACTTCCGTGTCGGTAGTTCCTCGTGCAGTAGTTCTTATGCGTTGTCGCGACATTCTATCGAAGAAAAGACAAGCAAAAATATGATGTATGTAATTAAATCTTTACAGGGACAAAAGTAACACGTTACTTTTGTACCCATAGGGCTAATTTACTTTTGTACCCGTCCTCATTTTTGTTAAAACGTGTAATATAACCTTAAAACGGAACATGCTACATAAAAATGAATTTTAACAATGTACAATCAATCTAATCAAGAATGGATATGCGAACATTCAGATTACTACTATCCTTTTACGTCCACGTAAACATGAAATAAGAAAACGTCGAAAAACTTACTTTTGACTTGCGAAAACGCAAAGCGTCCTGTCACACAAACTAACAGCGCGTGGCGCACTCGGCGCCTGAATGCAAGTGTGGGGGGCGCTCCCGGCTATCACCTGACGGCTGTGAAGCGGTGTTCGACCATTGGATAAACTTAGAGAGCATTTGTTACTTTCGACCCGCCGTTACTTTTGTACCCGGTCTCCCCTACTCAACTCAGTAGTGTTGGAATAACGTCGACAATCCTCACACACTGCTATTATAAGCCCCACATATAATTTATAATAAGTTAATTTTTGACAAGGCCCTTAAACCGATTACGGCTAACAAGGTGGTCCGGCGGCTGTCTTGATCTTCTTAACGACATGGGGAGGTCACCGGGATCGCCACCTTGTATTTAAAGAACAATGGAATAGGACTTTTTTGGTTTTCGCGTGCTTTTGATCCGGTATCATTTTGCAAATTACGTGCAGAAGCAATGAACCTAATTATAAAAGTTATCTTTATACATAAACAGTATGAATTTATAAGAAGTAAGTAATAAACTTATAATTAAGGTTATTTGAGGCAAGTGCGCCACTTGCGTTATTTAAGTTTCACCTAAATTGGTGTTTCAACCTGACCCAACTGTATACTCGTATTGGAGTAGCATTAATGTCTTTTATTTTGTTGCATTACTGATAGAAATTTCGTCTTAAACCTCATATTTGTAGCTATCGATATATATATGGCCTTATAATCGGTAAAAGTTTCAACAAAATGTTGAAATCGCAATTACAATTCAGACTCCTACATATAAGTAGATACGTGTTGCGATTTGGATGTCAGCATCGCGCTATTCCCGTCTTGTCCCGGTATAGCGGTTCTGGGAATGCAGCGGAAGTCCCGGCGAGTCCCGCGAGCCGTCTCCTTATTAATGGCCTGTTTAGACGTCCTTTGTTACACGCGCACGTCCTGCCACTCCAAGACTCAATCACCTTAAAAGGACTTGGAAACTAGCGCGACGTCCAACGCTCTTTCTGACTACACATGAGCTCGAACTCTGGAGAAAACGAGCGTTGGAATTGGACTAATTATATATTTCCTCGAATAAAACAATAGCGTTAAGGTGTGCTTCGCCATCCTCGTTCTCGGTTTCGTCTAGTTTAAATTGACGCATCCTGTTGTCCGATTTCCTCCCGTTAATCCGTGTATCGTGTGTTTAAATTAGTCGCATGCGTCGACTCGTTCTTTGATGTTTTTAGTGATTCAATGTGTTTTGAACGGGGTATTTTCGTGATTTATATCGATACTGTTCCGATGGTTTGTTTGTTTCCTTTGTTGGGTTATAAAAATACTTGGATCGGTGTCGGTGCAGCAGTGAGTCAATTCGTTGGAAATGGAGACAATTTGTTTGTTGACTCTGGTATTCGAAACGGTACATAGGGATACGAAGCGTCCAAGCGTCCGTATCCCTAAATAAATATACTCTTTCTCCATATTTATCGAGATAGTATATCAGAGTTACACTAATCCTATTAATGATGCACCATCTGCCTATTTAGCGAGATGGTAGATGTCCATAGTGATATTCTAAATGCAAAAGGACTGCACCGACTCAAATGAAATTTGGTATGGACATAGTGTAAAACCCTGCGAAAAAAATAAGATACCTTGTGTACCGATATTTCCACGGGAACGGGTTTTCCTCAGTTCAAACTGTTTTTGATACTTCCATAACTATAACCATCTAATGTATAGCATCATCGGGTACGAAAATTCTAAGTCTACGTGGGACGAAGTCACGGGCAACGGCTAGTTGAATATAATAAAAAAAGAACTTGAAAAAATACAATAGTAAAACTGTGTTGGCATACAGTATTTACACAAACTCTAATAGGTAGTCGATACGAATAAACAGATTGCTATAGATATACGTATTAGGTATGTAGCGACATACGACGTGGTAGCAATTCCTCGGTAACATGATCGGCGCAAGTGGCGGCGCGTGCGACGCCGGGGCGCCGCAATCTCGATCGCCCATTCACTCACCCACGTGCTTCCGACATACGGGTCGGCAAGTGAATGGGTCGGTCAGATACTCGATACACCACGTACTCGTACATCAAGTATAGCGTATTTAGAAGTATTTAGTATCAGAAGTACAAAGTTTTTTCTTTACTGTAGACGGAAACACTTGTTAGGAAACAATAGCCCAGAAGCATTAGAAATTTAGAATATAGAGGTTTACGGGTGCGATCTAAATACCTAGGTCATATCTAAGAAAACTCATTAACTCATTTTCAGCTACCCGAGAAAATCTTGGTCACCCAGGTACCTACTGTATAAGTACATACTGGGTGGGTTAAAACCATTTGACGATATTTGAGGTCGCACTTTTCCTGAATCCGATGGTGTACTTAATTTGCTTTTCGTATTGCTCGGTGGTATATCGTCGACATATATAACAATTCAATTTTTTATCGTTTTTTTACTATGTTGAAAAACATAAAAAAAACATAAAAACATGCTTAGAATCGATAGCCGATACTATGGGTTAATTATCGTCAAATGGTTTTGACCCACCCAGTATAAATAGGTACAAACAGATCTTCAAACATGTTTGTAAGGTATCCGGATCACTTCAGAACAGCTTTACTTTTTTGGGGAAATCTTTTTCGTAGACCTCTACCTATTGGTTAGTTTCGAAATACAGTTTGTATTGTATTAATAAATCCTGAAATAATTTAATCTCTTTTTAATATAAGTGATTTTGCATCACTTATATTAAAAAGAGATTAAATTATTTCAGGATGTGGGCAGCTGATTTAAAATAAATATTTACCTACGTAGGTGTTGAACATGAGATCCATCCGCGCGCACCCGTTGAATTCTCATCTATGGTCAACACCACATGCTTTACTCCTCTTAACTAGGTAACAAAGTCAGACTGGTGTCTTTCATTTGAACAGCTCTGTTGATCTCATTAACTTATTAATTATACCTAAATACACTTTTAAAATTTATGTTTATAAACAAGTCTGCTAGTCCGGGGTGGTACCAGCATCTTTCTTAGGCCTCAGGGTAGGCAACGCATTCGAGATCTTATGGTTTCTTAATGGGGATCAAAGGATTTCGGTGTTCATGGGCCGCAGTGACCACTTACCATCAGGTGGGCTGTGCGCTTGTTTGCCAGTGCCTATACCATCGACATAAAAAAATACAGTACTCGTGACATTTCACTTGCGAGTATGGACGCAATCTTGCTCTTCCCTACTTGTTGCTCTGATCGTTGCGTCGTTGGGGGCCTATTTGGCAATTATCTGAATCAATGTGTACGCGTGTTAAGGAAGACATTTCACGGTGCACCTCGACAGTTTATCGACGCCCGTGGTTCTAAAGGTGGGAATATTGATGACCATCCATACCATTATTACTCGTATTATGTAATATTGAACACAACTGCAAGTTTTAGTGGATTTTAAGACAATTAATACCAAGTAAGATACACTTGGTAATTAAATTAAAAAGCGTAACGTAAAATCGTGCCCATATTAATGGAAACTACACCAAAACAAAGAGCGCAAAGCCTCTAATCTAATTTAACTATTATGCTCAAACAACACGTGGGTCTTACAAATAAATAAAACAAATGGTAAATTTCATTTATTTTCGATGCGTTGCTTACCGCAACCGAGTAGAGTAGATGATTGCTCAATTACCAGGACCTCCTTAGTAGAAGCATTAACATCTCGAATTCGAGAATATTCTCAACTTTACGACATTGAAAATAGACGCTTTTATAATGTTGCTCGATAATCTCAGGCGGCGAGGTACAAAAGGTGGCTTCGAGTCTGCGCCTTGTCATTAGGGCACAATCAAACATTGTGTTTAGGGATTGCCGACAGCTTAACCGGGGTTTTTCATCCATTTCATAATTTGTTATTTCGGATTATAGGGAGCGTGCCGGGCGCGGGACAAAGTAAACACGCGGCCGGCGGCGGCCGACAAATCACGCTGACTAAGACCGCTACTCGCAATTAACCACCTTCAGTTTTTTCTCTCGCACATATGCGTATGTCTATGTAGAATTTACACCTCTAGAGGTGACTTAAGTATCTGACAAAATGCCCCCTAAACCCTTATGCAGGGTACAAAGGCCCATGTCTGTCCGGCACTAGACAATCACTTGCTTGTTAAAATTACTTGTATAGAGGCATCCCATCTTAGGCCTGGTTGGCAATGCATTCGCATTCTTATGATTTATCATCTCCAAGGGCAACAGAGACCACTTACCACTAGGAGGCATGTGCGCTCGTTAGCAACATATGACATGAAAAATATAATACTGTTTTCCAAAAGTACAATTTAATAGTACATTACAAACCTAGGGTAGTGAATTCGTAAATGTCCCAGATCGCAGGTTTCTGGGGCCCGAACCGAAGTTGAGGGCCATAAATATGCGATCTGGGGCTTTACGAATTACCGCCCGTGGTTTGTCAAAAGTTTTACGTCTTGCCTTGGCCAAGAAGTGAGATTTTCTCTCCGCGTAGCGGGCAGAAAATCCCACTTTATGGCCAAGGGTGATGTAAAATATACTTTTCATCACACTTCCTCAAAAACAGCGTCATTACAGACAGGAAAAGCGGTCTTTAAAGCCCATATTATGACCACGGGCTTTCGAGATTTCTTATGAACCCACGGGCCGTAATGTATTTGTTTTCAATTATTTTTATTCGAAATAATACAAATTAACAAGTAAAACTACTTAAATGACCGCACCATTGTTAGTGGCCAGTACGAAGTGAACATATAAAAATAAACAAAAAAGGTTTGTTCGCGATGTTGATTAACCTACAGGCACAAGTTGACAGGTCCTCCTAGTGAATATTTTCTTTATTTTCCTCGCAAGTGTGATGAAAAACATTATGTGTATCACGGGCGGTATAGGAATCGAAATCTCGAGCTCTTTTAAAGCCCTCGACCTTCGGTTTCGGGCTTAAAATGCTCTCGACTACAATTCCTCGTTTACCGCCCGTACTATATATTCCCTTGATTTACCCAGTATTTTGTAGAATGATAAGAAAAAAGCCATTTTAAGTATACAATTAATTTTGACACTTTCAGAGCCACTTCACACGAAGCAACCGAGGACATTGAACTTGGATTTCGATCTTGCTTGTCTAGAATTCTAAAAGAGTGGTCAAAAATATTCAAGTTTAAACTTGAGCATGCAATTGTTTACTTAAACTACAAATAGAGATAAGAATTACAGGCAGGTTGCATGTTAGGTCCCTCATTCAGCTTTAGCATATACCTAGTATAGGTTAAACCATGTCATCAGGCTGATCGAAAGCAACTACAGGTTGTTTTTTAAGATTTTCAAGTTAGTAGTTTACTTACTTTGTTTGCTATTCCATAATATTTCTTTTATAACTTGTAGGTGGGCAATAGTGACACACTTACGATTATGACAATTAAATCGGGTAAAAAATGTACGCCACTTTGTGGCATCATAACTCATATTTTTGTAGGTGTTTGTATATTTATATAGGTAATTAGCTGACCCCGCGGCTTTCGAAATTTTTTTTGGGTATGGAAAATAGCTTACGTCCTATTCTCAGACCTACTGAACATACACTCCAAATTTCATAAGAATCAGTCGAGCCGTTTCGGAGGAGTTTGGTTACAAACACTCTGTGACACGAGAATTTTATATGTTAGATTTTATTTGGCAACCAGCGTAAAATAAAAGTCAGTACCAGTCTAATCTAACACCAATCCCCGCATTGCGACTGACCTCGCGGTTGCGCGGTGCATGCGTGTGAGTTTACAGTTTTACGGTAAAATACGGTAAATGAATGCAACTTGTTAGTGCCGCCACATACCGCCGCTTCGTTTCACGTAACCGTCACGCTTGGGGACACTATCTGTTTGTTACCATTTTTACTGGTCATACGAAAATTTACAAGCCTGCTTATTTACTAGCTTCTATGCGTTTTTCCGGGATAAAAATTAGCCTATGTTCCTCTTTGTCTCGGGACTCCAATTCTTCATACCAAATTTCATCAAAATCAGTCCGGTAGTTTTCACGTGATGCGCGGTCCAAATAAACAGAGGTCAGAAAAACATTTTAAAAACTGTTGGAATGTGTTCTGTTATCGATTATAATTATAAGTATCCCCAGCCAACTTTTTATCGAATATCTTCCATAGACAGACTTTCGACCCTCTTTGGCTTTATTATATGTATGCCGTGAGCCGTGACGTTTTGACGTTCTCTGTAGAATCCCTTTGCTTCCCGAATTAGGCCCCTGGTCAAAGTACATCTGGAAAGGACTGGAAGCAAACACAGTCCAAGATTATGGAGGGCAATGGAGGAGACCCACACTTAGCAATGAATGGATACAAGTAGAGAGAAAGAGGGAACACTTTAAGTCTAAGACTGCACTGATTTGTCGGTGGAGTAGGCCCCAAATGTAATCATAATTAATATTATTTCTAAAATATACTAGAAAATAAACTCGCACGTAAACAAGTAAGCAATAATTGACTATTCATCTCCTTCGTTTTCAAGAAGTCACAACACAAAGGAGATTAAAGCATTAACTCCGCTACATTTGACAAAATATCGGACAAAACTTATGACATCTTAAAGAAATTAGCATTACTCGATGAATTACGCATGGCAGCAGACATTGTGAAACCCTTTCATTCCCATCATAATGGGTAACGCAATAAATACTATTTCGCGAGAAGAATACAAACGTTTTTATTATTCCGTTTTTCTCGCTGTTCGTCACGGTGCGATTACAAATCTGCAGTCAGTGACGTGTTGAAAACGAGATAGGAGTGAGGACTCGTACCGGAATAAAGACATAAATTGCACTACCTGGGGCCTTGCCAACACGGTGGCGAATGGCCTTCCAGTTACCTAAGTTCAGAGTTTCACTTGTACTGTATAGAATAACAAATACAAAACATCCAAATATTTATTGCTGAAATTATTATTTCTTCAAGTCCCTTCAGTCCTATTTAAACAAGATGTTAACATTTACCTTAACAAGCTGAGGCATGTCAGTAGCGTGTAACCCAATTGGCCGCAAGCAGCTGATGCGTTCCGACAGTTATTGCTTTAAAATTAGGAATTTGTAAACATTAGTAAATCACAAGAACAGCAACACAAAGACCGACCCGGATCTAGTCTCTACCTGCGGCTTCCGAATCCGCGTGCAAAAAACGCAAAATTGATTCAATGGGACTGCACAAAAAGCATTGTGTCCCCTATATTTAAGGATGCCGATACGAATCTACAAATAAGGTTATATCGCTTGGAAAAAAATGGGGATTATTGGTTTGAGAGCCGTTGCCACTGTTGCGAGTGGGAATAAAGTATCCAGTATGTTTGTTTAACAATGCATGGTCCGCGGCCCTGATGCCTTTTGATTGACTATCGACCCGATTAAAGGAGGGATTCTGGAATGTGGGTCAGTGTTAGATCACTTCTGCAATGAAGGCAGGATGGGGTAATGAGTGGTGTCCTGTCGCTAACTGCCGACGACGCGTCGCAAGTGCTCCGTCCTGAGATAATTAGCTGCCGGAGACACTGTTATTGTGTAGCTATCGGACATGACAAGAAAATATGTTATGAGTACGTTTGTTGGCTGACGTAGGAGAGTCATTACTTGAATAGACGTTCACTACTAGCTTTGAGCAATACAATACAATACAAATTCGCTTTATTGAACACCAAAAAACAATTACACAAGTAAAAAACAGAGCAAAAGGTCCAATTATCCACATTACATTCTTAAATAGAAACCTACTTACGTACGATATTATTCCGTTGATTTGTCTTCGCCTTAGGCAGTTGTTTTCCTAACCATGACTGTTCAAATTTTAAACTAAAGTTTTAATTTAAAGTAAACTAAAAGTTTTCAAATATTACCAAATAAATTTGAAAATTATCATTGTACTAGTTTCCGAACATACGTTTAGAAAATTGCCGCCATTCTCTCATGTCAAATCATGTCTTTCTTCTTAATTTTCGATAACTAACTTTAAAGTAATTCTTTTAAAACATGAAATCAAGTAATAATTTGAGTGAAAGGAGTGAAGAAGAAATGTTATTTTATATTTTTCGTGATGTAAGTATTCTTTGTAAGTACCTTTTATGTGTTCTCGCTACTGAGGTGAAAAATTTTATATGCTACTCGAGAGCAATTTCTTTTACTTCTCGTGCCTTTGAGCCCTTCGCTAGCTCAAGACTTCTAAATGGCACTCAAACAATTTTGCTCTCTTGTTGCACAAATAACTATTGTCTCACTAAGTGAAACAAACACGATTTTGCTCACTGATTTCTGACAGCAAAGACTAATTGTTCGAGCTGCTGAGGTGAAAAGTTTATTGTTCAATCCAACTAGTACTTAATATTTTAGATTTTAAAAAGTACGCAGTCATATTTTAAACCTGGGCTAAAGATGGTATAAATAAACAAAAGGACACCGTCATCAAATGCCGTCACATGTGTTAATAAAAAGCGAAGCATTATGGATCATCCGGCAAAAAGAAAAATGCGGCGCGTGCGCCACGCCGATGAGGAAATGCCTGGAGTGACCGAGACACGCGGCCGTCCTTTCACATTCGCCGGTCTCACCCGCAGGTGTAGTGAATCCATGGTAAAACCGGAATAATAAAGTAGCTATACTCTATGTGCTATTTAGTCATGTAGTCTACGTATGGAGAACAAATTTCAAAGAGTGACCTTTTTACCGTCTACAGGCTCTAAAATACCAACCAAATGATAAATGTGATTCTGTAAATTCTGTACCTATATGTATAAGTTTTTAAGCAATAGATATACACGATATTGCACAATAAAAGGGGCTGAAAATCCATCCAATCCTACACAGCCTTATACTTTCGCGATATAAACTCATATTAAAATCACTTAGGACTAAACCATTTATGCGATTAAGTCTCGCATAAGTGATTGTAATATCCATTCCCATTCCTAGTAAAATTCATTTTCTCTGTTTTTTATAGTATACATACATAGGTATAAGTGCCTAAACAGTAAGCAAGTATCAATGCTATTTCATCCTCGTAATATAGTGTTACTATATTGTCATTTTTTCAAGCCCATGTAGGTATTTAACTTGGCAGAATTACCGTTTTCCGAATCTATTCAAATATAGGTTTCTTTTGCTCCTTGACTACCTACTTGAAACCTGTTTGAAGGACGGCCTCATTTTCTAAGGGCATCGCGGCTGAAACGAGGTTGAGGACGCAATCAATCTGGTCTAAGTTGCTCTGATTTCTCGTGGATTTCGCACATGTAAATCTTTTCCAGGATTAAAACCTATATATCCTCCCTTGAGACACCAACTACCTCTATATCAAATTACATCTACATAGGCCCATCATTTGAAGCGTGAAAAGGTAACAGGAAGACAGACACTTTGTGATTGCCCTACGACGTTAATCACAGAACTCGAACAATTTTGTGTTCTAGGTCGCGGCTTGGTTTCGGTGAAGAAGATAAGGCAAAACTCGGATCCAATAAAACCGTTTTAATTCTTCATAAAAACAAAATCGCATAACACAAATTCGCCGCTTGAACTTATGTGATCTAGGTGAACAACGAAACAACGATAGCGCGATGTAGAAAATCGACGTGCCCGTAACAGCGACATCTATCGGGGACATATATCAATTTAACCGATTCTCAGCATAAACAATTTGGTTAAATTATTTCCTCACTGAGTCAGGTGTTATAAGCATGGATACGTAACGTAATAGAAAAATTGCCATCTTCCTCCGGCGCAGGAGCGGCGGCGCCAAGCTAGCGCAGCGATTGCGAAATTTTAGACCTGGCATCAACGAGTAAATAAATGCTAATACATAGATATTTGTACTGTGGAAGTTACCGTGGTGGCCTAGTGGTTCGACTTGCCGCCTCTCATGCCGAGGGTCAGGGGTTCAATTCCGGTTCGCACCTCTAAGTTTACTTATGTGCGAAATTCAATTTGAATTTACCACTGAGATTTTCGGTGAAGAAAAACATCGTGAGGAAACCTGCACGTATCTGCGAAGTAATTCAAGGATGTGTGTGAAGTCCCCAATCCGCACTGGGCCCGCGTGGGAACTATACCCCAAACCCTCTCATGATGAGAGGAGGCCTGTGCCCAGCAATGGTTTGGGCCATAGTCCCCACTCGGGTCCAGTGCAGATATGGGGACTTCACACACATCCTTGAATTATCTACTTACTTAAACCGTTTCAACTTGGCCAAAAATGCTTTCGTAGATCCGGATGTTTGTTCTCCTCTACAGGTATCATTTCTCACCAAATCTCGTGAAATTAGTTTGTTGTTTTGTTTGTTGTTTGTTGGAGCTCTGGGTATATAACTGTTTTAGGCTATGCAAAAATTTGCTTAGGAATAGCGAGGTTTATACAGCTCTCAGAGCCACTAAGTACAGCTATTAGTATAGAGTATAACCATAATAACGTAACATGAAACGTGGACTAAGGTTGTTTTCTTTCTCATTTATTTTTGTTTTATATACGAAGTTCTTGATCTTTGTTATAGCTAAAGCCTTTTCAAAACTACTTATACAGCGTCTACGAAAACCGCTCACTCATTAGGTACCTACATAAAATCATATTTTCTTCTAGATATCGCTTAGAGTTACCTACCTACCTACTTAATCATAATTTTGTATTCGTCTACTTATATTTTGCGTCCATTTTATAATATATATTTGTTTATGTCATTGGTATAGGCAAACGAGCTCACAGCCCACTTGATGATAAATATGGTCACTGCGGCCCATGGACACCGAAATCCTATGATCCCCCATTAAGAAACCATAAGATCTCGAATGCGTTGCCTACTCTGAGGGCTAAAATGGAATGCCTCTGTGCCAGAAATTTCACCAGATATTGATCTTCTTTACGAGATATAATTGACGCTTCTGTATGTATGTGACTTCATAAATGTCACGTCGCAGGTTCACGGGTGGCGGCGCCGCGGGATTGGATAACGACCCACTCTCGGCGCCGATCACCAATGATTGAATGATTGCCCGTCGTCATAGCCACGCCGTACTTTACCTCCTACAATCTACAATATCACTTCAAATCACTGGAATACATCACTCAATTTGCATTTGAAGAGAACCTCTGCGTAATTTTCATTTAGGTTTGTTGTAGTTACCTATTAAACTTGTCTTTATTCCAAGAGCGAATGCTTCAGTCAAAGAAATAATGTGTCGTGATCGTGAACAACTACATTATTTCATGGCCGAGAAATACGTTCGTGTGTAAATATTACGTGTCATAACCCCCCAGTGTTAATTAAAACAATCTAATAACCCGCCAGCGTGCGATTTACGATAACTCTCCGTGCTACCCCCTCGGTCGAATGGAACATTCGAAATAGCCTTTAAAAAGGCGAAACTTAACGACCGCATTCAATCATAGGTGGTAAGAGATTCAAACCAACATTTGACAGTTGGAGACCCCCATAGAACCTAAAAACATATCACTTATCTAACATATAAATGAACAACTTATGACATTTATATGACAATTCACTATAAACATCAACTAACAAATGTTGGTTTAAAAATCTCTCCGATTGTAGCTGACAACTTTCTTGCGCGATCAAAAACTAGCGCGTAAGCGTAAGACAATGCTCAAATTAACCGCACAATTCAAATAGCGGAATAATCGCGAAAGTCAACCGTGGAGAAGCGCAAATGCAATTCCCATCAAATTAGAGATAACGAAGTTGAGACCGTTTTTCCGCATTTTTTCGAGACAAAAAACAGCTACGTTCCGGCGTCTACCGCCACGGTCGTTGAATCCACGTGAACTCGGCCAATTAATTGCTCTGTGTTGTTAATAAATGGATTAGCGAGCTTTACAACGCGCCTATTTGCCGGCTGGGAAATGCCACAGATGACATTTATCGTTTCAGTTGGCCGCGTAGGTAATTTGGTTTACATCACCCTTGGCCGTAAAGTGGGATTTTCTGCCCGCTACGCGGAAAGAAAATCTCACTTCTTGGCCAAGGCAAGACGTAAAACTTTTGACAAACCACGGGCGGTAATTCGTAAAGCCCCAGATCGCATATTGATCTGAGACATTTACGAATTCACCACCCTAGGTCTGTAATGTACTATTACATCACCCTTGGCCATAAAGTGGGATTTTCTGCCCGCTACGCAGAGAGAAAATCTCACTTCTTGGCCTTTGCAAGACGTAAAACTTTTGACAAACCACGGGCGGTAATTCGTAAAGCCCCAGATCGCATATTTATGGCCCTCATCTTCGGTTCGGGCCACAGAAACCTGCGATCTGGGACATTTACGAATTCACCACCCTAGGTCTGTAATGTACTATAGCGAAAGCGTCCATTCGGGGTGTTTAAACTTAGTAGCCACAGTCCTTTCAGACACTAAAATGACGCATAAAGGCTAGGATTATCATTTTTGAAGTAATTACCATTTATAGATGTTATTTCCGTGGATTGTTTGTGACATTTTACAAGATTTTATTTTAGTTTGTATTGTATTGACGTGAGTAAAAAATTTAAATGATTATACTTCAACAATGATGTTTGTCTGTCTGTAATCAAATCTTGCAAGTTAAATTTCATCCACTTCTCGGTTCCCGATTGAGCTGAAATGCATGCATGTGTACATAAGTAAATCCGATGACAATGCAAAATTATGATGAAATGATGATGGAACCGGAAGGTGGCCATATTAACTCGGTACTGAAACGACACAACCTCAACCCCATTGAGTTTGGACTCGTTTGATCCGTCTTGAGAAACATTTTTTTTAATTGTAGCTTATTATACTCAATTGTTCACATAAATACAATACACGGTAATAACATTCGCGGAGATGAATATGAAAAGCGAAAATAGTCCGACGAGTGAGTAATCGTTTTATCTGCTTCGATCGTCTACAAACAAGGACAGTTAAAGTTCAGTTGTCGAAGAACGTTTTCTCTCTTTACAAAACGACACTGAAATGCACGTTTGTTACAAGTGAAGTGACTAAGCGACTGCTATTACTTACATACAAGAGATATGCAAATGTTGTCTGCGTCTTATTTCCCAGTAGAGTGCAGGGAATCGTCACGGCGGACGGTTGCACCACGTTTTCACGCCCCCGCTTCTCTGCATTGCATATGTGGGCACTGGATTGTGTAATTCATAATTAAACGTAATTAAATATTCTATACTACTGTACTCATTACAAAAATTTGTATTGTGTCTTCTGTGTTTTAAAACTCTGTTACGTTGTAGTGTCTATTTTTGTTTAAAAATATAAGTAAGTATACTAATCTAGCCATTAGCCCGCGAGTTCGTCTCGTGTAGACTTTGAATTTGTGTACCCGATGATACTACATATATACATACGTATAGATGGTTATAGTTATGGAAGTATTGAGAAACTGGTTTGACCCGTGGAAAACCCGTTCCGATTGAAATATCGGGATAAAAAGTATCCTATGTTATTCCCAAAGCTATCTACATACAAAATTTCAGTCAAATCAGTTCAGTTGTTTCGACGTAAAGGAAAGACAAACAAACAATGAAACACACTTTCACATTTATAATATTAGTAAAGTACCTAAGGATGATCTGAGTTCTGAGTTTTGAAACATACATTAATTCATCAATACGTCTCTTGCCTGCAGTTAAAAGAAAACATCAGTTTTTATATTTTCCGCTTCTTGTTACCTAACCTTATCAATGATAAGTGTACGTGAGAACTGAAGTGTTGACCGACCCGAGTAGGGCTGTCTGCGTCAGTTTTCCCATAAACTTCGAAAACAGTCGTCCATATTTGTAGTGTGCGGCAAACTGTCAAGGCAAACAGTTGTGGTCAAATCTTTTAAGTAGGCAGCCGGTCAATATTTTTGTTAATAATTTGGAGTGTGTGGGTTCCCACGGGAGGTAATGGAGCCGGCTGGGTTACAGATCACACCCAGGGGATGATGCTCAAACAGAGGGGATAGTGTGAGGTTCAAGTTAAACAGCTTAGCTCTCAACTGACCTAAAAATTAGGTACTTTAGAAAAATATATTTCTATGTTAATTACAGGAGAAAATGCGGAAATAATTCATTTCAACAGTTAGGCCTTAAATATGGGCAATGACCTACACACATAATTCTCACGAGTGGCGCGATAAGAAAACGTTTTGTTTCATTGTTTTTGGCTCTAATACAATAAAGGAGTTCCTTATTCGAAGCAAAAAGTCGGTCAATGGATAAATTAACAATACGAATCGCAAACAAAAGATAATCAAGGCTTGACGTAAGACAAAGTGTTTGCCAAACTAACGGAAAACAAAGGTGGGCTAAAAACGGGCCAAGATAACTGCCGCCTGTTAACCGATACTTGCGACTCTTGCGAGCTCTCGCGGATAATATATCGCCCACATTTCATGACGTGAAAGCGGGAAATATGTAAAGTTCTTCGAATTACGGTTCTTGACCGTAGAAATTGTTAGTAAATGCATTCAACATTCACAACTTGTACTAACTCAGTATACTTACTCTCGCTGCCATATTCACAAAACGGTAGATTCAAAGTCACAGATTAGCTACGGGCCTTATAGACCGGGAGATACTGACAGAGAATTCCGAACCATTTGTACCAAGCTGGCGATTCTACAGGGGTATAATTACGTGAGTACGAGTAATGAGGAAAAGGAAAATCAGCATGGTCATAGCGCCAGTACCGGCGGCCCAATCGCGTGAGCGCAAAATAAATAAAAATACTCCTTTGGAGCGGTATGGTGGTCATTTGCCCCCGTCGGAAAAGTATGGCATGGTGATTTTCGGTAATAGCTACTCGACGATGATTAGCTGAGCAAAAATTTGCCTTTTACAAATGGTTAAATTTTTGGTTTTTAGTTAACTTGTTTTCGTCGGTAGGTATATCGGGATGTAGACCGCACCGGAGAAGTATAACATTACCGCCGACTCCGATTGGAAAATACAAGATTTTTTGTGGTACCTACAAATCGTTCGACTTTTTTAAATGTTTGATTAACGCTCACACGATTGGGCCGCCGGTACTAGTATCCAGTAATATGACCATGATTATTCTTTTCGTCATTACGTAACCCCTGTAGAGTCGCCAGCCTGGTACAAATGGTTCGGAATTCTCTGTCAGTATCTCCCGGTCTATTAGGACTTACAATGTGGTACGAGTGTTTAGTATTTTCACACGCTCGAATAAATGTTGAAAATAAAATCAACCAATAAAGGGCCGGTTCAGTGGAAGTGTGGCGAGGGTGTGAACTCGCGAAAGAGGCGCCGGCGGTGTGAATAGCAAACACCGACTATTTGCACCGATTCCTCGCATACTTGAGCACGATCAGACAAAAGCAGAAGCCTATCCTATCTAATGCTTATCCTAGAGGTAACTACCCTATTTTCACTTTACAAAATGTGATTGCGAGTTTATTTTACATGTTCTTCATGATTATGGTGATCATTTTCTTAAATATTCGTTATATATACTTAGGTACTACGTAGAAGCGTAGATGGTATTTTTTTACAATCTAGTTTTTACTTATAACTTGACATTTAGTTCAGAGGCGTATTTAAAAAAATTGCGCCCTGGGCCACTGGGTTTTGCCGCCCCTTACAAGGCGGCAATTTTTTTTTTTCTAAAATAAAAGTGAATAACAATAGGTACAAATAATTTATTTAGAAAATATACTTACATAAAAGGATTTTTTTTAAAGAACGCAATCATCTTGCAGATCATCTGCAAGATCTACGAGGGGCGTTCAAAATATTCTCGGTATTGATATCTTATAACCTCTTTTTGAATTTGTTTTGTTACTGGCTGGTAAGGTTCATTCTTTGACATTAAAAAAAAGTATAATTCAAACCGAGATGTTCTTTTGTTTTTCTGCAATTTCTGAACAAACACGAACACAATGAGTGAATTAACAATGTTAACGAAATTAGAACATCGTTCCGTAATAAAATTCTTGACGAAACAGGGTAAAAACCAAAAAACCATAAAAGAGGAAATGGATTATGTTTACCGTGAGTCTGCTCCTTCTTTATCTACAATTCAAAAGTGGTCAAGCGAATTCAAACGTGGCAGGGAGAGTATTGAAGATGACCCTAGACCTGGCCGGCCTGTAGTAGCTACTTCACAAGAAAATATTGATCAGGTGGAAAACCTTATATTGGAAGATGGTCGAGTGAAGATAAAATCAATAGCTCAAGTAACCAATCTTTCTATTGGTACCGTACATGACATTATCCATGACCATCTTAATATGTCAAAGGTCAGTGCAAGATGGGTTCCGCGAATGCTGACTCGACTTCAAAAAGATGTGCGTGCAGCTTGCTGTTCCGATTTTATTGACCTGTGTGGTGAAAATCCTGATGAGGTGCTGCAAAAGATAGTTACTGGAGATGAAACCTGGGTTCATCATTATGACCCAGAGAGTAAACAGGAGTCCATGCAGTGGCACATTAAGGGTTCAGCTCATCCCAAGAAGTTCAAGGTCGTCCCTTCCGCTGGCAAGGTCATGGCAACAATATTTTGGGATTGTGAAGGAGTATTGTTGATCGATTATAAAGAAAAAGGTGTAAATATCACGGGACAGTACTACGCGAATATTCTACATCAATTAAGGGACGCAATAAAAGAAAAAAGGCGAGGAAAGTTGTCTAAAGGTATTCTGCTTCTGCATGACAACGCCCCTGTCCATACTGCTCATATTGCCAAGGCAGCTATTGCTGAATGTGGGTTCGGAACTATAACTCATCCACCGTATAGTCCGGACTTAGCCCCCAGCGACTTCTTTTTGTTCCCCAATCTCAAAAAGGATCTGCGTGGAAATCGATTTTTTGACGATGAGGCGTTGAAGGCGGCAGTAGAGGAGCACTTTTATACCAAGGATAAAAAATATTTTTATGAGGGATTAAAAAAAATAATTGATCGATCTTTTAAGTGTATTAACATAGGGGGGGAGTATATTGAAAAATAAAAAATATCAAACTGTTCATACTTGTTTGTTTTCATTCCAATACCGAGAATATTTTGAACGCCCCTCGTATTGGGTAAATGCTTCGCAAGTTTATGGCTTTCTGTTTCAGCCATTGTCGCTAATTTGCCTAAACCGCAAACTTGGCGGTCACTGCGTGTAAAGCTCGGTCCACACTTGTATCATTTCAGCGTATCGTATCTCCGTCGCGTAGCACCGACGCGTATCATGATCGTTAGTGACTGTGGACGCAAAAAGATCGCGATCATGCTACGCGCCGTATCTGATCGCTTGCTGGATCGCATGTTGATACGCGTTTATTAAAGTCCCCACACACTCGCGATCGGATACGCGTATCAACATCGGTAAGTATGGACTTGTTTTCATGATACGCAGTTACGATTTGAGGCTGTTTTCACACCTCCGCCGCGAATTGGAAATAGCGGTAACGCTGAACATCCGCAATCGTTTGTCCGTTGTACGACGTACGAACCATTCGCGGAAATGCCTGTTCATGGCCTGCACTAACGCGTTGAGTCGACTATAGTTCTATCTCTCCCGCACGGAATACCGCCGCGGTGCCGCCGCTCTTTCTAGACGCCGTGCACATCTCCGCGTAGGATCCGCCAGTCCGCCACTGTACCGCAGTACCACGATGGACGATCTGTGGCTGTCGACAGCTTTTTCTTAGCGGAATAGTTAATTTTAGTAAAAAATGGGCATTGAATTTACAGAAAACTTATTAAAGAGGTCAGGAATAGGCCGATTATATATTTAGATAGTCATCCAGACCACAATAATACAAAAAAATAAGAAACAAAAACCCGTCTACGTAAATTATAAAATAAAAAATACAAAAATAAGACTAAAATAAGGTCAGTTTGCTTATTTAAGATCAAAACGGGTAGCCAATAAAATAACTTAAATTTTACGTATATTGGTATATTTCCATTTTAAAAATCACACCCTGGGATTATTTATTTTTTGGTTGTATTAAAACTACGTTTTAAATAAGCAAATTGATTATACTTTCATTATTTTTGCCAAAAAACTGCATAAAATCTTCATGAGACTAGCTTTTTGTATTAATTTGTTTTCGCCTAGGTTTTTCATCTTTTAACTTATGTCGTGCACCCAAATTCGAGGGTGTTTTTAAATGCTAAAGAACACAATATTTTTTGCCCTCCTCGGACTCCGACAGAGACGACATTTTGCTTCGATTGCAACAACTGGCCGCTACAAGCACGCACCGCGTCCGCTACTCGATCCGCGGCGTGTGTGGAAGCAGTCCGCCGCGGCATTAGTGTAGCGATTCAGCGCTGCTGCTTCCGCGGCGGAGGTGTGAAAACGTCGCGATCCACCTCGAGTCGGTTTTTCCCTGATCATCAAAGGGTATACGGACACGCTGTTGACAAGTGTACGTGTACCCGATCTGAGCACCGATCCGATCAGTGTGGTGTGGTGTGAACATTGGCGTCCAAAGTTGTTACAGCAACAAGTGTTTATTTGTGTGTATGTTTGAAATCATGAATGACGGGCGTAAGGTACTAGTTAGGTACTATTTTTTGAGCTATAAATCATTCCTGAGAACCAAAGCCGTTTCAGTGATCCAATTCAAGGGTACTATTTTTTAACCTAGATATTCCGTAGGTACTATTTGGGTACTATTTATTGGTATAATCAGATCCTGGATAACATTACGGTGTACGCTATCTTGACGGTCACCAGATCGCGACTGTGTGGGGACTTTAATAAACGCGTATCAACATGGATCGCAAGCGATCAGATACGGCGCGTAGCATGATCGCGATCTTTTTGCGTCCACACTGACGATCATGATACGCGTCGGTGCTACGCGACGGAGATACGATACTGATACAAGTGTAGAACGAGCTAACACATTTTAATGTGTGTTTTAATGTTAAAAAGTTCAGTAATATTTTAATGTAGAATACACTCGTAGTTTTGTTTGATTTTTTGAAAATTCGACCGAGGCTGGCGCCGCCCCTCAGAGCCTGCCGCCCCGGGCCATGGCCCCCTTGGCCCTAGGGTAAATACGCCTCTGATTTAGTTTAATAGCCTTTCTCCGCGGACTTCGTCTCGCGTATACTCAGAATCTGTGTACCCGATTATACTATACTTCTAGATAGTCGTAGTTATAGAAGTATTGAAAAAATTGGTTCGGCCCGTAGAAAACCCGTTCCTGTAGAAATATCGGGTTAAAAGTTTTGTTATTGCCCGGGTCTCAAACTATCTCCATACCAAATTTCATCCAAATCGGTTTACTTATTGCGACGTGAAGGAAGGACAAATAAACAAACTAACAAATAAACAAACACAGTTTCACATTTATAATATTAAGTATTATAAGTATTTATTTATTTATTTGAAAAGGTACACCAACAACAAGTACGAGTATATTTACACATTGGCAGAGAATACATTGCAATAGATAGAAACTGATATACAAGTCAATTATTAGGAAGGTATACTCAACATTCAAGTATGGATAATAAATACCTACGCGACTCACTATGTATAACGTGTATTGCTCAGGAGCAGAATTGTAGTTTTAATTAAACTCATTGCTCATAATGTCGACTTTTCATGTCGGGTTGTTTTTCTATATTCTAGTTGTTAACAGTTGACTCTTCCGCCTGTCATTTTCATTTAACAATTTGTACCCACAGCTAAGGTAATAACGCGGAAAATTACAACATAATTTCAGTAATTCTATACAAAGGGTGGGTGCTAAGTACAATGCATGGTTCTAACAACTTCCGTAGACGAATGTTGCCATCAATGGCTGCATTTGGAAACACGTTGAATGGGCCAACGTCATTGCGATGCACCAAAGCGCAAATAAAACTAAAGTCGTCACGGACATGCGACTTCATAAGTACCTAGTAAGTTACTCGATAGTTGTCTTTTTGTGGATTTTCAATATCATTACCTATTACATGTTTTGTCATTAAGTGAGGAAAAACTTACGATATACCTACTGGGTGAATTAAAACCGTTTGACGATATTTAAAGCCGAGATGAGCGAACTTTTCCTGAATCCGATAAGTAAGTTCCGAATTCTTTTTTTATCGCTCTGTTAATACTAGGGTTTCCAATCCCGGGATAACGGGTTCCCGGGATTCAATGAAATCTTCCGTTGTTTTTTTTTACTATGCCAAAAAAACATAAACATGCTTAGAATCGATAGCCGATACTGTGGGTTAATTATCGTCAAATGGTTTTTATACACCCAGTATACTAACCTATTATATAACTGAAATATAACAAATAAATAATCAACTGAAATCAATTGAGTAATTATGGAAACGTACCTAAATAGTAATTTATGAAATACTTCATAGCATGCTCCCTTGCATTGATTTTGTTTGAGCAGGTCGCGTAGATTTGGAATCCTTCATATTTTTCTTTGCTTCGTGCGTCTGGTTTATGTATGTTTATTTTTTATATAATATTTATCTGTTTATTTAAATTTATCCTCTTTTGAAATTATTTGTTATTTGTAGTATTTCTGTTGTTCCTTTCTGACGTTGATGCATCTACTCATTTCCCTTTATGTTTGGCCTTATGGTTGATTGGTAGAAAATGCCTTTAGGCATTAAGTCCGCCAATTGTATAAATTTTGTATGTGCAATGAATTTTAAATAAATACATAAATAAAGGGAACATACATAAATAGTGTCGGATTGTTTAATTTTCTCGATCAATCTCACTTTTACTCACGACGTGATGTCATCCAACACAGCCCGCGTCTGGCAGTCGCATGTCCATGGCGGCCTTTATAAAAAAACCTATGAATGGGCGACAAAGCGGCGCACCAAAACAATAACAATGATGCGCGTGCGCGGCCTGCGCAAGCGAGCGGATTGTTCCACGCAATGAACAGGTAACGAGAGGAAGTTACAAACGTGTCAATATTCGGCCGTTTTAGAGGCGGATTTCAAAGCCGGTGCTAGTGACAGTTACAATACACGATTAAGGCCGGGTTCCTATATCCACAAAACGCCTCGTTTCGGCTACGGAAGGTTAAACTTTTACAGATTGTCTATGTCCGTGGTGGCCTAGTGGTTCGACCTACCGCCTCCCATGCAGAGGGTCGGGGTTCGATTCCGGCTCGCACCGCTAAGTTTACTTATGTGCGAAATTCACTTTGAATTTACCACTGAGCTTTTCGGTGAAGAAAAACATCGTGAGGAATTCTGCACGCATCTGCGAAGTAATTCAAATATGTGTGTGAAGTCCCCAATCCGCACTGGGCCCGCGTGGGGACTATAGCCCAAACTCTCTCGTCATGAGAGGAGGCCTGTGCCCAGCAGTGGGACGCAAATAGGCTGTAGTAGTAGTAGTAGTAGTAGATTGTCTATGAAGCATGTATACATGTATAGGATGGTTCCTATATATACATGCTTCATAGACAATCTGTAAAAGTTTAACCTAACTGCTGTTTAACGCTGGTGCGTTATAGGGGTTGGGATGGGTACCTATAGGTACATAAGTACAGACTTTCGAATTCCAAACGATCAATTGGCTAGACGATAATCATGGTCAGCAGCGTGAAATTGGACAGGCTGGTTTACATACGTTATAGTTATAGCACATATTATAGGATTAGGAATCGATAACTATGCTGGCAATGGCAACGTTACTCCGCGCTATGTATTCAAATTATATTATGTAAGTAGGTGAGTAGGTACAAACACTTCGGAATAGGGATGACGACAACTTTTTTTCCTTAGTCTGTCTATCAGGAAGATTATTGAAAAGTATTGGACACGTATTTTTTCTTTTTTCACGTAATCAAACTTATACGGAAGATATATTAAGTTGAAATGTTGCGAGACGTCACGGTTAGGTACGATTTGTACCTAACGGTGACGCAGTTAGCCCCCACTCTCCAACTTTAATGCGTTTTAACTTAGTCATTCTTAGTTAATTTGATAAAACATAAAATACGTGTCTAATATTTTTTACATCACCCTTGGCCGTAAAGTGAGATTTTCTGCCTAATGCTGCATAAACTGCCTTTCTAATAAATAGTACATTACAGACCTAGGGTGGTGAATTCGTAAATGTCCCAGATCGTAGGTTTCTGTGGCCCGAACCAAAGGTGAGGGCCATAAATATGCGATCTGGGGCTTTACGAATTACCACCCGTGGTTTGTCAAAAGTTTTACGTCTTGCTTTGGCCAAGAAGTGAGATTTTCTCTCCGCGTAGCGGGCAGAAAATCTCACTTTATGGCCAAGGGTGATGTAAAATTCATTTCACTCTAGATACTACCTACTATATAATCTAGATGCGCATAACGAGTCATTAATTAAGTCGCAACCCGATTCGTTATTTGATAAGGCAAGGTCGGCGTAAAACTGTAAAGTCGGGCGACTCCGGCTGGCGTCGACATAAATAGGAAATGAATCACTTGATCGAGCGGCGCCCGCGCTGGCGGCTCCTATTGATCCGCGAGTTAGGCCAAGAGCCAGTTACTAGTAGCAAACCTATATATTGTGTGTAGAGACGAGTTTCTTCATTTTTGCTTTAAAATGTGTACGTTAAGGCGGTTTGTCTGTTTCTAAATGATCGAGGATGCTTTATGCGATATAGTAGGTACCTACATGAATAAATTGGTGTAAGATGTAATTTCACCGAGATTAATACTTTTAATGGAAAAACAGACTAAGTTAGCAAATCAGTTTTACTTTCACCACATTAAGCCGGTTCCTATACCCAGCTCAGCCGTCACTGTCACTCGTGCAAAGAGTGAAAGAGAAAGCACTACCTACGCACAGAACGCCCAATTTAGTTAGTATTTAACGCGTTTTAATTTCTTTAAAAATACCGTCTAAAAACATGGCATTTTAAAAGCTATCATTGTATGCATATAATATGGATAATATTTCTGTTATATAAACTAAATATTTAGTGTTACACTGTTTGATATAATATTTAAACTGGAGTAAAGTTGGATTAAATGTCCGAGTTAGAGTTACTTTGGAATTAAATTGTATCGAGCGAAGTTTCGTGAAACGCGTAAAGAAATCTGTCAATGTAAGGATGATATAATTAAATATACTTAACATAAGTATATGTTTTTTTTCATATTTTTAGCTTTTAACATTTCTTAGAAAAGAATAACCTTACATGAGCAATTTGACGAAGCTGAGTCAGGGAACGGCCTTACGCACTCGTAAAACTACCTTTTCTCCTGTCTCCGGCTCTTGGATTAGTGAGTCACGGTGGAAACGCACCGACTGGACGGATGTCCGCGTGCGGGGCGCGAGCGTGACGTCGGCGGTGCGGCGCGGCAGTGCGTGTGACGCACCTGTACACCGGTGTCACCGGTGTCATAGTCAATCATATTAGCAGTGATAGCTTAAATCTGTTCGAGACTGCTGAAATTTTACCACAACACCGGTTCATGAAATTAGATTTACACGCCGCAATACGACAGGGGCGGTTAAAAACTAAACATGACATAAAAGAAAGATAAATAAAATCCAATTTATTAGGTAGTGTAAATTTCGTCTGCTAGAGTGTGTCATAGTTATTTAGACAGAACAATTTTTAAAGCTATCCGCTACGTGCCAACCCTACGGATACTCGACTTCCCCAAATCACCTTTACGACCACCAATAATCGTCAATAGAAAAAAATATGTTTCATTCACCCGTCTAAGTTTCGTCGCTGTTTGCATTTCACAAGCTCATAGAATAGAACAATGAGGTCCGTGAACGAATCGTAACGGCGTCCTGGCGTATAGTGTTTACAATGGATACGGAACGTGAGAATGTTGTTTTTAACCAACTTTATCCCGGCGTCCTACGTGTCCCCACAATGAGGACGAACCTGCGGTCTATGGAGGCGGCCTAATGCAAAGGTGTCATAAACTATGAGATAGTAAGCTGCTGAACTTGCATACAATCACGTAATGACTTTTCGGTGCAATTGTTCTTCGTGGGAAAGTATTACCTTCCGGCCCGGACATGGACGGTTGTGCTATTGTATAGGTGAACTATTCTAAGTAGGCAGTTTGAGCGTGCGCACGGGCATTCGCAGGCTGATGATCGATGGTGGCCGCGACTTCCGGCGGACACACGCGAACTTCCCCTCCATTGTCTCCCCCTCGTTATTAACTAGTTATGCATATTAACATTCTAAATCAATGAGCCCTTTGACGATATATTTATTCACATCCCGTGCTATATGCCGGTACTTGGCGCTCGTAGAGTGAAGTGCTTAGATATTAGGACGTAATGAAAAGGAGATTATTTCATAGAATAGGTCACATATATCACCTTTACCTTCCATGGGCAGAAAATACGTACAGTACTTAGAAGCTGAAGCATAGTCAATAACTTATTGAATTGATAATATTTCCTCTTCATTATACCTAGTTTCTTCTGAAAGATTAAGCAAAAGTAAGTTCTTTAAGGGATAAGCTGTGTTTTTTTGTTAAATAAAGTGTTTTACTTACTTTACTTACTAACTTAATTAAGGTATTTCATGAAATTTGGCATAGAGGTTGGAAATAGCTTAACTCCGGGGATCGATTTTACAGCCTTGTTTTTCAATTTCTTTTATTAGATAGATTTATTATACTGAAATTCGGATACCGCGTTCCCGAGGGAACAATGCGTTTATCCGGGATAAAAGTAGTCTATGTCCTTTCCTGAAACTATCTCCATACAAAATTTCATCTAAATCCGTCCACTTGTTTAAGCGTGAAAAGGTAACAGACGGACGGACAGAGTTACTTTCGTATTTACAATATTAGTATATATGGATATGATTAAAATAAGTTTTAATTAAGTCCGTTTTCGTGGAACTAATTGAAAATGCAAATCTCTTAAGTATAGTTTAAGTTAGGTAGTAAGGGGGATCCGATAAATGCTAATGGGTCCTTAACAGCTGCGTAAAGCGGTCGTTAAACAGCTTAATAGCCGCCCGTTCGAATTTACAAATTGTAAACTGTCTTAACTTTGTAACTTCCTCAAATAACCATGTATTTGGCATAGATAAAGTAAATATGAAAAAGGAAAAAGGTCAGACATATTCAAATCATGCGTTTTCATCACACAGTTAAATTAAAATTAGGTAGTTACTAGTAATAATCATTATAAGACTTTAATGTAACCCATGATTATATTATTTTTGTCTTGTTTCGAAACTTGGCTTGTTAAGCATCATTTTTAAATTGCTACAAATAGTTGCAAAAAATTAATTGATTGATACACATAGTCTAAATAATCCCTGAATATTATTCAAGTAATATTAAAGAGATTCTTTCTCCCCTTAGGTCAAGAATGAAGTGGGTAGGTAGACATTTTATTGGTGCAGAGACAAATGAAGATACCTGTCGATAAAAATTGATGAGTTTCATCTCAAGAAATAAGTACTCGAAAAGTACCGTGCGTTTAATCTACAGTCGTTCTTTGTTTCACATTTTATCAATTTTATCATAATACAGGTTCCTCCGTTATCGCGTATTTACACATAGTCATCAGGATAGCGCCCGCGCCGGCAGGTGCCCAGGCGCACGTGCGTCGCAGCTTTCCGCACCTAAATATAACCCAGCATTACCAAAACGACACAAGTAAGTTTGAGAAGCTATACCAATTTAAACCATGATGACTCTCAACAGAGCTTAGAAGGAAAACGATCATTATTTAGACATGTTTCTCTATTAAGTTCAAGGTGCGATAAGTGCACGGACAAAAAATAATGAATAGCTGATTCAATTTAATTAAGAATGGAATTTCATAGATGATAGAAGACTGAGACATTGACTTGCCATTTTACAATAATCTTTTTATGTTATGTTTTCCCATGTGGAAAAGTGGCAACTGCTCGAAAATCATGTTTCCATGCAGTTAACAAGTAATAAATGTTTTAACTCCATAAAAGAAATTTTCTTTTTGAATTTTATTTCATAATTTTCACGAGGTAAAAAAACGAGATGCATGATCTATGCACTCTAAATATGTAATTTCCGGTAAGCACTAAAGAGTCATGAATTTTACAAAGCATTCAGAGTTCGTGAATGCTTTCGAATCAAGAACGAAATCATTACCGCGGTCACAATCAACTCGACACCTGCCGAACGTTACGCTCCGGCGACGGAACGTAACTGAAATAAATATAAATCATTTAAAGTTATCCGGTGATTACTATGATGAGGCGTGCCGCTGAATCTGGTTTATTGTTAGAACGAGAATGGTCTTACATCGCCTACCGAACTGCATTATAAAGGCCAAGCGCGGATCCAGGGGGGGGGGGTCATGGGGATCATGACCCCCCCCCCCCCCTCGGCAGGACCAGGTCTACTGCTATTTTATTTATTTTAACCCCTGACGCAAAAAAGGAGGGGGAGTTGTATGACGTGACCCCCCTTGAGTCAAAAGCTGGATCCGCCCTTGATAAAGGCTACGTCGTTTAATAATCGGCGCAAATCAAAGTGGTAGGTGACTGTAGCCGTACATACTTTTATGGTGCCTATCGCCACTTTGTTTTGCTTCGAGTACCTATAGTAAAAAGAGCACTTTGTGTGAGACCACAGGTGAGACCTTTTGTATATTAAATGGTATGAAACGAGTGAATTTCTTGATGAGTAAGAAGACCCTTTCTATCCTAGTTTAAGTTACATACGCATAATAAAGAAGATACCAGATAATTTACCAGAGCCCGTATCAGAAAGTGGGTAATGTAAAGTATCTAATGTATTATCCGACCTTTAATGCTGCCATGCGAAAACAATAAAAAAAGTTTGGGAAACGAGAATGACCTTTCCTAATTTACGTTCTTTATACGAATGTTATTTTAAAACGTGAAGATCCAAATGTCACCAGTAAACAAGGCGGCAACGCAAGTGCACCGCGTCATGCTCCGCGGCAACTGGCCCAACTAGTTCGCTACCGAACAATACCCGTCTACATTCAGCAGCCTGCTGTTGTCACACTGTCACTTTACACCCGCTCCCAGACTATACACACCGGTACTTCATTATAAACTTAATGAGCGACACATAATGGAGCACGAGACAATGGACTTTCCACTCGCGGACTTTTTAATAATTTAATCACAAATTCCGTGAGAATCGGTGTGGTCATGCTTTCAATTTTCTAACGGGTCTCGCCAGCCATGATCATGAGATATATGCATGATAAATATGAGCTTCGAAGAGGTTTGACTTAATGCGCTTTATTATACAATGTGAATAAAGAAATGTAAACAGTAAATGGGTAATTCTTTTATTTTTAAACACAAACTAAAATACTTACAATAAAAATAAAACTAAAAACTAGAACTAAAAATAACTTATAAATAAAAAACAGTAAATTGATTCTTTTTACAATTCGCAAAGCCGAGACCGAGATATTTTTAAGTAAGTAGATTAATCTGTTGAATTGGGTACTCAGTCGCATGCAATTTTATTACGGGTACAGTAAGTCCGTCCGTCCGTGGTAAGCCTCTGAAAAAAAGTTGGTTGAATCGACATAATGTCAATCGAAGTCGCGATGTCCACCCTCGGGCGGGACGTGAAAGACCGCAGAACAATCGGGCGGAAACGGAAGGCGCGTTTCGCGATCTCGGCGAAATTCGGCGGCAGCTGCGCGTGCGCAGCTGGCCTCTAATAGCTCATATCCGCTTTGCATGTCGTAGAGCTCAGACGTAGGTACAGCATGACACAACTCACAAGGCGCGCGGCGAAGCACTTGCGCGTTCAATACAGAGTCTATTATTGGTTAATCCGCGCGTCATTGATTGTGTGGTGCTATACTACAAATCTAAAGACATATTTACCCTCCGCGGACTGATTGTTTGAATGACTCTTAACGGGCAACCACTACCATTATGGCGTAATGAATATCAGCTATTGTGGGTTAATTTATAAACGTTTTCTATAGCGGTGTCAAGGTTAACCCTTTTGTGCTGGAGCAAAAATAACCTTTGTTGGACTTTTTAATTTCCGTGTAACGAAAAAATGAAAAATAAATCCGACCACTCGTAATTCTCTATCGTTCGTCAAAGGTTTTAGTACAATATAAAATGTTGTTTTTGCTTAATTTGAATAGATTGTGAGTGGAAAATTAATTAGTTCTCATACTAGCTAACTCTAATGACCATGTTTTTTTTTCTGTCCGTAAGAATTTGCGTCACGTGTTTGCTTACCTTAAATAGACCACATACCATAACAGTCATGGGCGTTATGGCACAAAAAAATATAAAACATAACATTTATTTTAAGATAACCCGGGGGAGTACGAAAAGCTTCCGTAGATTTATCACCTGGATGAGAAAAAATGATCTCTCGAGACAGCCGTCGCTTACGGGGGTCCATTGCTACATGAAAAAGTGGAGCATACTTACTTAAAAATAGCTCCATATGTATGAAAACAAATTAAGGGGTTTAAATAAAAATAATCCACCAACACGTAATGAAGGGCGGGAAAAAAAAACTTAAAATAGGAATGCCATTAGGTAAGATTTTATAAAGCTACATCTACAAGATAATTATTTATTATACCTACGAGAATATCAGAACATTGAACACTGCAGGATGAAACGAGATATAATTGATAATCTCTAAATTTGTCTCTTAAAACTACATTACTTAAAATGAAGACCGAATTTAGCAACTTTCGGACTTCGGGCGCCGTTTTAAAGAAAAAGATGCCTTCGCGTCTCCTCAAGTTTCAGTGCGTAATTAGTACGCTACTAACAAGAAGAGCGAAACATGTTAAAACAATTTTTTTCACTTTGTACCTAAAATATTTTTCATTTCTATTAGGTACTAATATCCAGGTAAGCCAAATTGGCAACGATCAGTGATGGCAAATCTAAAATAAGTCCATCAAACGGCGTGTTCCTCTAATTCCCGTCTGATTGTTCCCAAACGGAAGCCACTCGTACAGATGTTTCCTTTTTTTCCTACTTCAAAAATAGACCGCGAGATCAAGAGCACGTGAACTTTTTATCTGCCCGTGTTGACAAATACTCCGCATTTCCTTGCGCTACGGTTATTAATTTTCAGCCTCTGTAACGGAGATAATATTAATAACTTATCAATTTATGAAACATGCGTCCGCAGGAAGCATTAGTTATTAACGTATGCGGACTGAAGTCCATGTTTTGTTATGACTTATGAGTTAGTAAATAGTCGTTTGGATTTTTCACGGCAAAATTATTTTCTTGCAAGATGATTAGTTACTTTTTGTTAAGTCTCGAATTCTAATTACGTATCTAATTTAACTCATATTTCCCAACTTTCGAGTGAGCAGTTTATCAATTTTCTATCAAAGTATTAGATTTAGGTATCCATCATCAAAAAATCCTTATATGTGTAATTTTTATGTGCGTGTACCTCTCTTATATCCCGTGTCACTTAGAGTTCCCGATAAGAGTTTCAGTTACATGAGTTTCTGATCTTCGGTCTGCGTGTGCCATATGTATAGAAGCTAAGCCTGCTGCATTAGTACCGCGCCAATGTACTAGTAATTCGATTACCTACGCGGGGAAGCGAACCCCATCTGTCACAGAAACCCTCCAAAGCTATTAAAGCCACAAAAAGCCACGCGCTCAAATACCTCTTCCGCCAACCTGCTTCCGCCGCACACGCACAAATGGGGTCGATTATGTCGAGTACATTACCATTGTTATATTTTTTTGACAAAAGTAATCAATTGCTCTCTTTAGACCATAGCTTTCGACGTCAAGGTGCAAGGCAAACTTACATTAATCAAATTTTCTTTGTTGCAGGTAAGCGTCTCTGATTACGGAACAACTGGATAAAGATCTACATAATAGGTAAACAGTAGTGTCGCAGGCGCCTTGTAATCTCGTTACGCTTTTGTTCGAAACTCTTGTAAAGATTAGGCTCCTCGGCGTAATCCATTGTATCTTCTTGTAATCCCATTGTCCGAACGCGATCCAACGCCTCGCGAACGCATTATCACCACTACTATCTGCTATGGGACAAATCTCGGAACAACAGATTAGGTAATTCGATCCGACACTTCTTAGCTTAGATGTCTATTTACGATATTATCGGTCTATTATTATGTTGTTTTTATTTTTTTGTTTTAAGTTAATTTGATTACGTTTGTTTATGTAAGAATTTCGCAATAAATTTCTTCATTATGATCTATATTTTTTGTACGAATGTGTTAATGTATACATAATCCTAGCTCATCATAATCCACATTTGAATGCGTTGATCCCGAACGGAGGCTGGGCGATAACATCTGGTCGGCAAGGTGTTTGCGCTGTTACATTTGAACACTTTTTGCAACACGTGTGCCGAATAGAACAGAATAGATCGAAATTAAAATATGTTATTGGAAAACCGATAATTTGACCCGCTTTTACATCCGCTGTGATTACATTTGAAATATTAATAAATACTCGTGTTCTGAAATAGTTAAGTAAGTACGTTTAAATATAGTAATCGATTATTTATCAAGGTGATAATGCAAATCACCTACCACGCAAGTGGCTAAATAAGAATTACTAGTGCCTATGTTTTTTACGAGATCGAGTACACAAGCCACCTGATAGAATATTATCTCTGTAGCCCATAGCCATACGGAATCATAAGATCACGAATACGTTGCCAACCCTAAGGACTAAGATGACTCTCGTATGATGGTATAATTGCTATTGCTTGCCATGTATTAGCAAAGTAGCCCACTTTAGCCCCAAAATGCGTCCCCACTGCAAGGGGTGCTCAATCTGGCCCGCCGGGTGCTAATGCGTTTTTTCTAAGACATGTGCTACTGCCAATACTGCCAATTTGACGAAAAGGTGTGCCCGTGCCAACACGTGAGTCCGAGATCTATTAGCTACATTACACATGCCTATACAAAACTTATAGAAACGCGAACAGCTCAAGTTTCATTATTTTAGAAGCTCGTATTCAAACTGGTAATGAGTTCTGAGAGGACTCCCAATAAAACATGTTCACTCAAGTTCCTTCTACCTTGGGTTATAGTTCAAAATTGAAAATTTATATAGGGGCACTTTTACACGTCAGAAAAATAATTTACCAGCGCTTCCTATATGAGAAAAAGCGCCGCAACAAACTCAGCAGATGGCCTTTTTTCAAAAATACCACATTCCATTTTACTAACATATTTAAACATACACAATGTGCTTACATTGAACCCTATTTTAATTCCCGCTAGGGAAGGCAAAACACTACTTTGATTTGTTTATGCGTGATGTTGGAAAAGTAATAAAACTTTTCGCATTTTAAGGGGGTCTGACAGGGAAAGCCCGTGTCGCACGGGTCATCACACTCGGCAATACAAACATTCAGGGGCTCTATTCGAAAAGTTACATAGGGATAAGGAAATTCCCTATATCTCTAGCATCAAAGCGTCACGGCGTTCAACTTGAACTTTAAATCTAGCTGGTTAAAGTTTGGCTTCAACTGTGACGCTATGACATAGTTTCGAATAGAGCCCCTGGGAACCAAGTTAGAGTTAGATTACGAGAAAATTCACCATAATGCTGGTCATGTTTTTCTTTTTGGAAAAATATCATAGTATTCATAATCTAGTGCTTAACACGAAAACCTATTACACCGTCAAGGAAATGTGATTATAACGCATCACGGCCTTCCCTCATGGCGAAAGGAGAGAGGTTTGGGCTACAGTCCCCACGCAGGCCCAAGTACGGATTGGGGACACGCACATCCTGAAATTACTTCACAAATGCAGGTTTCCTCACGATGCGAAATGCTCAGTGGTAAATTCAAAACACTCAGAGGTACGAGCCGGATTCGAACACCAAACCCTTTGCAGGAGAAGCGGTAGGTCAAACCTAAACTAGGCTACCACGATTACTAAAAGCATGGAGATGGTAGACCTTATCGCTGACTTTAGTTCCTTTCGGATCAAATAAGTTAATTGACGGAAACTTTATTTAATTATACCTGATAAAATTCGGAGCCGAATCCCAATTCACATCGTTCCTTGCTCGCTATGATTACACGGTATTTAAACTGCTCCAAAATCAGAACTGGCCCTCGGACACAATAGAAAACTACATGTAATTACATTTAATTGGGGACACTATTCAGGACTGGTAATATTCCTTTTCAACTGTTCTTCAAGTCCACACAATACTGTGTCACCATCACAATGTTATCTAACGTTTTTGTCAAAAAAAAATGGTGATTAATGTATTGCTAGCAGGCATACGTAGATACGCCATTAGATTATAATGAAGCCTTGATTGAAGTCAACCCCAGCCTGCTAGGATAACGTAAACAACTTTGTCCTTTAGGAAATTGTACGTAGGTAACTTTATCTTCATATAGGGATACTACCATTGACCTATAATAACATATGGACGAACAGTGCCTAACAGAATATGTCAAAATATATGGAGCAAACTGACATTAGAAAATACTTGCCAATATGCTAATAACGCCTCTTTATAATATGTGTCAAGATTAATATTTTATACAAAAGTAAACGAAACACTATAAGACTTAAGTGTCAAATTTACTAAGCGCCAAACGGGTGCCCGATTTGTTCGGGCACTCGTTTTTTTCTTCGGCTGATTGTAAATCCTTACTTATAATAGCTCAATGGATACTAATTATATTTAAATGCTGATATTTTGTGCCAGACTATTGACATATTAGTCTATGGTGGGCGCCACAAAGCCTGATGCCTTTGAAGAGCTTCTAGATAATGGAATAAAAATAGACATTTATGGCACCGTTATATTATCCTTTTCATTAATGTTGCGTGGGACTGAAAAATACGCGGGGAAGAAAAATAAACACATTAATTCTAAATATACGAAAGTAGGTACAGAAACATGTATTAGACAATTTCAAAAAAGACGTTTACACTACGTTGCGATTGCGGCCTTTAGGTGGCACACCGCCATAACATGTGACCGTACATACCTATCGCACTTTACTAATAATCACTGTGAAAATTCGTCATAAGAATATATTTTTACAAGTGGATACAGTTTAAGATTCAAGAGCTTACAGAGCCTAATTTTCGTGGTTGAATATCTCAATCACTTTCGCCGCATGTTTAATGCATGAGTCGAGATAAACGGCAAAAATATTCTGCCGGAATCGCTGACTTTATTAACGGAGAAAAAAATTAGAACGTCCGCCTACAAATAAAACGTGCATTACTCAGACTGAGCGGCGCCGGCGCTGATCTAGGAATATAGCACCATACAATAACATGGCGCGCGGATTAAGCAATTATAGACTCTTTTGTCAATGTCGTAATAACAACCCGCGTGCCATATGTTGTGTCTAAGAACAATTAGTGATTCAGTGACTGAATAGCTTGGTTACGCGCTATTTGCGGACGAATCTTCAGTGTTTAATTTTAGCGGCAGCTCACAGCTGGATGTGACAAAATTATACTTGTCAGTTAATAAATTAGACTGTAGTCTAATGGGTTTTAATTATAACGTTAACGCACTTTTTTCGAGTTAAGTTTCGGTTATATTATTTATGATAAATACACATTATTTTACACCTTGTTCGATTTGTAAATGTAATTAAAGAGTATGTATCTATTTGGTTCTTTGTGTTATGTCGATGGGTGCTTTACAATCAGTCTGTCCTCTCACTAGTAAGCTTATAAGCCATTTAGGAACGTTCTGAGTACTAAAAACTATTTCTCAAAACCAAAATCATATTCAATGCCTTGTGTTTTATTTGTTCAGACACGATCGACGCCAAAAAAAAAGCTTCGTGGCTTTAGTTGAGCGACGCAAAACTACAAGCGTATAATAAAATATGAAGCTTCGTCAGCAACCCTCGCCCCTAGGAGAATTTATCGCAATCCGATACAGGATCGTCCCCGCGAGGGAAAACCGTACATTTTACTCTAGTGTATCGATAAACAGTTGATTCCCGAACCCATTTGCTGAATGGTTTGGCTATTTGTTTCAACCGAAACGCATTTTATGTTAAGGAGTACGTAAATAAGTACATTTAAGCATATAAATGTATTGAAGTTGAACTTTTACGACTCATACCAAATTAAAATTATACCTACTAAGCATCATCTGTCGCCAGTATCATCATCATCGTCGTCGTCGTCATCATACCAGTCGATAGACGTAGACGTCCACTGCTGGCCATAGGCCTCCTCCAAGGCTCGGAACACCAGCCGGTCCTGTGCCGCTTGCATCCACGGACTTCCCTCGGTCGCTAGTATAGATAAATTTAATTTAATATAGTGCTTATATGAGTAATTTTTCAAATGGCATGCATGCTTATCAATGACAAACAATAATAAGCCTCATATAGCCCATAATTAATTAGTTTCATGCTGAAATAAGGGTTGCATGTCGATTCTATACGATTAGGTATTTTATTACGGTCCATACTTCTACGTCATCGGTCAATGCTCGGGACGCGGGGCTAGATTCTCACCCTACTGAATTTTATACATTTAAGGTATAATAGCGACCTGCCCCGGCTTGACACGAATAGAAGAGTAAATAAATCATACACTCAAACCTCATGAACCCCACTATCTAATAGTGTATGCAAATTCGTTCAGAAGTTTTGAGTTTATAGCAAACAGACAGACACACGTGATGATGGACATGAGAGAACTACTTAGTATACGACATTGAAGAACTAAGTAAATGGGGAAAATTACCGTGACGACTTAAAAAAGACATATATGGACGAGTAGTAAATGTAAATACGAGGGCTACTGATTAATTATAAATCAGACTAGTAACGACATGTATACCTGCATCCAAATATAATTGAAGATCAATAATACGAGTATCGTAATTCGCTATTAGAGATAGAGATAACTTACGCGATTAGAGATAGATATAGCTAATGTCGAATGGCATTTACCTATTAAGATCTCAACACAGAGATGTCAGTAAATTAATCAGTATCATTCAGTAGACAAAACACATTTTTTTAGGAAGGAACATCAATTATTTAACTAAATGGCTCATGGGCTCTTGTAAAGTAGCGTGTCACCTTCGTGTTATTAGTTCACATATATTGTATTTAGGCAGTAATCGTCGGAGCCATGGGGTGCCTCGTCAATCCCCATACTTGCTTCGTGTTCCGTAACTTAATTTTTTATTGCCACTTGACCCAAATAATTTATTTGAGAAATTTGACGTGACGCAGTCGGGGAATTTATTCGGTATATACGCTACCGTAGAATACTTACAGGTAATTGCCATAAATAAACACAACTTATTACATTCAAATCATGATAGAAAATAGTCTTGATTACACTGTGGACTTTCTATATCCTTTAGATTTTGTATTATTTGTGTAAAATAATGTGAATTCATTATCTAGTCAGCTGAAAGCCGTCAACAGCTGAACAGAGGCTCGTTTTCCCCAAGGCTCGCCACTCAAACCGTTCTTGTCTCGCATCCACTACGTTACGAAATTAAATATTAATGAAAATAAATACTTACAATCATTTTAATTCGATGCTCCCAGGGATCCCTGAAACACATGATAATTAGCAAAGTAAGCACATAAATCCCTGATAATCGCTTAGCACCAGGAAGCCACTAATCAAGGCATGCGGGCCTCCCGATATTTCACGAACGAACGTTGCCGACAGTCATACTAGTTAATATACGATTAGATTCAAGTATTGGGCTAAGAATAGCAAATAGCAGCAATAAATTTTATTAAGGTCGTTCAGGGCTATTAATGCTATTATGTAAGTTTACAAGTAAAGACGCCGCGAAGGCTACAATTTCTTTGTAAGGTTATGTGTATTTGTGACCAAATACAGTGACACGAGAGCGGTGAGCCTTGCGGGAGGCCTTGTACAGTAGTAACGTTTTTAAAATGACAGCAAGATGATGAAGAATGGGTACAAGTAAAGTTAATCGCAGAGAAGTGGCTGGATGTATGGAATGTAATAATTTGCCACAAAAATACAACATTTTTAAGGTGGATTTAGACCTAAAAGTTCAATTAGTCGTATACCTACTTATCTGAGGGCTAACGGTAGTACTGAATAAGTAATCCGAATGTTCAAATAAGTTTGAACAACAATAGTCTGCAGAATTATCATGGCTATAAGAGCGCTAATGCTCGGTATATTAAGATACTGCGACGCTAAACTTTCTTCGATTATACGCCATTGTTGTCAATTCATTCTTATCTCAGAGAAAGCCATCAATAAAGGAAAACGTGGGAATTTGAGAATACATCAAAGAAAGTAATAGTGCTCATGGCACAAAACGTCAACAATACGATCCCACTAGATCACGTTTCCAAGATCTCGGTGGCTTACCGATCCGACGCCACCGTTTGCGCTGCGTTATACGAGTATTATGCTATACTTATCTATTAACGATATTTTAAGAAAAACAAAGATACCTATTTTTCACTTTAAATATTAATGCGGTATCCTTATGTCTTCCAAAAATAAGTCCACATATAAACCTTCTACTTTTGAAGAACTTGAACCGCGCGGGATTATGTTTTTTTGAAAATGAACAAAATTACTACCTTCTACATTATTCAATAGTCCGAGACCGTGAGATCTAAGAACATTGAACAAAATGACTTTCTGGAAAACTTCTTCAACGACACAGTTAACATAAATTCGAAAAATTTGAGCTCTTTCGAAATGCATTCTAAGATCTTTAGTTTTTGTCTGAACATAACTGCGACAATCAACTTGCGTTCGGCACGCGTCTGCGAAGTACCGCTGCAGTTTTAATGGTCGTTATCAAAAAAGAGTTGTATTTAAACGTGGAGGAATGCCTCTTGATTCTCATAGTAATTATAATGGTTGGGTAAAAAGAGCAGGACGTATTGAATGTTAATGGCAGCGTCCACCTGCCGGCCGCGCCGGCCCGCGCGCGTGCGCGGAAACAGCATGAATGAAATGTGCGAGTGCCTCTTCAGCTCTTGCATTATTTATAACAGCCTACGCAGCTTATGCGTCAAAAAGATTGGTAAAAACTACATACGGAGAACCTGATTTTGTAAAGGTTGTGCCGAAGCTACGAGCGATTGCACCATCAAAGAAATTAAAGTCATCATCTTAGTATACCATCAAAAGTATGTTCTATCCACTTCTAGTTTGGAACTTAAAGCAAACATGAGTACAAAACAATTTAAACAGTGGTTAAACCTGAGAATTAGACGCAGGTAATCGTTATTAAAGTTAGGTAGTTCCACTCTTAAAACTCATACCTATTTTCACCAATATACATACTTTCATTCTTCCCTCACGAGTACCGAGTACGAATTAAACGCTGCCCGTGAGGCGCCATGCTCAGACGACACCGGATTCCATCCCCGATGATACGATTGGTTTAAGGTTCCATGAACGGAAACCCTCATAAGGAAGCAAGGACTTCAATGAAACTTCTTCTGCAAATTTTTCATCACACATAAATTGATTATGATGCACGATATTGATTCGCTAAGTTTATATCCAGACGTCGAATTCATGACTCACATCAAAGCGGTATTTGAAAGAAAAACCCGATATACGAGTATTGAATCCTGAACAAGAATGGCTGATAGGTATGTGTGAATAAAAATAAGTGCGTAAAAATAACATCCTTCTGCAACGTGTTCTACGTTGATGAATGCTAAGTACCTATTCTCACTATTTAATTTGATAGCACTTTGACAAACCTCATGTACATTATCGAAATAAAAAATTATCCCAGAACCCTTGAACAGATCCCTTTATAAAATTCACTTCGCCATCACACATTGCTTGCAATAATCAGCTCCTCGTCCCGTTACGTTGTTCTGGCTGGGTTTTTGTCCAAAATATTTTGAATTGTTTCAAATGGACTCATTGAATGTGCATTGTATTAACAACAGATATTATTTACACGACTTGATTCACCATTGAGGACAGGTTATCTGGTCTTTTACTTCGCTAAACATTTTTAGCAATTACAAGTACCAATCTGCGATGGTATTATCGAAGTGTTTAATGATAGGTCCATGGTCCAACTTTGATGGCAATTAGCACCCATAAGGTTCATTTTCATATAGAAAACTCCCGGTTGTCTTAAGGATTGCAAAATGGGCAATCGTAAGACCACTTTTGTTCATAAGTACATTGTCTGCAAAGAAAACTTCAATAAGTACCTAGGTAGTTTCTGTCTGACAACGCTTTACATACAAAGATACTTTACTTAGGTACATAATACGTAGGTAATTAGAGGTTTATTTTTTTTTTCGTTGGGAAAATGCATGCCGTCACGATGTCGGTACCGAACAGTTAAGAGTTTTATAAAGGAAATGAGCACAAGTTTTATTATTGGCTTAAAATAACACAGCGGAAGCACTTACGGAATACAATCGGATAATTATTACATTTTTCCAATGGTTGTGAAGTCCCCAATTATAATGCAAACTATTTCATTTCTCCGGTTAATAGTGTTGTCGGCGTCCAATCATACCTTTTGGAAACCAGAGAGCCGGCGTGAGAGCATTTTAGTGAGTGCGTGTGAACTAGTGACAATAGGCCGGGCACACACATGATGCACCGAGCTCTGATTTAGAAGAGACATTACGTCGAACAATGCCGGATCGAGTGGCGCAATCCTTAATTATGCGCCTGTTGCGTGGGATGCATGGGAAAGTGTGTCCCCGGCTTAACGTTAGGTCACAAACAAATTGGGGCTTCTAATCACACACGATTATGAGTTGAACGCGCTTTTATATTTGTTATTGCTTTATTCTAATACTGGAACGACAGAGACTTGCATTATGAAGGTAATTAATTTCACAGTCGATATGATTAGGATTTTATAAATCCTCCAATTAATAATAATCTTATTAGTATACCTTTACATACTAAATTACCTAAGTAAACATTTTACGTAGGTATAGTACAGTCAATGGAAAAGAAATGTACTGCTTTGTCATTACTGTCATTAGAGTGACTGTATAAATTTCTTTGCCCTCGACTGCACCTCCATACTCCATCAAATAAATTGAAATCAATCTAATTATGGAAATCTTTATTGTAAAACATCGGAATTAATCAAGTTGCAGAAAATATGGTGGGCTGTGTGCAGTGTGTGCTCGTTTGCCTATACCAATGACATAAAAAATATATGTATTATTTTATTAAGTAAGTCATTTATAAATAACTACTGAAATCAACACCAAAACACCTTCCTAATAAAATAATGTATTCGAGACTGGAAACTCGCCACAAACACGAAGGTTTTTCCAGTTTGAAATAAAACTTCACAAGGACATGGTGAAACGTATGAGGGGTATATTTGACTAATTATTCAGTCTATTTATTTAGATTAAACCTATACATTAAACAATGTGATTTGTAACCTCCAAACACGCCACATTACAAATAGTAGCAATAAAGAATGACCTGCCGACTAACTGCCGGCTAGCATGAGCTCGGTATTTGAAAACTTCACGTATCATTTAGCCTAATAAATATTGGAATTACCTAACTTAACCTGAACTTTTGTACCTAAACTCTTATGAATTTAAAGAATTCCAGGTTTGGCTAAGTTCAATATAGAGATAAACCTAACGAACTCTGTATCATTTTCAAAGCCATCTCATACACAGTCGTTCAATATTCACCTCGTGTGCAATCGAGATATGCAAGCTATTCGCATCTGCGCCTTCTTTGCTTTGTGAATGTGTAGCACACATTACAATAAAGGTTACATTTCAAGGATGAAATTTCCATCGTATCTAGTAGTGCACAATTAAAGGTGCCAATGCCAAGTTGAAAAACCCCCGAAACAACGAACAGGAATATTTCGTTTTAGAAAATACATCAATTCTGAAGCTCTTCTCGTTCTCGACGACTCGATCTCAAACTACTCAGGGATCCTATCATCTGGATCTGGACTCGTCAATTATGAATCCACCAGCGGTCCGGATAGGATACATTTCAGAAAATAAACGCCGAAATAAACCCCACCGAAGTTCCTCCTGTAAAAAAATCTGAAAGTACAAAGTATGTTTACAAGTTAGGTTATATACTTGAAAATTATAGACATTCATTAGAAAATTTCTTGAGTAGCGTGTCGGTAAAGTTATGCTTACCGCAATAAAGGGTAAAACCGTTTTGATTAATCGATACCTCCACGTTTCGACGTATGTCCACCGTTCGCGGCCTAATTCGACAACCGCCGCATCGTGGCGTGGCGTGCTGCACGCCATTCCCTAAAAAATGCAAACGACATGTTTCTATGCCTTTACTTCTAATAAAATCGCAGTAAATACAACTTCATGCTTGAGATTGGCATTTTTTAAATCCTATTCCACATTGCAATAGTCACTAAACGACAAATAACGAGTATATATTTGTCGTTTAGTGAAAGAAACCTGAAATTATTACAAAATTGCCCCATAAATCATTCAACTTTACTATTCAATTTCACACATCCAACACACCGTAGGTACATGTATACATCCACCACGGCCAAAAGCCAGGGACAGTCATGGTTTGCAAGGACTAAGATACAGTATACACATTGCTAAAACTAGTATACACAACAGCTGGCTTGGTCCTTGAACTGGCGTATGGCTAGCGGGCCGGCCCTGTGACCTATTGCTGACTCGCAGATGCGTACGCGCAGGTGCCTCCCAGTTTAATCGTCCGCGCACATGTAATGCCCTCGCTATAAAACTAATAATGTGCCTATCTACGTCTTTAACCATGTTTGATGCCCAATTTAAAGGGAAATCTTGAAAAATTCTGTTTTAACCGTCGATAAACAAACACAAATAGTGACTTCACTTGAAAGTATCGATAGATAAGTCGCGTGTCGGTAAAACAAGGACTCGTGAACAAAACAACGGTCACTCTCTTATCTGGTTGCAGTAAGGTTGGTTATTGAGCTGTCGATGTAATTGTTACGGAGGAGCGGCGGCTCAAACAAGGTGTTTGCGGGAGATAGCAGCTATCGCCTGGGAACCTCAAATAGCTCGGCTTGCGCAAGCACCGCTAGACGAGGGAAATTCTTCTCGCGCCGAATGATTACAAAGGGCCAAAGTGGATTAACTGCTGTCAAGTGGATGAGCTACAACCTAGAAGACTGGTTTATGGTCAGTAGTGGCCTGCAATGCAATAGCTTGATTTCAATTGGGATTTATTTTAACAACTCGCCGGATTATATTTTCTACGGGATGGAAAAGGCGATAACATTGCCCGACAATACTGACTTTCGATAAATGTTATGTACATAACAACCTACGTATTATACATACATCTACTCGTATAGCTTAGGTAGAGAAAACTAGGAAGAAAACATGCTGCACTGGACCCAAAGTTACATGAGAAAAGAGCAAGGAAGTGATGATCTAAAACCAATGTAACTTACTTTGCTTAGTTATCTTTTATAGTAGTGAGACTATCTAAAGCGGGGCCGTAAAATGTACCGTACGGAGTTAATTGAAAGGATTTTACGAGTTAATCATTGCAGGCAGGTTCCATGCCGTATCTCCATGATCATACCCCGCCCGATCGCCGCCGTGCAAATCAGAAAGGATCTTCATAAGGAAAATGCAAAATACTAGATTGTAGGACTAGGGACCAAAATGGTACATTATACCGCGGATAATGGATTGAATCCAGTGAGTGCGAAGCGGAGAACGAAATTTGGCAGTTTTCTCTCGGGTTTAAACGGGCAACAAAATACTTCTTCTCGAGTAAGAGGAATGAAAAATAAATTTAGTTTCTTCTCGATTCGGGTGTCGAAATTTAAACCCACAGGCAACAGCAAAGTCACGTGAGTCACGTTTTCATAAAATAAATATTTTAAATTACTGTATAATGATGAGACTAGGTACAGTTAAGTATCCAGTCGAAGCGACGAAATATTTAATTTTATACAGCGACTCTAATTACATAGCAAAGATAGAAGAGTTGGTGTATATCTTTCCCTTGACTGTACGGTCTCTATAAGTACCTACTAGCTGAACAAAAAAAAAATGTAATTTTAACTAACTGAAAACCTAAAATTTATTTTCTTCATGCATATTCCTCATTACATAATAACAAAGTAGGTGCATGTTAGTTAGCTGCAGTTTAATTACTATTTATCTCAAATATCACGGAGTCGTCGAAGCGGAATCATCTGTCTGCAAAAGCATACACTTCAGAAATTCTTTTATCGTATGCCTACTAATATTATGAATTCGAAATTACTACTACTACTAACGCACTGCTGGGCACAGGCCTCTCATCACGAGAGGGTTTGGGCTATAGTCCCCACGCGGGTCCAGTGCGGATTGGGGTCTTCACACACATCTTTGAATTACTTCGAAGATGTATGCAGGTTTCCTCACGATATTTTCCTTCACCGAAAAGCTCAGTGCTAATTTTGAAATTGAATTTCGCACATAAGTAAACTTAGAGGTCTGGAATCGAATCCCCGACCCTCTGCGTGAGAGGCGGTAGGTCGAACCACTTAGGCCAAAATTATAAATTAAAGTTTCAAAAATTGCAGAATTGAAATTGTGGAAGCGTGAAGAGGGAACAGACATGCAACGTTACTCGCATTTATAATATTAGTATGGATTATGACATGCTAGTCTTATATTAGTCCAAAAAGTATGTCCACTGTTTATTTAATTTAAAAAATCGACACTATTACAGCGACCTAATTAATTCCGTCACAGACATTTGTTATAAATATCTAAATAAATTAAATATCTTGTGACATTCCACACATGTTGACCTAGCCCCAAACTAAGTAAAGCTTGTACTATGGGTGCTAGACAACGATATAAATACTTATATAGAGAAATACATACATATATAAATACTAAACATCCATGACTCGAGTACACACATTCGTGTTCATCACACAAAGTTTGCCCCGAGCGGGACTCGAACCCGCGACCGTCGGAACAGAAGGCAGGGTCACTACCAACTGGACCAATCCGGCCGTCGTTATCATTAGTATATCTTACGTTCCGAGTAGGTAAATGCTATAAGCCAATTAAAATAGCGTCAAATTCATCCTCTAATTAACGTACTTTACTCTAAGGACTTGTGTATCCCGTATAGCATGACACACACAACTTAAAAGGCGCACGGCGAAGCGCTTAAGCCGTTGACGCAGCGAGTCTATAATTGCTTAATCCACACGCCTTCTAATTTGTGTCAACCTGTACAAGCTTTTGCGCGATTTAACCTGTCAGATCATCGATTCATCTGTCCCTTTTCGCTTGGTAGGTTTGCAAGAGAGGGATGTTAGGTATAAGGCCTAGGATGAAGCTGGGGCCTTATTCAAATTTGTAAAAGGGATGTGGGATTTTTCATGTCAGTTAATAACAATTAATCCTCTCCCTATTTAGTAAGATATTATATCATTTTCACTTCTCATGCTCTTAAAATGTTACTTTAGTCTCTGCACATCGGGACTAAAGCTCTTTTTTAGTCTCTAGGGACTAAAGTTTTTTTTTTTAAATTAACATTGGAAACCCGCCTAAACAGCCAACCACAGAGTTTGTGAAAGGAGGATTATCCCCATTTCCAGTGAACCTAGACAATTTCTAGGGCGTGAAAAAACGATTTAATTTCGTGAAACACGATTTAATGATTACGAATACCTATGAATCTTGTTTTATTTAAAGTGAATTCATTTTATAATGCATGACCCAATTAGTTTTAATAGTAGATTGTTTACCAAGGGACTAAAACAAGCCATTATGACACGAGATGGCTAAACATATCAAGCGATTCGGGGACATTGATATCCTAGATTAGGATAATAGTTCAGTAGAATCTTCGCGAAATAGGGATGTACCGTTGATTAGTTTTAGGGATATGGGAAATCCCATGTTCCCTATTTAGAAACTCGAATAAGGCCCCTGGTGGCCGGCAAGAAGGAATGCAACAATCGCCGGGCACAGGTGCGCGTGCACCTGCCGCGGTGACAATCCGATGGATCGACGATACGCGCATCACTGTAAGTACACAACTAAATACTAGGTTATTACGTACGCGCATGCGCTTGCAAACCGCGAAGTCATTATAGAACTTCTTCCACATTTTCGTCAGATAATAACCCCATCTTCTGCCCGCGACTTCACCCGCGTGGAATTCGGTTATCGCGTTCCCGCGGAAACTATGCGTTTTTCCGGGCTAAAAGGTGGCGCATGTCCTAATCCGGGACTCCAACGATCTTCATACCAAATTTCATCCAAATTGGTCCAGCGGTTGAAGCGTGAAGAGGTGACAGACAGACAGACAGAGTTAAGGTTATAATATAGCTAAAATTATAGTTGATCATGTTAAGTCAAATTACACTTGTTAAAGTGGTTAACCAAGACAGAGCCAAAGTAGGTACGTAATGAATTCATTCTGAATTTCTGCAGCACAGATTCAGTAAGTGAAAGGCCATAAAATATCAGTGAGTGTGGTGATAGATTACTTTAATGGAATTTATTCATTTTACTTATATAGGTAAAACTTTTTTTTTTTTAATATTTTGCAGTTAACTAGAAATTACTACGACTACTTATAAGTCTATATAATCTTTAATTATCTCTTTAAATTAGAATAAAATGGAGAATGCGTTATTTTTTATAGCGTCAAGTTCACTGATCTATTTTACCCGTCTGTTGTAATCGTTACCAGAGCGCCGGCGCCTTGCTGATCCAAGCGTGACCGCTACCAAATAAAAGTAAGTACTACACTCAACAGCAATGAAAACGGGTCAGGGGTCTAAGCACCTCTGAGTTTACTTATGTGCGAAAAGGAAAACATCATGAGAAAACCTGCACACACTGCACAGTAATTCCAGGATGTGTGTAAAGTCCCAAATCCGCAATGGGCCCGCGTGGGGACTATAGCCCAAACCCTCTCGTGATGAGAGGAGGCCTGATCCCAGCAGAGGGACGTAAATAGGCTGCTGTAGTGGACTAGCCCAGAACCAAACTAAAACCATCTCGTTTACTCCACTCCAGAACCAAAAATCACGCTTCAAATTTGACACGGATCGCTCTTTGGAATTTACTCGCAAGAACTAGCCTGGATTCCCCAAAACCATTCCCATATAATCGAAGTGACAAATCAATAGTAAATTCGATGCATTAAATCGATTACGTTCGATTCTGAAGCGGCATTTATTTCATTTTAATGAATAATTTGTAATCTAATCGAACGCTGTATCGGTTTTATTTGAGGAATTTATGTTAAGACTATGGTTGAGATACCTATGTGGATATTGTACTTTAACATTGATTCCTGAAAGATAGATATATGTGAATATATAAGATATAGAGGTATTTACCTAACAATGAACAAAAAATCTCATATGTTACCTATATATATATACACTTCTCATATGCATCAACCCACAACTGTGAAAAACGTCTAAAGAATTTCGTTTGTTTCATTCCGATGCAACCGTATAGTCTCGATTTTAATATGCAACGATAGAGAGGATTGCAATGACAATAGCGGCCGTGGGATAAAAGAATAATACGTTGAGAATCTTATCCGTGTGCGCTGGATTAAGTAACAATAAAAAAAACTGAACCGAAAACATGTTAATTGCGTTATTGCACTTACTCTCAAGCAGAACTTTGTCTTTAAAGAGCCTTAGGGGAGTAGTTTTGTATGTCAAATATATCGGCAATCGCCCAGTTTAAAAAAAAATTCGCTTGTAAGTAGGTACTGTGAGTCGAGACAGTCTACGCTCGTCCGCCTTTGAGAGATGCGAGGCGGACGAACGTTTGTGCTCTTAAAATTGTGCCTACTTAAGTAGTTCTTCTACGAAATACATAAGTAGAATCATTGAAAAATTAACAAGAACTTTTTTTTTCTTAGCCTGTTGGAGTGTCCCACTGCTGGGCAAAGGCCTCCCTTTTTTTCCGCCAGGCTTCCCTGTTCGGTGCCTGTGTTTGCCACTCTTTATCAAAGACGTCTAGGTTGTCCAGGCATCTAATTTTTGGTCTGCCTCTGCGCCGGAAGAACAAAAACTGAACTAAAATTAATCTCTGAGCGCTCTGGTCACAAGAGCCGTATATTTATGCACTCTCGATTCGTTATCGAAATAAAAATCATCTGTTAATAGCAGACGAAAATCGATTTCGCCGTCTACAAGTTACAGCTGTTTAATTTTGGGTATTGTTTTAGGAGAGGAATTTCGGCGAGGATGATGCCGTGATATAATCCATCTCTTTCCAACGGGTCTGATATGAAAGAGCAGTACCAGAGGTCCAGCAGCCGCAGTTAGCTCCAGTTAAGTGAGGGTTGTGGTGATTAAAAGTATTAAACCGCGCGTGCCCCGCGGCGGCGGCGGCGGCGGCGTATATCACATTCCGATATAAATTAGTTTTGGACCAGTTTATGCCGAAATAACCTCGGCAAGTCGTAATTAGCCCATGTTTACTGTAACAGTCTGGGCAGGTGCCTAAATCGAGTGGATGTTCCGAGGTTTTTTGGACAAAGGTTACACGATCATTATGGCGTCTGTGCAGTCCATCATTCGGATCAGAATGACGAGATCATGATCGCCTAACACACTGACTGATGGACTGACGGGCTGCACTGATGATTGAAAAAGTTACCTTAATCATCATTGTATACAAGACTGTGGGACATGAATATTAATACGCACAAATCATAATTATTGTTTTGGCATAAGTCATATTAGGTTAGAAAACGAGCACATAGGGGCTTTATTCGAAATCTTTAAATAGGGATCTCACTGTTCCCTATATTATCTCTAACGCATCGCGTGAACTTTAAGCAGCTAGATTTAAAAGTTCAACTTGACGCGTGAGCGATCCTATAGGGAACAGCGAGATCCCTATTTTTAAGACTTCGAATATAGCCCCAGGGTACCTGTTTATAAGTGTCTGCGGCCCATGGACATATAAATCATAAAATTATATGCTCTGCTGTTTGGCGGTAGGTTAGCAGTAAGATGGTGGTAGCTATCCGGATGGACTCTGCATTCAGGCTGCATCCTACCCTATCACCGGCAAAAGCCGAGTAGCGAAATGTGAGTTTTTATTCTGAGGATTGTAAGTACGTTATGTTTTTGATAATTTGCGCTTTAACATTTAGCGTGCGGGCCGATGGTTAACTAAAACGCATACCATACTTATGATAATGACAAGAGTGCTCAAGTATAAGACATCAACGCCGATACAGTCACGAGCATTAAAACGTTCGCACACCGCACTGATTATAAAAACACCATATCTCGTGTCCCTTGATGGTAAAGTGATGTTTTAGATGATTTTAATTGGTTTCATCGACTCTCTAAACAATACAATATACTCAAGTACTTGTAAGAGAGACGAACGATATAATTCTCAATTGCACCATAAGCCAGTGTTCGTATGTACGCACGCAAGTGTACACCTCATGAAGTATAAATACGTACTTGGCGAGGAATTTGCGATTGATGAAATTAAAGAGTACAGCACACTGCGGTCTGCGGTCGGCGGTGCACGCGATGCCGCGTTTTAAAGTAGACTGCGCCCGCGGGCACCGCCAAATTGCCACCTGACAATAACAAGGTTCTATATAAAAAAATCAAAGATTCATTTTAGGATGTAAAATCTTATAAATAAAGCTCAAATTGAAACAATACCTAACAATCAAATGGAACCTTTTCATTCTCGGTTCACGAAATTGCGCCCGCGCCGCCGGCGTAATTGCGACCATTCGGCGCGTGTGGGAAACCGATTTATTAAGATTTAATCGTCGGCAATTAAAATACGAATCGTGTAATCAGTAGTAATCACTAACAGAAAAGCGTATGCGAATGCGCCTACGACGGTGCTACGCGCGTAGCGGCGTAGCGCTACAGCGTACCGAGCGTGCGCCCGTAGCAACTAAGTACATTCAATTACTAAGGGCATGCTTGGAAAATACGTTCTTGAAATTTTCAACTAATGTCTAACAGAAAATATACGACAGGAACTATACGTATAAAAGTTCAACATCGATTTGGGTACGGTTTTTCGTACTCTAACTAAACTGTCTCCAAATTAACGAATTACACATTACTTTAATTACTTCTTGCAGTGTCATCTTGAAGTGTAACCTTTAAATCTCAATAGGTACTTAATAACAGTGGTATATGAACATCTATAAATAAAGTACCTACCTATAAGTTTATATTCATTTTAGATGTATGTAAATATTGTCACGTATTCATTAAATATTATTCTCCAACGTCAAAACATTGAAGCATTGACAACAGCTACAACAATCTGGGAATTAAAATTCAAAACCCCTTAAGAAACTCGTCGCACCACAATCGGCGCTCGGCCAGTTCTATAATAAAATTAATGTAATAATGAGTGGTGCGACAATGGAGTCTTCCCACGGCGGACCTCCCGGGGCGCATACATTACATGCCACACGCAGGCCCGGTGCACCCTGTATAAACTACCCTCAAATTATTCAACTTTGACGTTTGACCTGCAGACATATTTTCATCTTTGTCATAGTCAGTCTCTTCCACAGCTAGACTGCCTCCCAACTCCATATACCTATAAGTTTTGCTAGTGGCAGGGCCTGGTGCTAGGTCCGGGGTGATACCACGATCTTTCCCCGCTAACTTACCGCCAAATAGCAGTGCTCGCACTGTTGTGTTCCGGTAGGGGATTAAGTCAGCCGGTGAAATTTCTGGCACAGAGGCATTCCATCTTGGGCCTCAGGGTAGGCAACGCATTCGAGATTTTATCGTTTCTTAGTGAGGGATCATAGGATTTCGGGGTCCATGGGCCGCAGTGACCACTTATCATCAGGTGGGCTGTGCGCTCGTTTGCCTAGATACCATTGATATAAAAAAAATGTAAACATGTAGAGTCACAAATGTGACTTTTGATTAACAATAACGTCAAAAAATACCTTGTATAAGAATCATTTTGAGCCGTTTTGGTCGTTTCCGGTTATTTTGAGATAGTTAGACCAAATATACATATATTATTTTAATTAAACTAGAATATTCGTTTAAAGATATACTACTACAGCCTATTTGCGTCCCACCGGTGGGCACAGGCCTCCTCTCATCACGAGAGGGTTTGGGCTATAGTACCCACGCGGGCCCAGTGCGGATTGGGGACTTCATACACATCTTTGAATTAATTCGCAGATGCGTACAGGTTGCCTCACGATGTTTTCCTTCACCGAAAACTTCACCGCACAGTGGTTAATTCAAATTGAATTTCGCACATAAGTAAACTTAGAGGTGCCAAACTTCTCAAGTAACAAAAATTCGATCTCCACATAGTGGTACAAGCCAGAAAAAAGGGACTCCAAACCTTCCTTAGGTCCGAAATAACGGACTAATTTATCGGTGAAATACTTGAAATGTAACACGTAGGTACCAATGCCAAATAATCTTCTCTTTTTAGTAATAAATTCTAAATTCAAGGAATTGCTCACTTTACAAAGCGACTGCCTGAACAAAACCAAACCAAACACCATAGACACCAAACAGACTCCAAACTTCAAAGTTGACGATCAAGTAGGTAGGTAAATGAAGACCAACGCTAGCCTCAGTGTAAATAAGGCTATACACGGTGGGTCAGAAAATATGGCAAATAATTAACCCACCGTATCGGCTATCGATTCTAAGTATATTGTATAGGTCTTTAATTTTTTTCGAGTTGGTAAAAAAAAATGTATATGGGATTGATTGTGTGAGCGAAGCCTGAATCCTATACAATTTTTTTTTTTTTAACCAACTCAAAAAAAATTAAAGACCTATACAATATACTTAGAATCGATAGCCGATACTGTCGGTTAATTATTTGCCATATTTTCTGACCCACCATGTATAGACTGTATAACAACAAACACAAACACCTACCGACATAGATACATACAATGAATCCGTCCTCAAGCTCGCCCATATCGCGTATTAGCATGTTAATGAAGAGGCGTGGCGGGACTTCCACACAAATCATGCGCCCGCGCCGGCCGTGATATATGCGTGCTTTAATAACCTATTACAATGTCCAGTGATCGTAGTTTGGGCTTTGACGTTTAGGATGCTGAAGGGCCTTCACATGACATTGTTAAGTACTATGTTAAAGCCGGTAAAGGCATTAGAGTACTCGAAACACGCATCACTACCTGTAGACTAGTTCAACTCCCGTAGCGTTTACGAATTACATCCGCCACTGGGTATATAATAGGGATGACGACAGGGTGAAGAAATCGAAATTCTAATTAGTCCGTCAGTCAGGTAATAAAAAAATATTATACACGTATTTTTGGTTTTATCGAATTAACAAAGAATGACTAAGTTAAAACGCATTAAAGTTGGATAGTGGGGGCTAACTACGTCACCGTTAGGTATAAATCGTACCTAACTGAGGTCCGCGTCATTTCTACTCAATATATCTCCGTATAAAATTGATTACGGGAAAAAAGAAAAAATACGTGTCCAATACTTTTCAATAATCTTCCTGATAGACTAAGGAAAAAAAAGTTGTCGTCATCCCTATTATACATATAATTCTTAGACATAACACCAAAACTTATAACATTGACTCAGCTAAGAAAATTATTGTTTATTAATACGACCTGTATTTTACTAGACGAAATTTTAAATATTTTAATAATGATTATCATCAAGTAGCACAGATACAATGATTTAAAAAGTATGTTTTGTTATTATGATCATTTTCGAAATGATTATTACTCAATGATCAGTCATCACAGGGGTAATTCACATCTTCACAGTATAATTTCAATTTGAAACATTTTAATTCGTCATACCTACTTCTTTAGAAAGTTTATAATTATTGAAAGTACTTAGTGACGATAAAAATTATGTCCGTTAAATAACATTTTCACACAGTTTAATAGTAGAAAGTAATGCAATGTTTCAAATGTGAAATTACAAATAATACGTAGAGGAGAAACCACTTATACTTACTTATAGTAAGTAAGTATAAGTGGTTTAAGATCGTAGTTTAACATAAAAATTTAAAAATCCCAGACGCTTCCCATTTGTCCGATGGAATAAAACTCCTATCAATTAGGCATGATTACAGCATCAATAAATTGCAAATCTGAAGTAAAAATAATGGATATGCATGTCCATTATTGTTTTAAAACGCGTCAAAGCTCGGGAGTAAGGGCTCGTGGCGTCATAGATAATTGTGTAATTAATAATTCCATACAATATATAATTACTAATTATACTCAAACGCGACGTTGGTATTGTGAATTTTAAACGCGTCGTATGTTCATAAATTATGGGATATGAAACGAAAAAAACGGGGCAAATATTTTTTGATTATTAAACTGACGTATTAATTAGATTTTTTCAGTCATCAAGCCTATTAGATGCCCAACCCAATTCGAGGCGCGCGCGTGTCTGGGGGCTCATTCTGGTCGCAAAAGGGATTTCATTCAGAAGCTATAGGGAGCGTCAAAACGTCACGGCGCTCAAAAACCTTAAATCTACCTTACTTAGAGTTCGGTTTCAACGCCGGTGACGCTTAGACGGCAGGTATATGGAAGTTCCCTTTCCCTATGTAACGTTTCGAATAGAGCCCCTGCTGGTAGCGCATTACCATAGTAACGAAGGGGCGTGGCACCACTCACGCCCCGCACAAAATAAATAACGCCCGGAATGCCGAATGGACCACCGCTCGGCTCCTAACCTTAACCCGAAGTCGACTCGGGAATTTTGATTTTGTTAGCTCACTTGGTGCTCAATTGTTAATTCTCCGGCTCGGTAGTCGAAAGGCTTTATTTTTTCACACATAACCGTAATGACTGGTGATTTGATACAATTGATCTACTTAATAAATATGAATGTTGTAAAGATCGCGGGAACGCGGTGGATGCCAGTAGCACAAGTAGCAATAGTTATAGAAGTTTTTTTATTCGATTCATTTTCATGATCATCACTTCAGCCGAAAGACGTCCACTGCTGGACATAGGCCCCCCCCAAGGCACGCCACTCTGGTCTGAGTGGCGCGCCAAAAAACTTCTATAACTATAACCATCTTATGTTATAGTATAGTATCTATCATCGGATACGCAAATTCAAAGTCTACGCGGGATGAAGTCGCGGGCAACGGCTAGTAATTAAATAAACAGAGAAATATACAAGATTAGCGCGTTTGAAGTATAAGACATCCTATACTATTAAACTAGCAATATTTGTATATATATTTGTAATCGCGTTCTCGAAAACGGCTCTAACGATTTCGATGAAATTTGGAATATAGAGGCGATTACGGGGGTGAGAAATCGATCTAGCTAGGTCTCATATCTGGGAAAATTCGTTTTTAGCTATTTTCACCCGAGCAAAGCTCGCTCGCCCAGGTGGTATTTTATTATTTGAATCCGCACAATTTAATTAACATGTGAAATGCGGCCGAATGGACCAGCACTCGTCTCCTTAACCGAAAACTACTCGGAAATTTCTATTGTTTTCCTTAACATTGCACTGCATCATCTAAAAATAAAATAATCATTTTAATCTCAATCCCCCACCCCTCATTATTTTCAAGATTCTGGAAACCGAATCTGCAAACCGAGTTTGCAGTTTGTATTCCTTTATCTCATCGTGGCCAAAAAAACTCCATTAGCGAACCGTTTCGTACAGCACGACGCAACTTGAACAAGGCGCGCGGTGAAGCATTTAAACCGTTTATGCAGAGTCTATTTTTGCTTAATCCACGCGCCTTCTAAGTTGTGTAAACCTGTATCCTTGGGTTTGTATCCGGGCCGTTACCTAGGACTACTTAGTGACCATTGTGACCTTAATCCAAAACAGATGCTCTTGAGACGCCCTCGGCCCGGCCAGTAGTTAAAGTAGGTATAAACCATTGATCTATTATAAGTAAGGATTCACAATCAGCCGGAGAAAAATGGCCCGTCAAAACGGGTGCCCGAACAACTTGGGCACCCGTTTGACGCTCAGTAAATTTGACACTTGAGTCTTATAGTGTTAGGTTTACTTTTGTATAAAATATTTGTCTTGACACATATTATAAAGAGGCGTTATTTATTAGCATATTGGAACGTATTTTCTAATGTCAGTTTGCTCCATATATTTTGACATATTCTGTTAGGCACTGTTCGTCCATACGTTATTATAGGTCAATGGTATAAACTGTATAAAAACCCCATACATTTGGATGTAGATGAACATACAACATTGTAGGTAGGTATATGGAAAGCATCATTGCGAATGCCAATCCAACGATCATCATTCTTTTTTTGCCCAAATTCACATTAGCATCAAGAATGTAAAGTGTATATCGTAATTATAAGAACAAACATGATAAGGCCTCCATGATAATTGAAATACCGTATCAAATTATCTTCGCTTCTATACAAATGGGTTTACTCACATTTCAATCTCAATAATTTTAAGTGTATTTGAATATCAAAAACGTCTCAACATTAATTAAAATAAGTACTTATATTTTAAAACGAGAAGTACCTACCTATATCCACATTGTGTATTCTTCCCGGCAAAAACAAAAACAACTTTGAAATCACAGTTTGAAAACTTGCTCCATATCCTTTGACACAAAATCTCGTTCAAAATGAAGTTATTATCAAAAGTAAGAAGTTTCGAGCTCGGGATTACATGTGAATAAAAACATGGAGGTATAAATAAATAGGTATTTATTTGATGGTCCGCGGTCGTGCGTGCAGTGGGTGGCATCGGCATTTGTCACCGGCGGAGCGACGCTGCGCTGCGCCTGCGCCGGAGCCGCTGCGCCAGCGCATTTCGATATTACCCCGTTTATATAATTTTTAAACATCATTGTGATCTAATCTCTTATGATCAAGATAGAAAGGCTACAAATGGAGTGGTACGGATAGTTTGGATCGGAATCTTGGTTTTTAAATAAAATAAAGATTTAAATTTAATCTTATGGTTTTTCCTAACGTTTTACGTATCACTGCAGTAGGTTTTCTGGAAGATGAGGTTTTAAAATTGATTGAAGATCTTTTAATATGTAGGTATTAGTAAACATAGATTTATTAACACTATGTAAAATATTGATGTAAACAAATTGCTTTAAACTATTGAGTTTTTTAATAGGTGCACTTATCTGCAAATTGTATAAAAATGACGTCCTTCGATACATAGACGAGAGAAAAAACTGTGTAACCAGCGATCGTCTTGGACAACCTGTGATTAAATAAGTGCATAACGGCTGCCAACGTTGCACAGTATAAATAAAAGGGTATAATATATAATCCGTTACATTTTGTTAAAGGTCAACTTATCCAATGTTTTGTAGTTGAAGGTGCAAGCAGCCCGCGGTGGCCTCTATCGCTGCATCGCACTCTATGCAAATGCAGTTTTTGCGGCTACCAATTGAGCAGCAGAACCGATGCAGTGGGTGGCCGAACCATGTGAATCTAAAGGAACACATCAAATCGTAAGAACGAGAATGCAATTGTCGAGGAAGTAAATCGGCGATTTTATCGACTTTGAAAATTCCTAAGGCGCTTGTTGTTTCTTATCCTAGTGGCCCGCCCCGCCTCCGCTCTGATCGAAACGCGACGTTACTTTGGCTGTACTTTGGGATTATTTCTTATTTAGTGGTCTAGTTTATGTTTTTTTTTTCTTTGTTACTTACATAGGTACCTAATCATGCACTGTTTGTTAATACAAATGAAGCTGAACATCACAGCGACAAAACGTTCAAGCCTGTCAAGTCGCTAAGTATTTATATGGCGATGTGCTCCCTTTGTTAATAAATTAAAGAAGCAGTTACCACCCATACGGTCGCTAGAATAATATGCATATGAGACGTCATTCATATACAATCGTTGTTCCAATAAATGTCACTAATTGTGTAGGGGCACAAAAACATGGACGCTGCGCCAAACAAACCAACTAGTTTACATATATTCAAAATTGCTCTCAACGACTGAGTCATCCTTCGTCAGAGCTTATATTCAATTTTGTTTAAGGTGTTTCTCTCTGCGACTATGTTAAGTTATAACTTAAAGATTAAAAGAATCAAAAGTACTTATGTGATGTGTATTGTTAAATTACTTATGGATAAAAACACGAAAAATAAAACTGATGTAGAGACATAAACACGCTATTTTCAGAATGTACGTGGTCCTTTGTCGCGTGCTCAAAACGCACTGTGAATTTGTGACAGATTTATAGTTATTTTGTCTGATTCTGTAAACGTTCACGACACAAAGTTGAAAACATTTTAATCTAAGGAAGCTTTGATTTAACCGGTTCTAAATAGCTATTCATTTACCTCGTGAACTTGAATTCGGTATTGTATTGTATAAATAATATTGAGATGGTTGATTTTATTGACTAGTCTTTCATCATCGCATGTGCGATCGTAGCTTGTCCGTCATCAAGTTGGTATGGTATAGATTTATAGACCGGGAGATGCTGACACAGAATTCCGAACCATTTGTACCAGGCTGGCGAGTACAGGGGTATAATTACGTAATGACGAAAAGGAAAATCATGGTCATAGCGAGCGCCAATACCGGGGGCCCAATCGCGTGAGCGTTAATCGAACGTGTCGCATAAATTACCACAAAAAATCTTGTATTTTCCGATAGTCGATGAAAAACGAAGTAGGCGATCGCGTAATGCCATACTTCTCCGGCGCGCCTACATCCCGCCATACCGACGAAAACATGTTAATTAAAAACCAAAAATTGAACCATTTGTACCAGGCTAATTTTTGCACGGATAATCATCGTCGAGTAGCCATTCACGAAAATCACCATGCCATACTTTTCCGACGGGGCCAAATAGCCGCCATACCGCTCCAAAGATGTTTTTTTTTTCTTCGATCCCTCCCTCAGTCTGATGAAAAATAGACCCTAATGTTAGAATCCAATTGTAATCCGATTGCACACGACAATACCGCAGTCTTCATTTATTCTCTTTACCGACTGCTCCTTAAGGAGATATTTTTTGCGCGCATCTCGGCGCGGTGCGACACGACGATAAATTAGATGCGTTGAAATGTTTGTGTTGGCGTCGCCGCTGTCGCCGGCTCGCATACATTAGGCGCGGGGGGCACCATTGTCCCGGCAACCTGCGACCCGACGCCCCTAACGAAGGATTCAACGCGAGCCCCGCAATTATGAGATAAAAATCGGTCCACGTTCGGCCATAAGCCCGGACAAGCCGATCCTTACATTATATTACGATTGCGTTAAGTAAATTTGACCCCCCGCATTGAAGCTTTAAACTCGACCATTCCAACTCGTGCTTTGCCAATACCAACACTACCAGCTACACGATGGCTACCCGCGAGTTTTTTTGTGTCGTATTCAAATTTCAGATTACAGGAATAAAAAGAACTATCCTGGGGCTCTATGCGAAGTCTTAAATAGGGATCTGCTAGCTGCTTGAAGTTCACGCGACGCGTGAGCGATCCTATAGGGAAGAGCGAGATCCCTATTTAAAGACTTCGAATATAGGCCCTGGTCAACTCAAGCTATTTACTTAGTTTAAAAAACCAAAACAAGGCTTTGACATTTCCGTGCCCACCTCCAAGCTCCATCATCAGATCAGCTCGGTGGTACCATATTATTGCATTGTCTCACAAGTTACTATACCTGCCAAGTTTCATCATCCATACTAATATTATAAATGTGAAAGTGTGTTTGTTTATTTGTTTGTCCCACGTTTGTCCTTCCTTCACGTCGCAACGAGTGGACCGATTTGGATGAAATTTGGTATGGAGATAGCTTGAAACCCGGGCAATAACATATGATACTTTTTATCCCGATATTTCCACTGAAACGGGTTTTCCACGAGTCAAACCAATTGTTCAATACTTCTATAACTATAGCCGTATATATGCATAGTATCACCGGGTACGCAAATTCAAAGTCTACGCGGGACAAAGTCGCGAGCAAACGGCTAGTGATACGATAATTAGAAGTGGGGTACATTTAGCTTGCAAGATTCCTTAAAGAGTTTAGTTAGTTATAGTTACACGACAACCTAATAAAAGCGTTGTAATTATACACACAAATAATAACGATCATTGTGTCGCTCTATGACGTGTAAGGCGGATAAATAACACATTCACATTCATAAGATTAATATATGGCGTGCGATTTACGTGCCACATTACGACCTTGACCGGCACCGATACAATCTCAGCTGAACGGAACTAGAACACTATGCAACATTAGTACCAAAGTCAACAAAAAAATCCTTTCTGAAAATTGGCATTGCAGTGTGCGCTTGTTTGCCCGAACACTTAGCGCTATGGGAGAGTTCGCCGGACGATTAGGGTTGCGCACACAATAATTTGGGCCGGGTTCCGTGCGGGCTAATGGCCAAATAATTGGCGGTCGGCAGGTGCGCGCGCGCCGCACGCCACACGCCAGCGCAGCCTTTTAATCATATCGGTAGACAAGTTGTACATCCCAATACCCAATACTTTTTGAATGCTACATATACTCGCCGCAAACTATAGTGCCGACCGAGGCCATACAAACTTTTATGGCGGCAGTCCCTTGGTATGTGGCAAACAAAAGCACTGATAACCAGATTTGCTTATAATTGACCGACCTAGCGAGCGAAGCGAGTGATTCGGCTCCATTCCAACTTGGCTGTAAGGTACGCTTACTCTGCTGGATCAATTTAGATGTGATTTGATGCATTGAGGTACCTAGTTGGAGTCCCGGGGCCTTCCCGGGCTACTTTTTATCCCAGAATAACTCATAGTTCCCTCAGGAACGCGACAACCAAATTCCACGCGGGCGAAGCCGCTATAGAAATGTTCATATAATTTTCAAATACATATAGATGGAGATTACTCGAAACCGCTAAAATGCTAATGAGTCCGCATTGCAAATGTTCCGACTCCGTGCACGTTAAAACGGTCGGTAATCAGCAGATTTGAATAGATAATATAGATACGCCACTTCCGCACAATGTAACGCCTTGCATTCCTAATTAAACGTTTTGTTAACGGTTTGCTTATCGTACTTACCACGTGTAATTGTCCAGTAACAAAATAATCATACGAAACCGAATATTAAATCTAATAAGATTACTTAGTGTTTTTTGCTAAAACACAAATGGTCCAGGAAGTGAAAACACGATAATTTACGAGCATTGAACACTTGCCAAAAGATACATAATTTTGAACATAGTAATTTTTGTTAAAAATAAAATACGTATCGAATAAAGTAGCTGTATGTACTTAATAAAATGTGTCGACAATTGTGCATTAATACTTATATTATTGTAAAATACAATGCAAAACAGCTAATCATCGTCATCATTATTTTATAGGCTAAAGAGGTTCTCGGTGAACACAGGCCTCCCGCAAAGTTTCAACAAATAAACAATTTGAACGGCATCATTGTTCGAGATATCTCGAGATCTCGCAGGATTCTGGATTGATTTCATTATGCAAATAAAGCCCTAATGAAGTCATCTGCTGGTTGCACGCGCGTAGCGCACTTTCTAAAGCTACCGTCAGCTGTCAGATGCTTCCGACAGCTTCTTTAAACTTTTTCTGAAAACTTTTTCCATACGCACACGTACACAAAATTACAGGCATAGTTTTTTGGTACGAAAAAGTGACCTTTATCAGTTTCAGTACAAAAGATATTATATGGTACCTACCAGCTTCTGCCCGCGACTTCACTCGCGTACAATTCCTTTATCGGGTTTCCGCGGAAACAATGCGTTTTTTCCGGCATTAAAAGTAGCCTATTATGTCTTTTCCTGGGACTCTAACTATAAGGCAATGCCAAATGTCATCTGAATTGGTCCAGCGGTTAAAGCGTAATAGGGTAACAGACAGACAGAGTTACTTACTCGTTTATTAATTAATATTATTATGGATTTGGTTATTGCATTAGTACAGTCAGCAGCAGAAGTAGATAAGCTGTCCAGGTGTTCAAAATGACCTACACACGACCTTATTCTTAAGACGTTAAGGGCGTGTGTAGGTCATTTTGAACACCTGGACAGCTTATCTACTTCTGCTGCTGACTGTACTCCATTCTAAATTGTAAAGACCCTATCATAGTTTGTAAACTATCCCTGGCACTGAAGTATAGTTTGTACTTACTAGAGAGTTCGTGAAGTTTAGCAAAGTTGCATCCGATACGAAGATTTTTTTTGGAGTTTTTAACATAATGTTACAAGTTACAACAATACCTCATGCAGTCACGTCATGTCATTAATATCAAAACACCCATGTTCAGGTGAAATTAGTCTCTTTGTTCCACCCATCCTAAATCCATACCGGCAAGCTGTTACAGCAAGAAACAGTTTTTTCATCACAACCACCTGGTACGCCACCCGCGCCATACCACAAAAACGCATATAAAAAACGTCATACTATTTAAATAATACTAGAAAAAACAATTAAGGGTGCCGCGCGTCACCTGTCGCTGGCACGAGACACATTTGCATAGGAACGATTCTAATAAGATACAGATGAAAAAGTCGTTCGACAATGTGTTATCATCCGATCGCGCCCAGTCAAACACACCTTTATGAATTTCATTTTCACTTTGTCATATGGGGATTGAAGTAAGCTGTGCTTGTATATATTTTAAATAAATTAAATAATGTATGAATAAAAAATAGTCGACCGTAATGTTCTAAATGAGAATGCTGTTGGTCTTCTTTCATGCCTCAAATATTAGTCCAATGATCCACTATTTTTTCTTCGCTAATATATGTATAAAGACATCATTTGTTAAAATTACTCGTAGGTCCAATAATTACTGGGGCTCTATTCGAAGTCTTAAATAGGGACAGGGAGATTCTCTATCGCTGCGCTCACGCGTCATGGCGCTTAAGTTGATCTTTAAATCTAGCTGCTTAAAGTTCGGTTGCAACGCCGCGGCCCGCGACGCGTGAGCGATGCCATAGGGAATCTACCTAATCTAGAATAGAGCCCCAGTAATTATTGGACCTACAAGTAATTTTTCACTTCTCTTGCTCGTAAAGTTGTACTTTAGGCTGACAGAAGGCTGCATAAAATTGAATTTTAGGCTCTAGAGCATAAAGTAAACTCTTCGTCTGACTAAGGAGATGAGGGCATACAGCCACATACACTTTTAAGCTTCATATAATCTTATACATGAAACATGCTTTTTCTTGTGATTTATTCTTTATATTCTCTATTTTAAAATATTAGTATGGATTATCAAATTAATAATTAAAAATTTAACGACGAAAAGGTGTGTGTATTCCTGAAAATCAAACAAAAAAAACATAACCATGGCATTGCACGGGGCGTGACTTAGGTCAAACGTCACATTGCTGAAAATTAAAAAAGAAAAATGAAATTGCGTAAATTCATTCTTTGTTCTGAATTGGTAAAAATTGGTGCGTGGAGATTTTTTTATTTTAATTTCTTTCAGTTTCGTTAATTCTAATTTCAAAGATGTCATCATCGAGTAGTGATGATGAAATAGTGCTTTCACCGAATAATACTACGATGGAGAGAAACGCTAAAAACTTAGCTGAAAACATATTGCCGCAAAATCCAAGCCATTTGCGGAATGTGTTCTTTTTAATAATATTTAATTTCCTCGCAGTCGAAGTGAAAAGCAGAGTGTAAAACACGAGCATAAAACCCATTTTCCCCTTGACTTACTATACACCCTCGCCTCTCGGCTCGGGTGTATATCTGTAAATCTCGGGTAAAATGGCTTGTTTTATGCTCTTGTTGTACAATCTACTATTAACAAATTTTGTCTATATGTATACATATCGAATAGAGCCCCAGTTTAATGTTAAATCAGAATCTCCAGAAAACTCTATTGGACCCACTAATTTTGTTTTTGTGCTTTGCTAAAGTTGGGCGGCACAGGTCCCGGGGGCACTCACACTCTGAACGCATCATCACATCACCTCATCGTCCATTTCTAAAACAAAAGGTTTTTAAACAAGTAGAGCTCGACCGCGAGCATAGGTTGTCAATTGTATTTCTAGATAATTGATAAATAAATGACACACATCGCACCATTGTCATCTGCTCCAGAACAATTCTTGTTTTGGATTGTGCGCGTGCCCCCGCTCTGAGTGGACCTAGACAAACCCCATTCTTCGCGCTGTTTGTGATTTGAACGCATACGTTGAGATACTCACAATATTGATGGAAAGGCAAGACATTCCTGTGAGGTTTATTTATGAAACAGGATAATGATGGAAGGATTAGGTATAACGCGATACAAATGAACAGATGTACCTAATTCTTAGTTTAGGATAGTTGTTTAGTTCTAACTTGGGAAAAAGCTATATAGACATGCGACAAAATTAATTAATTAATTATGGCAGCGCCCCACAGAGAGCTAAAAACCAGAGGCGGTGAAAAAAAATCTAACGTTTTATATCCATTAGCACTCTATTCGTAATCTCGAGTCGCAATTTTTATTGCGATATAATAGGGTAATATCATAAAATATGTATTAATAAGAACTTCTATTTATTGAAGCGGTCTATGAATAGATCATCTTAAATAATTATCGTCGCCGCTTTGCATCTATTTATCATTGATGGCATCGCGCCGTCACAGCGTTGCACAAAAAATAGTTTTCTTAAGCTGTCCACGACGCGCGCGCATTCCGCGGTTTGCGGCTGAAAATTACGCACTGCACTTTAAAGCGTCGTAAATCCAGCCTCCTTAAAATCGGTAAAATTTATTTAATCGTCAAGTATCAAGGTTTTATTTATCTCGTCGGTATTTGAATAGGAGGTGCGTTTACACGATCCCTATTCGCAAGCAGGTGCGGCGGCCGCTTTGAGGTCTTTGACGACTCTGATCAGCCATTGATACAAATTGCCTTGTTACGCGCACTTGGCTTTAGCGAGGTTAAAAATCGTGCGGTCTATTCATCAGATACAGGGTGATGTGGGTACAGGCCGGCACGTTGAGATAGCTTGAAAACAAAAGCGGCTAGAAGCCAGTTGTACCGTCGTTTAATGATAATCTTCATTCTAAAGACGAGTTACAGTCCTCATTTAATTTACTCTATACACTTTAGCATAGATATCTAAAATACCCACGCATTTTATACTTTAGCAGCTGCAGTGTATGTACCTACCAAACTTCCCTATCCTCCCTTATCCCATACGCCATATCCTCCTCCCCTTTCGAGACCGGCAAAGCATTGGTGACGCCTCTGGTGTTACAAATGTCTATAGGAGGACGGTGACGACTTACCACCAGGTGGGCCGTCTGCCTGTTTGCCAATCTTTTTACATAAAAATAAATGTCGACAAAACATCAAGAACATCAAACACATACGAAAGGTGCCACCAACGGATCGGCTAATCGTGTAAAATACACAATCAATCGCAGTCGCTGACGCGTCGCTCGCGGCGACAGCGACACGATCTCGTTCACCGGTCGGTTGCGTCACGCGCGACCTTCCCTGAGGCGACAACGACAGCACATGGCTCGACGTCGCGAAGTCTTGATATAAGCAATCAATCTGGATCTTATTTACCTAGCCCTGCGGCAAATCCTGGTGAGACTGATCGCGTGAAAATAGCAAGCTATCCGATCTCTGCCACCGGATCTAATGCGATTTCGATATTATGGGCAACTAAACGCTCACTTCCTCTCATTTAAATATCGCGTGTATCTCTTAACTGTTATATTTTATTACAAAATTAACATTACACCGTCTCAAATAAAGTTTACGGCGAATTACGAAAATCGCAAAAAACCAACGCCGGCCATACGCCGGCACACAATGTGCAATCGGTAGCGCCGCCGCGGGCGCTCGTGCCATTCGCGTTCCAATTTTGAATGCAAATTTTCGTTCGAAAACAGAACGAGCGCTGTTATGACCGTTCATATTCATATCATGCCAGGATTTTGACCGCTCGCGTGTGGAGCGCGTTGCACTTCGCTTATACCCTCGGGTTATTATGTATCGAACTCCACCTTTTAGAGATTAATATGGAAAGAAGACCATTCGCTATAAAACATTGAACTTTCATTCTAAAATATTGAACTTACTAATATCGTTCAAGTTTAGATTCGACACGAAACTGCTATAAATGCGGCAGTTTCACCCCTTTTCGTCCGGCCGCGACGGTCGTCAATCAAAATAGGGTAATGCCCTCCATTACCTGGTTATTACTAGCGGTGAATAAGGCACATGGACGATAAACACAGTCCGACAGAGGTCACGCACCCTCCCCGGTCAATTTATTCTGTGAGTCGCGTAACCTGACCCCAATTACTTTTCCTGGAAATTTGACACAAAATTCAAAACGGGCCCTAAGTATGCGAATCCTAACAATGTTAATAAATAGTATGACCAATTGGCTATGGGTGAAAAATGACAATGTGCTCGATTATTTTTTTTAAGGATAGGAATAACCTTCCGTATCAAGAGAAAAAATCTCGGAATTTTTCGTGCCGTAGAATCTGCGTAAAAATAAAATTGGTTTTGCGTTATGACGATTGAAATAAAGGTGTTTCCTTGGTCCAAGTATACAGCAGTACTTCTTGAAAAAAGTGTTGACACTATTGACATTACTGATTTTTTCAAGAAGTAGTGCTGATTTTTTTGCTTGATACGGAAGGTTATTCCTATCCATAAAAAAATAATCGAGCACATTGTCATTTTTCACCCATAGCCAATTAACCTCTCATGCTATTCAACAATAGGTACATGCCTTTAAAATAGACAACTAAACAAATGAACATAGTACCTAAATCGCTTACTATTTGAAAGAAAAGAGCAACGCATATGAACGATGAACCAATTCGACAAAAAACTTGCACAAGTAGGTACAATTTGCATTGGTGATGTAATGTCAGTATTTCGGTAATACAGAGTAAATAATTAGACAGGAAAAACAAATCATTGAGTCATGAAAAAATCGCCGAATCTCAACTTCAAAGGTAACCACGTGCGTAAGGATTACTCTACCGGCAAGATAGATGCGGCGGCGGTGACGCGCGTGGTCACTTTTCACTTGTTTACTACAAGGCCGGTCACTCACGCTAGACGCATAACCTGGTGTAATCGTGAGTCTCGTGACTCATCTCTGTGTAAGCACATGAATCACTGCATCTATAGCATAGCTAATGTAATCTTTTGCAATATATCCCGACTAAATTAGGCAACATGCTTACGTAGGGTTACGTTTAAATTTATAGCGGATATTAGGTATTGGCTTCGAAGTCTATTCTAATTCAGTACCTATTACAATTTTATAAAACTAGGCAAGACATTTCACTAAATGAGTTCAAATGAGTTGCAACACAACAGTAAATCAATAGTGTATTAAGTGTGGTTAAAATAAGAAATCGTTAAATGTACCATGTTACTAGAGGTATCCTTACCTAGTACTTAGTTTGTTAGCCGCAGTAATTTAAATATCCCTATGTAAAGCCGACTGTGTCTTGAAAGCACATACACATACGTCGATACCAAATAATATTCCACATAATGACGGTCCGGCGAACTAACTGATCGAAATTGCCGGCCGTTTACTTTCAACTCCTTGTAATTGCTAACCGCTTTAACATCCAGATTACGTGGACGCAAGCGATGTACCGATCAGGGATCGACGAGGCAGGCCCAATTTGTTGGTGCTAGTAAATCATCGGACAAAAGCGCCGCCCGATCTAAATCGATTTGTCCAAATTATGAGCCCGAGTGGCTAAGGCCGCCTCCGTGGCCTGATGGCCTCCTCATTCAATATTGACCGCTCCCGAAACATCTGGCCTGGCCCTTTCTCTCTTTCGCCACTAAAGTGTCCATCAACGATATTACAAATAAACAATGAGTAGGTACCTATGTTTATGTAGTTAAATACATTGCAAAAAATAATGCAAAAAATACGTGGAGCAATATATTCATCATACTGCCTATGCCGAAAAGCTAAAGTTAATGTCTTCCAACATTAGCTAGATTTTTAAATTTTTACCGCACAATGTGACAATATCCATCCAGGTTGGTACCACCACCAAATATCAGTACACTGTTGTGTTCCGGTGCGGGGGTTATATTACTGGCACAGAGGCATTGCACTAAGGTCTCAGGGAGGCAACGCATTCAAGATATTCGGTGTCAATGGGCCAGTGACCAAGTAATTGTTCTGTGACCACTTACCATCAGGACGCCAGTTTTGCTCGTTTGCCTACCAATTAAAAACAAGGTTAAGTACACAATATTTTGCTACGTTACTGTATTTGTAAATCATTAAGCAGTTTCACAGATGCAGCTGAAAAATAAACCAACAATAGTACGGCACTCTTCAAACAACGGAAGAGCGAAGCGAACTTCCGTGAAGCGTTTCGATTATTTGTTTACTACTAGTAATAACCAGGTTATTTTTCCATGACTGTTACGGTACAAAGACCGTATTACAAATAAATAAAACAGCATTTGCACACCAATTACAACACCTATTATAAATTCTAAGGCAAAATAAGACCACAGTTCAAGTCTAGGTAACTTGAAGTTTCGAAGTCGCGCAATTTTACTTTTTGTTTTTTTTTTCTCGTTTCCGTGATTCTTTCAGTACATGAAGTCACAAGAATTTACTAGTATTATCATGAGCATTCAATTGTTGGTTACCCTATGATCAATACAGCAATCAGCAATGCCACCGACCGTCTAAAGTGGCGCCTCATAGCAAAAGCTGCGACCATTGGCAAAAGTCACAACAACCAACGATGGAGACACACCGAGTACACCATGAATATGTCCACGACCACTCTGACAAGAATGTACGACTGAGGAGAGAGAGATATGAACAATTAATACAATAATGTGTACATATTACCTACTTAGGCCTGCATGGTTCCTATATATCTACTCGTACGAAACACCTCGTTTTGGCTACGGATTGTTAAGACCGATTACCTATCTATGCGCAAATGGGTTATCGGCGTTAGTAAGTAATATGTCACTTACTTATTAATGATAAAACACTAGAAAGTAGGCTCCATATAGGCAGGTAAGTGCGATAAAAAGTGTTTAATATTTGAAATGTTTAAAAACGATCCGGAGGGGAGGAACAGCCGGGATGACTTGCTGTTTTGAGTAGATTAACTAATTTTTGATAACGCGACAGCCGCTCGCGCCATATGTCGGAGTCGTTATTACCGTCACGTACCTGCCCCGAACCAGGCTTTATTAAAGCGAGTTCATTTACGCAAAAGTTACGTTACTATACTAAGCGAATTTGTACTAATATTATAAATCTAATCGCCAAATAGCAGAGCTCGTACTGTTGTGTTCCGGTAGGGGGTTAAGGCAGCGTGTGAAATTTCTGGCACCAGAGGCATTCCATATTAGGTCTCAGAGTCAGGGTAGGCAACGCTTTCGAGATCTTATGGTTTCTTGGTGGGGATTTCGGTGTCCATGGACCGCAGTGACCACTTTACCATCAGATGGCTAAGCTGCAAGTGCAAGTGGGGTTAGGGATGAAAAGGGTGGACGGAAGTTTAGTATGATCTCGTATGACTGAAATCCAACGCAGATAACATTTGCGGGATATAGCAAGTATAATTTACCATTATTTACTATACAGAATTGACCTCGCGAAAACCTAAAATGAGCTAAAAACGTGCTAACTAATAAAATATTGCCGTGTTGTGCGAATAGATTTGGATCAAGTCGTTAAACTGGCAGTGCAACGTTCTCCGTTCACGTGTGAAATTATTTGGAAATTGGAGTACGTCTATATGCTAAATGAATTTAGAACGATAATAGTTCAGTAAGTAGGAAAATAAAATCAGAAATTGAGTTAGGTACTAAATCACCAAGTCATAAAACGTATAAACTTTAATCAAACCTCTGTAGGTGCACCTCCAAAACACCCAAACGTATGTTACCTACAATTAAAGCAGTGGGCAACTAGTATTCTTTAACGTCTCATGTTACAATATCTGTACAGATCAAACGACACCGACGTTACCTATATCTATCATCATTATCACATGAATAAACAAATTCGCACACGCGCGAAATTTAAAAGAAAAACGCAAAGGTAGGATGTCACAAAAAATCATAATTAGATAGCTTTGATGAACTAGGCGCGATGCGAAGCATTACCCGCGCCGCCTGGCCGAATGACGTTCGTAATGACCCACGATTTGTGCCGACGCCATCTTGCGATAAATAATGCCAAATTATCGGACCCCCTGGCGGCCACCTGCGGCACATGGGATCCCGTTGGAGTTGGAAAAAACTGCCGAACCGAATGTTATGACAAATTAAGCCATTTTTTACATATCATATCGTAAACTTAGTTTTCCACCCATTCACCCGATTAGGTAACTTAGAAAAATTAATAAAAAATATTTAACTAGGTACAAAGTAAGTCGTACGACTTTTACTCGTGTACATGTCATAGTTAATTATGAAAAACTGAATGCCATCATTTTAATTCACTTACCTATCCTAAGCCAACATAGGTAACTTAGTAATTACCGTATCCAACCCACTTACCCTACCCGAATAATATCTACCTAACACTGATAACAATTCGAGCAAAATTCAGTCTCTATTTCAAGTTTGAAATAAACATTTAATTCGATCGAGTTTACTAGAAGCGCCCATGAGGCACTGCCGCGCTGATTGGGTAGGTAGGTAAGTAGAAACAGAAATCAATATGCCTGTATGCTCATTGCTCAATAATACACGCGAAAGTTCAGCACATGTGTGAAGCATGGGATCGTACGCTAATCCCTTGTGTCGGCCGCTGTGATCGCGGCAATTAGGCGTAAAATATCGCTAGTGTAGTGATCCGATGACGCGCCAGCTGGGCCGGTTCATCGAACTTTCACTGATAACGACAACTAAAGGTTAGGTTTCATCTGGTCTACCTATATTCATTCATCAAACAACTCATAATCATGATTAACTAGCGACGTACATTCTGCCCGCGACTTCGGGAATTCGGTGGCGTTCCCGCAGGAACTATGCATTTTTCCGGGATAAAAAGTAGCCTAAGTCCTTCCTTAGGACTGACTATCATACATAAATTTCATCTTAATCGGTCGAGTGGTTGAAGCGTAAAAAGGTAACAGACAGTCAGAGTTTCGCATTTATAATATAACTAGATTTACCCCGCAACGTCGTATGCGCAAAAATACTAAAATTTAAAATTACGTTTTTTTCGTTCCCGTGGGAAATTCGGGAAATCCTCTCTTAGTGGTCCCCTACGTTCCCTAAGGAACCTGCATGCGAAATTGCAGCTCTCTACAAGAGGTTTTGCGTTGATCGATCAGTCAGTCCGTCAGTCAGTAAGTCAGTCAGTTTCTTGTTTTATTTATACTTATATATAGAAGACTTATGGATATTCAGCCGAACTGACCTTCCAGCCACCGCTGAATATGGGCGTTACCAAAATTTTACAATACAGACCGCAGACCGATCCAGTAGCGGCCTTGCGCCAGACGCATCCATCGGGTTCCCGCGACCTTCACATAACTTTAACATAGGAAACCCATAATTTAATAATTCATATTGATCATCATGGCAAAATTCCAACTATCTTATAATGACTTCAATCTAATCTTATGTCTGTCCAATTCTGGGAATTAGATCCGATTTAATTTTCGTACCTAACAAGGCAGAACCTTCAAAACATCTGTTCTAGCTTAGCCGCCCTTTTTTCGTTACTTATTGTTCGAACTTTTATTACTTACTAAAAACGTAAATAAACAGACACCTGGTGAGGATAATAGGTGATACCGCTAAGACTAATTACCTCACCTAATTACCCCAGATGTGCACGTTTGTACAGCGAATTGCTTAGAATTTAAACAAATGTTTTCAATTGAGAAGTTTTAAATGATTATGGGTTACGCACACCTGGTCAGCCTGGGACCTAGATACTTAAACCTAGGCCACGTGAAAGCATACATATGGTGTATACCTATCATTTTTAGGGTTACTTTGATTGTACCTCAAAAGAGAACAGCGGTATAGGATCACTATAGTGTGCCTGTCTGTCCGTCTGATCTGTCACCAGTGCCGACTTTGACAAATTAACTTTTTGACTTTGACTTTGAAAATATGTTTTGGCGCTGTTTTTGGTGCCCCCAAGACGTGATGCCCTAAGCAATTGCGTAATTTGCCTATGGATCAATCCGGCATTGTCTGTCACAGCCAATTTGTTCATAAACTACTTAGGTTGTTTCAAACCGTCCGTTTAAGTTAACGTTAACGTTAAATATTTTACTAAGGGACAAAATGACGTTTCTGTATATTTATGTGCACCAAATTGCAACTCAATCGGTTTAACGGTCGGTTGATTCAAGCACAGTTGACGGACTCCTGGTCGTTAAATATGGCTGATGCTGATGACAGTTCGGCGGCCATATTAAACCGATTGAGTTGCAATTCGGTGCACATAAATATAATTTAGTTCTTGATATCAAACCCTTAATCAACTTCTCGAGTAAGATGTTAACTATGTTAAGCCCAGGGTTATCACGTTATCAGTGGTGGCGCAAATGGGCCTTATGTATTAGCCCCCTCATGGGCCCAGAGCAACCGTCATCTTTGAAATGCTTTTCCTTCACAGAAAACCTCAGGTAAGTACCTAAATTTAATTAATTTTGCATGGGTGCGAATGTTGGGAGTGACTCCATGCCAAATTTCACCTCAATCGATGCAGCGGTCGAAGCGTAAAGAGGTAACAGAAAGACAGAAGAGTTACTTTCGCATTTATAATACCTATTAATACGGATTACACGAATTACATTGAGACAAATACGTAAAATACGATACATTCATCGTAACAATAATTGAATTAGGTAACTTTGAAAGCTCGTTAATTTGAATAGCCAACCTTAAAATCACCGAGGAAGTCTTGTTATTATTTATTTATTTCCAAACAAACATGTTTTTTTCAGTCTACCCCTGTACTCACCGCCGGTGGAAAAAAAATGTACCGACAGGGTGCGAGGAGTGCGATTCCGACAGCCGTAGACAAAAAGAAAAGAACGAAGCAAAAGGACTGAACCGTACAATGCGTTCGTTCCTCCACCATTCCTTTCCTTCCATCACTCAGTCTGTGTTGGGCGCTCGAGCGGAGAGCGCGTGTCGTCCGCTCTCACCTCCCAGCTGATTTACGCACGCGTCTACTAAAACAAATCAAATGTATAACAAAAAAACTTTAAATCAAAGTTAATTGAGACTAGAAAGTGCAGTGTGAAATTATTTCAAAACGAAGTTAAATTTTGTTTCGGAGAGAAAATAATGGGTAAGTTTAGTTGCGATTGTCATTTCTTGTTTACTGAATTTAAGGAAATTTATTTAGTAGTCTATAATACTTAGGTAAGTACAAATTGTAATCGGACCACTGTTACTTTTCATTTATTTGTATCATTGTTAGGTTAGCTGCCTGTAGTGCACCGGCGTTTTGCTTGTCAACCAAACGTCAATAATAACCAATCTTTTTAGAATACCTACACTATTAACTCGGTAATTTTAAAGTATCTTATTTGTATGCTAGTGACGAGTTGGGTAACGATTATCGTACTGTTGCATTTGCCAAAATAACAATAAATTCGTTTTCAATTTCTTCGTACCCCTACCAATTTCATAAATAACCTTTCCTACTGAAAAGTATTTATTGAAATTGTTCTTATTAAGTAAGCAGTACATTATTTATTTGAAATAGTAAAGCGAACTATACAATAGTTCGCTAATCCTAATTTCTAAACGAAACCAAAATGAACAAATCTATAATTCATACCACGCTTGCACAGTTTTGATACTTTGAAGTAGGTACGTTTTTTTAACTACTTTCATTTTTTTTTATGACAACCCATTATTGAATGGATGAAAATGTTTTTATATTTTATCTAGATGTATTTGTTCGTATAGGTACACGAACGAACCTTGACATTTAAAATTGTTAAAACTATGTTCCGGTCTTAGCAACATATTATATTACTGGTTATATCCTAAAATAACTTGAGAAAAGTCGAAATAGTACATATCTTAACGCTGCACAGAGCAGTCACGGTTAATCTTTAACGAAACAAACCGATTATTTTCACCTGCAAAAGGCTCACGAGCGTGAGTAATCGCCTGGGAACTTAGGCCGTGATTTATGCTGCATTTTTTATGTAGATCAACCGCTACCGACTTCACGGTACGACATCGTATTGACATGAATCTCACTAGCCATCGAAATAAAATTAACCGAAACGACGCGATCCGATACGCTGATCGAGGCACATCTAACGATTTGAGATAAAAATTGGTCATGAACGAGACTGATTTGTTGGACGGATTCAGATCACCAGTACTGTTCCTACTAGAAAGTTTTAGAAATAAATACCTATCTGACTAACATTTATACACTATATAGTTTATTTGTTAAGCTGCCTGGTCCAATTATTTCCAGAGCATGACCTTAAATTAACAAGTCAGAATCAATAGAACACACAAAACAAAGTTGTGCAACGTGCAGGCAGTAAGCATGCCAGTTAGTTTAATTCTCACACGCGATTTTACTTTGCATTGAAACCTAGTAATTACATTAACGAACATAGGCAATCTTGCCCAATTTCGTTGTTCAGCACACTTTACCCCACTTCTATTACGTTCAACCAATAATTTATCTACGGTGTCAGAAAAAAAAATGTGGTAAAATTTTCACATACCTAACAGCCAGTTAATTTCATGATCGTTGAATAAGAAATAACCGAAAGTATAAATGCATAACATGAATTTGCAAAAAACATCAAGTATTGATTTATTGACATAATCCTGAAAGAACTTTGTATGACGTATCACTCCTCACGTTGCAAGTATTCCAACGAAAGCTAGCTAAAACATATAGTATATTTTTCTGTTAAAAAAAGAAGCTTGCAAATAATATTAGGCAAGGCAACCAATATAAATTTCGATTACGCATATCACGTAGCGATATAGCCGGCGGCGGTGTTGTCTGTCAGTATAACTAGCGTGGACAGGTCGCGACTTGTCCATATTTATACCATCTTGTTATACCGGCGGTAAAGCAGAGATGCTGTGTAGTAAATAAGTAGTTGAGGTGTTCAATCAAGTTCATTCATAAATTTGAAGGTGACGAAGAACTGGGACGAGGGAAATAAACCGTTTCTAGTAATATGTATTACCCGCTTAACAATAAACATTTCTCTGTAATTTACTGGACAATTTGTGTGTTGGGAGAGGTTTGCGGTATTAAACATTATTAATCATTTTGATTTCTTAGCAGTCTTTATAATTTATAAATGAGTACCTAATCCTAATATTTATCATTAAATTCATTAATTACGAAGCTTGTGGTAATTGTGGTGGATATTGACTTTTGTTCCATTTTTGAAGAAGCGTGGGGTGAAAATAAAAATTCAGTACGCATATAAATAAATAAATAACTTGAATTTATTTTAGACTTTTGATCCATACTTTATACAAATTATACGTTGCAATTTACATAATATTGAATTAAACTACTTTCTGTCCGCAACTTCGTCCGCGTGGAATTCGGTAATAGCGTTCCCGAAGGAACTACGCTTTTTTTGATCAAAGTATACAATAGTGTATTTAAAACAATTGATTTAATTTCTAACAAACTTAATATCAAGGACAAATAAATAAATAATAATAATAAATATCTTGGGACATTTCACACATATTGACCTAGCCCCAAACTAAGCAAAGCTTGTACTATGGGTGCTAGACAACGATATAAATACTTATATAGAGAAATACATTCATATATAAATAAATACTAAACATCCATGACTCGAGTACAAACATTCGTGTTCATCACACAAAGTTTGCCCTGAGCGGGACTCGAACCCGCGACCGTCGGAACAGAAGGCAGGGTCACTACCAACTGGACCAATCCGGCCGTCACAAATAATCGTCGTCAAATAATAACAGAAATAAGTGTTATTTCTGTTGAGGTGAGTAATTAACTTAAACAACATAAACAACTTCCTACCCCCTCGCTCCAAACAAAATATCGAACCACATAGCAATGAACCATAAGCGGTGGTTCAGACCGGAAACATGGGCAGGAAGGCCTAAAGCACACCTCACCTATGGGGTTTACGTGCGCACTGTCGGTCAATTCAATCATTGGCAGTCAATTACAAAATCTGCCTGTTTAATGTAATTTATTTAATTCTTAATAGTTGCTTATTGATATTTTCCGCTTTCCTGTTACTTGTACAGGACTGCCTACATAAACATTATATTATAAGTTATATTATAAGTACTAAATAAGAAACAAACACAGAAACGGAGAACACTCCACTCCAAAGCATATTTATTTGATTTATGCTTCAAATATGTTAGTTGCCTATCCATTCTTCCCACTTGCAAAACGTATGGTGTACTTTCTCGGCATTGTACTAATGGAAAGAGACTAGAAGAGATTTGAACATAATAATGCGGAGGCGGTCGCGTGGGAAACTCCCAGCGTTCATGTGCCCGGGCCGGGCACACCACTTTGCCACACTAAATCTAACATTAATATGCTAGATTTAGATAAACTCCGTAAAGCGGAGATTCACTCGTTAGTTCGTTAAAACCGCGACATATCACCCGGGAAAAGTTCTTTGTAATGCTGCTTAATTGTATAATAAAATAAAATATGAATTGCTTTTATAAGTTAACAGTATCATCTTTCATCATTTTACGTGCCCACAAGTACAATCAGTTTGTCAAAGTTAATTAAACGTTTGTCATTCATATAACAGAGTTATGAATATTCATTAATATATTATATGAATGAATAATACAGTGAACTGCGCAAGAAAATCAATTATGTTCCATTCATAAAAGTTGCATTGAACCTATTCGCGAGCGTAGGTGTTCATAAGTCACCGTCCAATAAATCAGCACCCATATTTGAACGTGAAATAATAAAACTAGACAGACAATCTTTTATTCAAATTTAAAGGCAAAAAATGTTTGAAAAAATTGTTAAATTATATTATAACTAAAAACTGTTAATTTCCTAATATTTTTATACCTCCAGTGCTTAAAGTGAAATCAATTTGGCATCAGCGATTGAAAAGGTATATTAAAATGTATATTGTGTCGCGTAGGCTCGCGTGCCCGTTTGACGGGCGACGGCAATAGTGGCTAGTTAGTGGTTCCGGATACGTATCGGACGTGTCGGATGTCGGCGTGAGTCACGCGGCGCCCACGCGCACCGCGCCCACTGGCGCCCGCGCACTGATCCAACTATTACAGCCCCACACGTCTTTACCGTCATAAGCTTAAACTTTAATAAATATTATCCTTACTAGCAGATAGCGTCACGAATGTAGCATATTAAATGCCTTTCAACTTTCTGTTATCGTTTTATTTATCGATGTTTAATCTGCACAATTACATTAATACAATCTAATTGATGGCCGGATTGGTCCAGTTGGTAGTGACCCTGCCTTCTGTTCCGACGGTCGCGGGTTCGAGTCCCGCTCGGGGCAAACTTTGTTATTATCATAATTACTGTAACATCAAAGACATGTATGTAATGGAAGCCAAAAAAGCTGTTACTGGCTGGCTGTCGACTATGCAAGTACGGAAGAGGTCATATCATAAACATCATTGTACCTATAGTTAACCTTTCACAAGTTTACACCTAGTCTAAGTAGCTTCCAATATACCCACTTAAGAATTCACTAACACTTATTTATTTATATGATCGACCTAATAATCATCTCTTTAAAAAGTGTATAACGAACGTGTAATTTAAAATTAATAAGGTTGCCCAAGTCACAGGCCATACCTAGTTTGGGAACCACTGTTAAGATAATATAGCTTGTTCTTAGTTCTTTTATAAATGTGTTATTTTAACTTATATGTCTATCACCCGTGTGACACAACTACTGTTTTTAAATAAAATGTATTTTATTATATTCTCTTATTCTATTCTCTTATTCTTAATAATTATGATAACAAATTCGAATTATGCTAATAAATTGAAATAAATTGACGATGGCCTGACGACTCCGACGCGAACGCTATAACAAATATCAAGCTCGTTTAGTCACAGTATTGTCACAGGTGTTGCAACAATTTAGGAAACATAAGGTATTGTGGATTTCATTTTACAAATCGTGTATCGTTTGTTCTAAAACTAGGTTAGAATTGAACATAGGAAGTCTGAGATCAATAAGATGAGATGAAGTAACAATGATCGATACTGATAGCGACTCCACTGCGGCCCGCACATCGGGAACTAGACGCGGCCGCTGAGACAGATTTAGCTGGCGTCTGCGGGGCGTCTAGGTTATTTGTATTTGGGCTTTGGCAATGGGCATTTCGCAGTCTCGTGGGAAACCGAGTTGAACGACTGCGGAGACAATGCGATTGCCTGGCCGCCTAGTGAAATGTTTCTAGGTAGCCATCGGAAAGTTAATGAAACTGTATTGAATTTCAATTTAATTAGGTATGTTAAGGCGTCGCCGACTCTCGAAAAATAGTCGTGTGCCATACACATTGGCTTGAATTTGGTATTTCATTAACTCCCACTATGTCCTTTTTTTACATTTGAAATTGATTTCGTTTACTGCCATATAAAGTTTCAAGTATAGAAAGGTTTAAAGGTAATCTGAATCTAAAACCCGGCTTCGCCGGTATGGACACCGCCGTCTCAAGGGCGGCGACGGGGTCGATCGCTGGCCGCACGCCAGGACGGCAAGACACATAAATCCACCCTCGCTGTGCTAAAGTGGCAGTTCACACACTGAACATCGATAAATTGTTTATGCGCTAATATTATTACCGGCGAAAAGTTTTATTCACGATTTCGTGCTAGCTACTTCTACAGATTTCATGCTTATTAGGATTTATACGCATAAGTATTTTGGTGATTGTTTTAAACATCATCGAATGAATTAAAATCATATGATGTAAATCCAAAGTTATAATAAAAATAATCTTTCGTCGAGTTGTGTTTTTATAACCAAGATAATAATGAAAACCGTTAAGTATATTTCGCCTTAACTAACAAACAGAACCGCGTTAAAGAGTTAACCGACTGTGACGTTGCAGGGAACACAGCTCATGAACGCTTCTCGGGAAGTATTAAACTATTAAAATATATGCAACATAATTAAACCGTAACATTGTGGGATTTGTCGGGTCAATAATACTTGATTTAAATTCTGTCTGTCCGTCTGTTACCTCTTCACGCTTCAACCGCTGATATTAAAAATGTATAGTACCTATGTACCTACAGTAAACATACGTAATTAGCGAAACGAAGCTGTAAGCGATTTTAGTTATGAACACAAATTACCACAATTAATACTAAAACTTGATTTGTATATTTTGCATATTATGCCCAATATAAAGTATCAAAATTTTACGTCACGCTATAAATAGAACAATGTTAAGTTCCTGTAAAATCATATCATTGAACGCCATTTCGCATATCTATTACAGGAATAAAATAGTTTTTATACCTGTAATTTACAGGTATAAAATCTATTTTCTTAAAATAAGTACCTACATAAAAGACATGTCCCAATAACTTGTTTGTGCACACACGAGGCTTGGGTCATGGGTGAGCGAAATTTTTGTAGTGGAACAGCTACAGGAAGAGGGGTTATGTTCTTCAAGTGTATATATGTAGATACTTAACATACCTATATCATTTTGGAGCCTATTTGCTTGATGGATTTTAGCTTCAAGGGTTTAGTTTAGTTTAGATTCGTCCTAATATGAGAGTAAGACCGAGTTACCATATTACTATTCGGTGTTGTGTACAGATAACGGGCGTTCTAAAGGCAATATTCGAACCTGTGATCAAGGGGCAGACCTTTGGCAAGCAGTGGGACATTCATAGACTAACTTGGCGCCTCGATTGTTTCAGATGAGCGGCAAGCGCACGCGCAGCTATAGATGCGCCGTGCACCAGCGGGACCGCGAGGTCAGCTCCGAGAACGACTTCCGTCTGCTCCTCGAAGACCCCACCTTTTTCGCCAGGTGAGGACACCACAACAGAATGTTAACATTAACACCCCCACTTCTGCGCACAGGCCTATTCATTACGGGAGGGGAGGGTTTAGGCTATGGAGTGTGAAATGTGTCTTGGTAAGGAGCGCAATCTTATATGGCGAAACTGTTGAGAACGTGTCCAGCGGATTTGATAAGCAACAAAACAAAACACGCTCTCATAACCGTTTTCGCTGCGTTTTCGCCTCAGCAGCACCATCTGAAGGCGCTACTGCAGACTATCCGCCTAGGTGGCTTGACTGGAGTGGCGAGGCGACAGCAGCGCCCCCAACCTACACGATTTGGTGTCCACCTTTGGAACTATAAAGATTGCGCTCCTTTACTTCAACCCTCCATAGTTTAGGCTACAGAGGGTGAGGACACATCAGGTCAAAAAAACAATGTAATGTGTACGCTTTACAAATAAGTACTTAAATGATGTAGGTACTACCTGAATCAGATGATGCGATCCATGAGTAGACATTAGAAGGTAACCGAAGGAACTAACATAAACCCAAATGCATTTAAAACCAAGTTCACCCGCGTGGCATTGAAAAAAAAATTGCTTTGTCTCATCTCCTGAGTTTGAACAAGCAGGTTGCACCTGAAAGTAGAAAGTCTAATCGGATACGCCGTGCATTTGGCACATGTCAAGTCTGTCTGTCACCGAGCCTTCCGCCAAATAAAAATCTTTTCACACTATTCGACCACCAAATTAACAGTGCAATGTAACTGAAGAAATTCGTCAAACAAGATTTTTGTGAATCAAAATTGTTTCGTGTGAAATGTGACCGTTAATGATGTCCGCGTATCGATTAAGGTGTTAAAAATATTTGTAACGTCCACCTGTCGTGTCACAGTGACATATAACGTGGTTCCGTTTTATAAATCGTTAATAGATTGATTCGGGGTACAGAATCGAATGTTCGTGAAAGTAAGTTTATGGGTTTCCGCACGCACTGCGGCTTGACGTACGCATGCCACAAAATGTCCTTCCACTGTACGATACCAGCTGATATTAACATGGTGATGTCGTTTCGCAGGATGGTGCATTTAGTCGCTATGGAAGTGCTCCCAGAGGAGCGGGAGCGCAAATATTACCAGGAGCGGTACACCTGCTGCCCGCCGCCACTTTTTATCATCTGCGTCACACTCCTCGAGGTAAGTCGTCACTGTCGTCATTCACTAATATCACTAAATATACAGTTACTAGCTTCTGCCAGCGACTTCGCCCGCGTGGAAAATATCGCGTTCCCCCGGGAACTATGCGTTTTTCCGGGATGAAAAGTAGCCTATGTCCTTTCCCGGGACCCCAACAATCTCCATGCCAAATTTCATCTCAATCGGTCCAGCGGTTGAAGCGTGAAAAGGTAACAGACAGACAGACAGAGTTACTTTCGCATTTATAATATTAGAGGAGATAAGAAACGCCATGGGTATTGGTATACCGGTTTTGTATTGTATTTTCAAACCATTACCACAATCGTGATTTACCGCTTTTAGTCAGCGCTATGAAAACTCATCGCAATCAATAGACATGCATAGATAAAGTAAAATCGTGCGGGTCACTTTCTACGAAGCACAGCTACACGAGCCTCGCTCTAGTTGCTGATTAATTAAAAAGTGTAATTGCGGATTTCACATCCGCGCAGCGCTTTACGTGAATCACAACAATCGGTGCGTCCGCTCGCCGTCACACATTCGTTCACGCTCAAATGTGCCCCGCTATAGATAAATCGCTTGCTTTCTGCTAACGGTTTTCCTCTTGCATGGATAGGACGTAAACAAACGACACCATAAGTTGAAAGTAAATTAATACAGTTACGCACTTTTATGTACAGGTAATGAGTCGCTAAATTAGAAACTTATCTTTAGTCGCTTACCGACATGACGCCAAGACGCTTCAACCAACCTTTCTCAATCTCGTTCCGGAACAAAAGTGGACTAAATGACTATCAAGAAGATTTACCCCCTAAGGAAGCTATCTAAATGAGTTTGAACCCTAAAGTTTGCACACAAAAATACTTTTACACTAAAATGCTCGCGGTAGGGTTCGCTATTTCGAAACTGTGTGCTCGTAATGGTCGTTTTCTTCAGACTTTCGCGACGCGATGTCGCTATTTCTGGTAGAGTGCGGTCAAAAGGACGTTACTTACAAGTCCTTTGACAATTTTTCGAGATCTAAATTATGTCTGCAATTACAGTACTAAGTAGGTAGGTATTTTGATTTTAGTACGGATTTGCTACTAGAAACAAAGTAGTAAGATAAGATTCTAATTGGAATGATTCTTCCGATATGAATCAAGTTTCTAATATCTTTCGTGCGTAATACGCATTCGTCAGCAAACGTACTTGGTCTTAATGTAGGAAGGTCGCTTTGACTGTAAGAGTAATGGATTCGTTCGTATTCGCCGAGGTAGTAGCTTATAGCTACGCTGCTGCTTTTTAAGTAGGTACCTACCTCAAATTTATTGACTCGAGTACTGCCCTTATAAAGCAGTAGGCCGGATCGCAATCCGGAAAGCTTTGAGAATATCGATTTTAATCCAATTCGTAAAAATAACACAAACTCATATTCCAAATGAGGTACAAATGCCCACACAAACGGTGTACATCGGTCGAGAGTTGAGGTGAATGATAACATACACTACAAAAGGTAGAACGGCTATCATCGCCGCGGGAAACGGCTGGGGCTCTATTTGAAACGGTACATAGAGAGATATGGAACGTCCATCCCTGCCGCCAAAACGCCACGGCGTTGAAAACGAACTTTAATAAAGTTTGGTTTGAGCGCTGTGACGTTTTGACGTTCTTTATAGGATCCCAATGATCTCCCTTTGCGTCCAGAATGAGCCAGGTTTAGCTATAAAGCTTATACGCGCTTAATAACGTGTATACGCGCGTGCCCGAGCTCGTGAACGTGCCCGTTGAATGTCGTTTTGAACGCCGTGGATGTAAACATACAATGATCTTTGCCGAACAACCGATAGGAAACCGACAGCCGACCGATCGACAGCGTTCACGTGCACATTCACGAGCGCGTTCAAAAACAGCCTCTGTTTACACGCTCGTGCGTATGAACGCGCCCCTGAATGTCTTTTTGAACGCCGTTCATGTAAGCGTACCATAAGTATTTGTGGATATTCCAGTTGGGAGTGTTCGCGTGGTACGCGTGGGGCGCCGGCGGCGTGGCGGCGGCGGCGGGCCCGGTGCCGGTGGACTCGCCGCTCGTGTACCGGCCGGACCGGCGGCGCGAGCTCTGGCGCTTCCTCACCTACAGCGTCGTGCACGCCGGCTGGCTGCACCTCGCGTTCAACCTGCTCGTTCAGTTGGCGGTAAGTCGATCTATACTACTCCAGGAACCCCTATGCCGAGTTGCAGCAACGCTGCTAAGCTTGGGTTAGCATCTATTAATTCGAGTTATCAGGGTGATTCTACTTACAAGCGTTTAAACCGCCGTCAGTGCAAATTACAATAACATCAGATGTATTTTTTTGGTATTTCGTAGTAGTAGAGTACCCCAGAAAAAGTAAGGTAAAACTAGAATGTGAACCTTCATACAAATCAGCGTAGGTACCTACCTACCTAGCTGTTGGTTTTGAAACTGCGCCTGCTTGATAGAACTTTGTTTTTGTGTGTATGAATCATAGACATAAATAATACTTCGTATGGACCCGGCCTAACGTAGATACATGTCATGTTTCCCCACTTCATTGGTGTCCAATCCAAAGTTAAACTTATATCGTGACACTAAAGCTGGGTCACATTTTTTCAACAACGAGACGAGTTTTTAGATACTGAGAAACAGTTTCGATAAGTTTTTTTAAAAACGCTTATTGTCACGCACGCTCGGTGACAGAACTTTGGATTGGACACCGTGGAAGTGGGGACATATTACGTGTACGTTAGACCGGGTCTATATTATTTACGTCTATGGTATGAATGAATGAAACCGCCGAATTTACAATGGATGTTACTTGTACGTGACTTAAATCAGTAACATCACAGGATTCCCTAATGAGTGATGGACGAATGAGGATACCTTTTCAATACGTCATAATCGTATTCATTGAGCAATATTGAATAAATTAGATGAGTTTTCATCGCAAAATTTCGCGCTTCTAATGTACTTAGCTAAATACAATATACCACTTATAGGTAAATCGGAGTAATTAAAAAGGCTAAATGAAATTACTCGTGCGGTCCATTAATTTTGTCGGCACACCTTTGCAGTCAATGCCAAACGGAACTAGGGCACTTTACCTATTGCCGGATTAACCGGCGGCCGTCATCCATCGCACTCATCGTATTCGGAAAACTATACAAACCGTTTGACTCATTTTCTTGTGTTTTAACGTAATGATTCACGAGAAGCCGTGGTTGTCTAGTGGTTTAATAAACTACGTAGCCTATGCGAGGCATATACCTATCCTATGCTTGGATAGAAGCAGGTGGCATTCTGTTCTCTCTACTGTCTACCCCAACGAGAAACGGGCGATGTGCTAAATTGCGCAATTAATTCGCGAAAGTCCTTATTAATGAGTGCGGTTGTTTCCAGGTGGGATTGCCGCTTGAGATGGTGCATGGAGCGTTGCGTTGCGGGGCGGTGTACCTCGCGGGCGTTCTGGGGGGCTCGCTGGCCGCGTCCGTGCTGGACCCGGACGTGTGCCTGGCGGGGGCCTCGGGGGGCGTCTACGCGCTGCTGGCGGCGCACTTGGCGAACGCTCTGCTGAACTTCCACGCGATGCGGTACGGCGCGGTGCGGCTGGTCGCCGCGCTCGCGGTCGCCTCGTGCGACGTCGGCTTCGCCGTCCACGCTAGGTATACTAAGGTGAGTTGGTGACGAGGATTCTGGGAAAACTGAGTGCCTAAAGTGGCACGCAATCAATAACTACAAAATGACGGTAAAATATATTTGTGCCAACACCAACAGTCAAGTATGTCGCACTGCTGGGAACAGGCATCTGGGCTATAGTCCCCACGCCAACCCAGCGCGAATTGGGGACTTCACACAATATGTATGCGTGCAAAATTCCTCGCCCTACCGCTTCTCATGCAGTGGGTCGGGGGTTCGAATCAGGCTCGCACCTCTGATTTTACTTATATACGAAATTAAATTTGAAGGTCAAATGGTCTCTTGAAGATGATCTTGGTCTTGGTGGGCATGCAGGCCAAGTGACACATGCCCCAATATCATTTTATCCCTCTATTAGGTCTCTTGGGGCTTTTCTTTTTCGCGAGTAAACTTTGAGCTGCTTTCTGATATATTGTGTAGAGCCTTGCAACAATATTAAATTGTTGCTTGAATCAGGCCGGCTCGTCCGGGGAAGTACCACACTCTCACAGAATATCGGCGTGAAGTAATAGTTCGCCATTGCGTTGCGTACAGTGAGTGAGAGGACCCGGGGCCTGTCCACTTCCCTAACCTTCTATCCCATCTTCCCTAATCCCATGTCCCCTATACTCCCTTAATAAGCCCTATCCTCCTCTCCTTTCGAGACCGGCAACACATTGGGGACGCCTATGGTGTTACAAAGGTCTATAGTGACCACCTACAACCAGGTCAATCTTTTTTACATAAAAAAACGTGTTTTTTTGTCCCTTAGGAAGCGCCGCCGGTGTCATACGCGGCGCACGTGGCGGGCGCGCTGGCGGGGCTCACGATTGGCCTGCTCGTGTTGAAGCACGCGCAGCAGCGGCTCTGGGAGCGACTCCTGTGGTGGGCGGCGCTCGGAGCGTACGCGGCGTGCACGCTCTTCGCCGTCCTCTACAACGTGTTCAGCGGACCCGTCGACGAGCTGCACTACATGCCGCCCGACCCGCCGCCCGACGCCGGCTTCTGACCTAACAGACGGTACTAGGCTCTGGTCTCAGACATGATCGCTCTACGATGGAATGTTGATCGTTTCAAACCCTATGCTCAGATTTACGGCTCGGCCGCCACTAGCGGTTAGTATCGTACGCAATGTATTAGTAAATCCGCTCACAATTGCCGCTGGTTGTTGTGTTGTGACCGAGCAGGACCAGTCTAGGCCTAATTTCCTGTACTTGAGAAGCATAATTCTGGTTTGTAGCAATTCGAAGTTCATCTTTAGTGTGTTGTGCTTCTCAGATACGAAGTTGTTTCATAGTTGAAGCCTAAGTAACGCAACCAGTGCGCCCCACTCAACGCCTAGTCAATTTACCTTAGTGTGATTCGCGATAAGTAGCATTATTACGAGGAGGTTTCGTTCTTACACGCCGTGTATGTTGTCTATTCCAGTAAGATTTATGAATCTTTGTATTTTTAGTCGCGTCGGGTTCGTTTTCCCGTTTAGTTAAGTGGAGTTAAGTCAGTTCCGTCACGCCTCCTCGCGATACTTAATTGTTAAGTAGTATTAATTGTATGATAGGTGAACTATTTTTGTACGATCTGCGTCCGTAGTGTTATGCCGGCGCTACACTTGGCTTCGCTTATTTGTCATGCTTTTGCTTTTAATATGAAGAATGATAGCACAAATGTTTGGAAAATACAGCCAAGTGTAGTGCTCTAGAGGCGTTACCGTCGCCGCGGCGCCGCCGGCTCGTCGCCCTTGCCGCCGGTGGCCCCGCGTAGCCCAGCACACCAAAGATTAGGATAAATAGCGTCCAAGCTCGAATGGTGAATTCTATTAACTACTTATCCTCAGTTTTGGATCGATAATCTGATTAATGTGAAATATGTTGAAGGATACGCTGCGTTATTGATTTCTAACAGTATTAATGAAAGTTTAAGTGAAGCAACAATTGTACTTGCTCAATTTATATGATTGCGATTATAATCTCGATTGATTATGCTCAAAAGCGAGTTTTTGTTTTATGGGATCAATTATTTATGAATAATTATTTTGTATTTTTGTGCGAATTCGTCCACAGCTGCCGAGCGCAGTCCGCAGAATGACTCACTAGTAGATATTTTAATTATTAACGTGCCTGATTCCTATTATTATAATTGTATACTTGTAATTCTAATCAAATGTCACAAAACGACTGAATTTTGTATAAATTATTGCAGAGTGTTTTTTCATTTAATTTATTTTAAATTTATTTTAAGTGTGAATCGAAATAATGATAATTATGTGATTATACGAATGAAAATAAGAATGAATATGATTAAAAAGTGATTGAAAAGCTTTTTGTTGTCTATTATTCATAAGTTTAAGTGCCCATTTATAGGACGTACCTATACATACAGAGATAAAACATTTTTAGTATAAACTCTTTTATTTTGCAACAAAATACTTAATTATAATACAAATCATCCATAAATGTAACAATTAATACTCGTCAACACATTCAACATTTTAAACTGCATTTAACCAACTCAAATACCTATTTTCAAATAGCCGATGTTACAATTAAGGAGATAGGCACAGGCGACACTGTAACAGAATAGACTGATTCGTTGGTCAATGCTTGGTATGACTTCGCATCATTTCTGGAAAATGAACCTTATAAGTACTTTTGTACTGTAAATAACTAATTAAGTAACCAATTACAATAAAATGTGACGCAACAAGGTAACCTTAATACTTAGAATTCAGAAATACCGCGAACCCAATCTACTTTGAACCTTAATACTCACACCCGATACATACACCACCATACATACACCTTTGTCTAAGGTAAAATATCTGTTAGGAATCACAGTCAATCACCCAGTAAGTCAGAAAATATAAGAGCTAGGCAACCCACTTGCAAATAATTAATAGTCATTATCTATCAAGTAAAACCAGGTTGCCTCGAATAACAGATGATATAAATATATTCATTGGGCCGTATCTCCTACTAATATCCTGGACGTTCACTATTCATACCTCGTAAAGAATGCGCACGCACTTATCGGATCGCTCAGAATAGTGAATTGTGATACATGAAAGTACTAAGTGGTAAAACTTACACTCTACAACTAGATGTAAACAACCTGGATATCAAGTGGTACCTATTCAAAATAAATACCTACCTGGGCTGGGCTGCTTACGGAATGCACCAGCTTTACTTTCACGAACTAACGCGTGATGACTAGAAATATTTCGCAGATTGGAGCTGTACACTGCATTTCGCATTTTCAATAAGGAAGTTGAGCCTAGAAGCCCGCTTAGCGTTGCTTCCAACTTAGCCCGGCAATTTGTGAATCTTAACTAGCAATGGGCGGGGCACATTGCTCACAGGACTGGTGGCCGATGGGGCCGGAAAGTTCTCGAGCGGCGTCCGCGAACCGGGAGACGAGCTGTCAGTAGGCCTCAAGATGGAGCGATGAGCTGGTAAAGATCGCGGGAATACGCGAGTGGCAAAAGACCGGCCTAAGTGGCGGCCCCTGGAGGAGGCATATGTCCAGCAGTGGACGTCTTTCAGCCGACATGATGATGTCGAGGCTAGAAGTAAGACCGGAAGAGGCCGACGGTGGCGCGCACCCACAGAGGCGCGGCGCGCGTTCGCAGCTCGCGCCCGCACTCCGACGCGTATTGGTGCAGTTTTGAACACTCTTCGTGGAGTTTTTCCTGAAAATGCAATAAATGGTATGAAAAACTAGATATACGTACAAATTAAAGTTTGTCTTTACAATACAGTGGCCTTATACAGTCCATACAAAGGGATATAGGGTTTCCCATATCCAAAATAAGGATAGACAAGTCTCCCAATTTTTGCGAGAGCCAATTAGTCGCACAATACAATTAAGCAAGAAGCGCACTTTATCCATCCGTGCGTCTCCGATTGCACTGAGCGGAGTCACTTTGCCTATCTCACTTCACTTTATGCGCCGAACGACGTTTGGGATTCTGGATATACTGACTCACTTAGCAGTCACTTTTGACGTCCCAAATAACAGAGGCGTCATTTGGGGCGCAAAAGTGATTTCACTCATAGGGCATCTGTGCTTCCAAGTCTCGCTTCACAGAAAGCTCGTCGAGGATATCATACTCACTGTGTGAGCCAAGGGTCTATCAGGTTGACCTGCTACAGATAATAAGTCCAGTCACCTGCAAGTCCGGAGAGACGGTAAAGATGGCGGCCTGGGCCCCCAAGTCTCGCTTCACGGAGCGCTCGCCGAGGTTATCATACTCACTGTGTGAGCCAAGAGTCTATCAGATTGACCTGCTACAGATAATAAGTCCAGTCACCTGCAAGTCCGGAGAGACGGTAAAGATGGCGGCCTGGGCCCCCAAGTCTCGCTTCACGGAGCGCTCGCCGAGGTTATCATACTCACTGTGTGAGCCAAGAGTCTATCAGATTGACCTGCTACAGATAATAACTCCAGTCACCTGCAAGTCCGGAGAGACGGTAAAGATGGCGGCCTGGGCCCCCAAGTCTCGCTTCACGGAGCGCTCGCCGAGGTTATCATACTCACTGTGTGAGCCAAGAGTCTATCAGATTGACCTGCTACAGATAATAAGTCCAGTCACCTGCAAGTCCGGAGAGACGGTAAAGATGGCGGCCTGGGCCCCCAAGTCTCGCTTCACGGAGCGCTCGCCGAGGTTATCATACTCACTGCGTGAGCCAAGAGTCTATCAGATTGACCTGCTACGGATAATAAGTCCAGTCACCTGCAAGTCCGGAGAGACATTAAGATGGCGGCCTGTGCTTCCAAATCTCGCTTCACGGAGCGCTCGCCGAGGTTATCATACTCACTGTGTGAGCCAAGGGTCTATCAGATTGACCTGCTACAGATAATAACTCCAGTCACCTGCAAGTCCGGAGAGATGGTTTAAGATGGCGGCCTGGGCCTCCAAGTCTCGCTTCACGGAGCGCTCGCGGAGGTTATCACGACCACTGTGTGAGCCAAGGGTCTATCAGATTGACCTGCTACAGATAATAAGTCCAGTCACCTGCAAGTCCGGAGAGATGGTTTAAGATGGCGGCCTGGACCTCCAAGTCTCGCTTCACGGAGCGCTCGCGGAGGTTATCACGACCACTGTGTGAGCCAAGGGTCTATCAGATTGACCTGCTACAGATAATAAGTCCAGTCACCTGCAAGTCCGGAGAGATGGTTTAAGATGGCGGCCTGGACCTCCAAGTCTCGCTTCACGGAGCGCTCGCGGAGGTTATCACGACCACTGTGTGAGCCAAGGGTCTATCAGATTGACCTGCTACAGATAATAAGTCCAGTCACCTGCAAGTCCGGAGAGATGGTTTAAGATGGCGGCCTGGACCTCCAAGTCTCGCTTCACGGAGCGCTCGCGGAGGTTATCACGACCACTGTGTGAGCCAAGGGTCTATCAGATTGACCTGCTACAGATAATAAGTCCAGTCACCTGCAAGTCCGGAGAGATGGTTTAAGATGGCGGCCTGGACCTCCAAGTCTCGCTTCACGGAGCGCTCGCGGAGGTTATCACGACCACTGTGTGAGCCAAGGGTCTATCAGATTGACCTGCTACAGATAATAAGTCCAGTCACCTGCAAGTCCGGAGAGATGGTTTAAGATGGCGGCCTGGACCTCCAAGTCTCGCTTCACGGAGCGCTCGCGGAGGTTATCACGACCACTGTGTGAGCCAAGGGTCTATCAGATAGACCTGCTACAGATAATAAGTCCAGTCACCTGCAAGTCCGGAGAGATGGTTTAAGATGGCGGCCTGGACCTCCAAGTCTCGCTTCACGGAGCGCTCGCGGAGGTTATCACGACCACTGTGTGAGCCAAGGGTCTATCAGATAGACCTGCTACAGATAATAAGTCCAGTCACCTGCAAGTCCGGAGAGATGGTTTAAGATGGCGGCCTGGACCTCCAAGTCTCGCTTCACGGAGCGCTCGCGGAGGTTATCACGACCACTGTGTGAGCCAAGGGTCTATCAGATAGACCTGCTACAGATAATAAGTCCAGTCACCTGCAAGTCCGGAGAGATGGTTTAAGATGGCGGCCTGGACCTCCAAGTCTCGCTTCACGGAGCGCTCGCGGAGGTTATCACGACCACTGTGTGAGCCAAGGGTCTATCAGATAGACCTGCTACAGATAATAAGTCCAGTCACCTGCAAGTCCGGAGAGATGGTTTAAGATGGCGGCCTGGACCTCCAAGTCTCGCTTCACGGAGCGCTCGCGGAGGTTATCACGACCACTGTGTGAGCCAAGGGTCTATCAGATAGACCTGCTACAGATAATAAGTCCAGTCACCTGCAAGTCCGGAGAGATGGTTTAAGATGGCGGCCTGGGCCTCCAAGTCTCGCTTCACGGAGCGCTCGCGGAGGTTATCACGACCACTGTGTGAGTCAAGTCTATCAGATTGACCTGCTACAGATAATAAGTCCAGTCACCTGCAAGTCCGGAGAGACGGTAAAGATGGCGGCCTGGGCCTCCAAGTCTCGCTTCACGGAGCGCTCGCTTAGGTTATCATACTCACTGTGTGAGCCAAGAGTCTATCAGATTGACCTGCTACAGATAATAAGTCCAGTCACCTGCAAGTCCGGAGAGACGGTAAAGATGGCGGCCTGGGCCTCCAAGTCTCGCTTCACGGAACGCTCGCCTAAGTTCGCGGAACCCACGAGCGTCGCCCACGGCACGCGGCTACCCGCCGGGTAGTACCTGACAACGTAAAAAGCCATTCGTTTCAAGATGCAACGGCATAGTGAAAATTGCGGGTATCCGCTGGATGCGAAAGTCAGACACCACACACCAGCCTGATTCATAGAAAAAGTAAGGTAAACCTAGGTTGACCTTACTTCTACTTATTCTTATTCTAGAATCCTTACTTCTACTTATTCTAGAATCAGGGTACGTAAAATATGATAAAAGGTGTCCCTGATTATTGAGACTACATGAAAATTTAAAGCGCCACCTGGATATTGCCCGTATAACAGAGCTTTTTCGATGTACGCCGCAATGTAAGGAGATTGTCAATCTATTGGTCTAAGGAATCTTGTCTCTGCCTGAGTGCAGTGGCGTGCGTTGGGAGTTGAGAGATACTTGTGAGCTTATTCATTGGTCATTAAAAGCAAACAAACAAATAATTTTATAATATTAGAAGATAGAGGTAATTGATAGATAGAAAGAAAGAAATCATTTATTTATAACGACATGAACAATAAAAGAAGACATACACATACAATACAAAACATACAGTCGCTATAAAAAGGCCCTGGCTCAGCGTGAGCCGATAGCCGTGGTGGCCTAGTGGTTTGATCTACCGTCTCTCATGCAGAAGGTCGCGGGTTCAAATCCGGCTCGCACCTCTGAAATTATTTATGTGCGAAATTCAATTTGAATTTACCACTGAGCTTTTCGGTGAAGGAAAACATCGTGAGGAAACCTGCACGCATCTGCGCAGTACTTCAAGCATGTGTGTGAAGTCCCAATTCGCACTGGGCCCGCATGGGGACTATAGCCCAACCCTCTCGTGATGTAAGGAGGCCTGTGCCCAGCAGTGGGCCGTAAATAAACTGTAGTTGTAGTAGTAGGTAGGTATACATTACCACAAGCCCTTGGCATGGAATGTCCAGTCTGGTCGCTCATACTCCAGCATTTGTACTCTGTCTGTTTGACCCGATCTCTCTACTTGTTCCCAAAACCTGTAACATGATTTACAATAGATTATTATGGGGAATCGGGATGACTGGATACAGCAATAAAACTTTTTTATCCCAAAAATTTGCACCTAGAGGGCAAATAGAGGCTGGCTTTCACCTTTTAAAGTTCTCAGGTATTAAAGACATGAATACCAATACAATACCCTCTGTATCTCTTTAAAATAGCATAAGCTAATTTAAATAACAAATGAACATCTCCAGTTGATTTCACATGACATGCATACTAAGCTTGTGAATGATGTAATTTAAATATTTTGTACAGTTGTTGGTATTATATGTAGGTATTGGGTGGTCTTTGAAAATTACAGTTAAGTGGTAGTAGTCAATACATACTTTTTGGCTATTAACGAATATGCATTGGGTATCCCACCGGCTGGCCCGGATGCTCCCATGAACCCATTTGCCTAAAAAACACAAATGTGTACACATTAAAATTATATGTATGACAAATAAGAAAACACCGCCTAATTCTGATAATATTTGAATTGTGAAAGTTGGCCTGTGTGGATGAATATTTTATTTTCATGAACTAACCACCAACATACTTTCATGTCAAACAACTGGACCAATTTTGATGAAATTTCGCATAGAGATGGATATTTGGAATAACATAGCCTAGGATAATTTTTAAACCAAAAATCTTAAAGGGGCATTTTCCTATCAGATCTTGCACAATATCATCTGAATGTGTTTCAAAAAGTAATATCATGACATAAAAATACTAATGGAACTAAATTGATAACTTACATTGGGATGAGCCATTAGCAAGCTAATGTTGGCCTTGCAATCATTCAGCAGGGTGTTCTCATACTCCCCAGTAAGGTTGAAGTAGCCAGTGGCCAATCTGACGAGGGACCCTTGTGGCACCGACTCCAGGAGTCCCCGAGTCACTCTCTCATCTTGTGTTATGTGATATTCTCCCATCTGTATCAACGGGAACACCCATGTGTCTTTGTTTGCTTCTGCAATTATAGAAAAAGAGATGATTTGTAGTAACTCACTCATACACACTTTTAGAAGCAGGTGTAAAATATATGTATCTTCTTTAATAAATTAACATTTTGTGTCTTATAACATACAAAGGAAAGGAATGGCATTCAGTTAATGTCACTATAACTCATTCTCAGATTTATCCCACTTACCATTACATGATATGGATTCTTGCTTCACTTTCCATCTTTGGATTAAATTGATAATCTTTTCATTAACTTCTTGTATCACTACTTCTCGAGTACCATGTTTGGGTTGAGTGTAGCCATCCTTCACACATTGTTTACTATAATTACTTACTTCATCTGTAATCAACATGCATAAATGTTTTCAATATCTAACTGTGCAGACAATTCTCATATGAAATTGTAGTAAATGATAGAAAATACCTAAAAAAACGAGTAACCTTACAGAGTAACCTTATCTTGTTAAAACAAAACTCTTTATTATAATCGCTACATAGTAAAAAAACAAAGTCACTTTCTGTCTGCCTGTCCCTATGTATGCTTAGATCTTTTAAACTACGCAAAGGATTTTGATGCGGTTTTTTTTATAGATAGAGTGATTCAAGAGGAAAGTTTTAGTATATATCAATACCCACGGGAATGCTATAACCGAATTCCACATGGACGAAGTTGCGGGCAGAAGCTAGTAGATATAATAACATATTTTTTGATTACCATGAATATCTCTTATGGCTCTCTCTGGTTTTTCTTCAACCAAAATGAAAAAAATAAATAAGTAAGGAAAAAAGAAATAAAAAATACTAACTTACATAGTCATACCTATGAGTTCACAATAGAAATCTGCTAGATCAGGATCTTGAATCTCAATATATCGGTCTTGCCTTTCGCGGAAATAATCATTAGAACAGTTGGCTCCACTCAGTAGAACAGAGTCATCAGCAATGTACAACTTCATGTGTTGCAGCCCCACAATTTCGTTGTAACGTGAAGGCAACGCTTTAGACCAGGTACCTTGGAGGCGAGGTGTCTGATACAGAGAAATGTTGCACTGTTCTGGCACATCCGTCACGAATTCCTGCAGCAAACTCCGCGAATTCTCCGCCCCCCGCGTACCTCGTTGGTAATCCAACAAAACACTGAATTTCAAACTCTTATTTCGTAACACATTCTGTTTCGTTACCTTCAGTAAGTCTTTCTCTAGGGCACCCGTACCTACATACAGGCTAGCGACTGATATACGCCGATTTGCGGTTTTAAATCTTTCATACAGTGAATCGTAAAACTTCCGGGGATCAGTGATTATATTAACTTTAGAAGAATTTATAGAAAAACAAGGAGCCACACTATACAGCCAGTTATAATATTGTAGCTCGGCGGCTTTAAACCTTAAAGGTAGATTGCCATTAATCAACATTTTTGGTTATTTTAAATATGCATTTATCGACATATAACCACGAAATTCACATCACAGCCCAAAATGTACATTTTGTATTGTATGTCAATGTCAGTGTCCACCACAGATTAGTAAAATATGTCTAAAGATGGGTGTCCACCCACTGTCCGTATCCGTCAACGCAAACGTAAAAATCGAAGAACAATGAACTGTCACTTCTAAAGGGATGTACCAAAATGTACCGACTACTTCGAAATACCGGTACATCGCTGCAGATTTCCGGTACCTGGTTATCAAGATACACCCTGGTTATATATAGATAGATCGTATTTTATTAGGTGGATCTTTGCTTTATCTACCGCCATCTTAATTTATTTCGCCATAAGATTAAATAAATAAAGAAGTCCTAATAAATTGCGCCAAGTAATTGCTTATTTCAAAATGTACTATTTTAACTCTGCATATTGGTGTCGTTGATTATAACTATTCCCCACACGGAACGATAGGACAAGAAGCTTCTAAATTGAAAATTTCAATAGGCCATTTTCAGTTGCATTTGAGCACAATAAAAAGCATAGATTGATACAAAAAAATCATAAATACTACAGGCAATAACTTCAAGCTTGTTTCATAATTATATTCTTTAAATTAACCCATCCCAAGTAACGCAATGAACGGAATGAACCCAATCCGATGAGCCTCGAGGAAGTAATTGAAAAACATCAAGGAACTTACTTCAAACAAATTGCATTTATTTATATCTATGATTGTTACGACAATGCAAAAACGGACTTTATATCACTTGCTTTTCTTCATATACTTTTCCTGTAAAACTTCATCAGGTTCGATGCCATAGTATATTATATTATCTCTTATATAGGCCCAAGACATCCTCTTCGACGAGAAATGGACTCCAATATCTCCATTTTTGGATATAGTTATTGCACCTGCTGTATTATTTAGTCGGGCAGTCATTCCTAAAATATATTAGCGGTCTCAGTATATTCCGTAATATTCAATATTTAACTAAATGATATGTAACTTTACCATTCACGGCGTTCTTAGTCGCAATATTAGCAGAAGTCCCATCTCTCATTCCGTTGATAATGCTGTGAGCCAGGCAATATTTTAAAATTGATTCTCCGTGACCTATAAATTAAAAAATATAATATAAATACATACTTTACAGAAATAAATACAATAATGGTAATCATTACTCATTCCATGCCTGTAGTAGACACGCCTCCAACGTTATCATCAGCGTAAGTTCCACTCCCAATTTGTGGCGTGTCCCCAATTCGGCCGACCGCTTTACCGCTCATACCGCCGGTGCTTGTAGCGACGGCCACGTGACCATTAGCATCGATTGCTACTGCTCCTACTGTACCTACGCCGCCCTATAAAAGTTAAAATTCATTTACGTCTTATATTATTGACACTGACCATCTATTTATATGCAGTATTCAATTTGAATTTTCCACTGAGCTTTTCGGTGAAGGACACATCGTGATGCAATCTGAACGCATCTCCAAAATAACGCACGGATGTGTGTGAAGTCCTTAATCCTCACCGGGCCCTCGTGGGGACTATACTATAGCCCAAGTGAACCCTCTCTTGATAAGAGGAAGCCTGTACCCCGCAGTGGGACGTTAATAGATTGTGGTAACGTAAATTTATCAATTTGACCTTCAGTGTACATATAAAAAGTAAATCAATTATATCCCTAAACCTAGGTACTTCCAACTAATATTATAAATGCGATAGTAGCTCTGATTATCTGTCTGTCTGTTACTTCTTCACACTTAAACCGCTGAACTTTAAAACTGAATTAAGACATGCAACGCAGACGAAATCGCAGGTGATTGACAAATAGAAAGTAATAAATGACTAGCGAATACCAAATGTTTGCATACGGTATCTGCAGAAAACACAGAATACTCAAACAAGTGTTATCTTATCAACCGTTATGCTACGTTATATATTTTTTACCTCGTCTTTTTGGCCAATTTCAGTCCTTCCAAATTCACCATGCTTCAAAAAATCTTGTAAAGCGTCTTTCGCTTGTTGAGTAATCAAGGTTTCAGGTGGCACCGTTTGGAAACCCTGAATTTATCATAAAAGAAATTAAATACAAGGTACTATCCCGACGATCACGTAGGTATAAGTTGATGTGGTAGCCTGATGCTACGTCCGTACGGGTTGGTACCACTGTCTTAACCGCTAATCTGGCGCCAAATAGCAGTGCTCACACTGTTATGTTCCGGTAAAGGGGTTGAGGCAGCCGGTGCAATTAGTGCCACAGACGCATTCTATCTTAGGCCTCAGGGTAGGGTAGGCAACAGATTCGAGGACTTATTAATAAGAAAAAATAAGATTTCGGTGTCCACGAGCCACAGTGACCGCTTATCATCAGGTGACCTCTGTGCTCGTTTACCTATCATACTACATGAAAAAGGTATATGAGAATTTGAATATAATTGTTACCTTCTCCAAAGCAAATAGCTTGGCTCCTTCAGAACCTAACAAAGAGTGAGGTGAATCTGTTAAAACCTTGTGAGCGATACTTATCGGATGCATGAAGTCTTTAATCAGAGTCACTGCACCAACATCAAGGTTTTTTCCACACATTATACTAGCTTCCATTTCTATTTCTCCACGTAGATTTAAAACTGAGCCGTAACCTGAAATAGGTATATTATTTTTAGTAAGTTTTTTAGGTGGTCTGGCCTACCCGACTAATATTTGTTGATGAAGATATGCCAATATCGCACTAATCATTAAGCAGCACTTCTTATCTTCTTATCTAGCCTATTAGATCCCACTGCTGGGCAAAGGCCTCCCCTCCTCTCTTCCACTAAGCAGCACTATAGTACCAAAATGTTGGGTACGACGGGAAGAAAGAGCAATTGACGATAGAATGCAGGTGTGCAGGAATTATTAGTTTTTTATCCAATTCCACAACAAAAAAAAACCATTTCTTTTTTTTCAAAATACCTGCATTAAAATTGTGATCCAACTCCATACAAACAACAGCCGCCTCCACAGCTTCTAATGCGCTCCCACCAGCTTCTAATACTCGATGACCAGCTATCACTGCATCTTTTGTCCCATCTAGTTTCCCTTGAACACGACTTTGCGGAATATCTCCAGCGCCACCATGGACAATAATTATTGGCTTCATTTTCAAAACTCTAACTGAAACTAAAATGGAGAAAGTACAGCAAACAAAGTGACCACTTTTAGGAAAATGTAAAACTAACAAGCCAACATGATATTTAACATTATCATCGTGTTGGTTGATATAGTGTTAAGCAAATTTCAAGCTGCTCAACCCCCAATAAGGGTTACCGCAAGCCAAAAATCCGCAAGAGAGGCTAGTGGCACTGGGGATTACCGAAATGTCCAGTAAGTATGTAAGCAGTTTAAACGAAACTATTAGTACCGCACTAGTAACTGGCCCATGTACCGGTAGTAAAAACTGGGTAGTCTGATGCTTCACTTCAATACCAAAAACGAAAACGAAATCATCAGAGCGGTTATTTCTGGGCGGGGTATATGGAGTGTGGAATGTGTCTTGGTAAGGAGCGCAATCTTATATATGGCGTAACAGTTGAAAACGTGTCCAGCGGATTTGATAAGCAACAAAACAAATCACACTCTCCTCTTGACACTTCTGGCGACCGCAGCGCCCCCAACCTACCAGATTTGGTGTCCACCTTTGGAACTATAAAGATTGCGCTCCTTTACTTCAACCCTCCATAGGCGGGTACATTCGTATACTAGGGCGATCCCATGCCGATCCGGGTGACGTGTCACCGTAACGTCAAAGTCCAGTTGCCACTTTATAGCAATAAAGCAAAAATGAAGGAAATATTTTCTACCGTTATAATGTGTAGCCTCTACGACCACATTATAACACACTTACAGGCTATCAGTAGATATAAGATATGCACAACACAAAGTCCGTCCACACTCGACCACGGTCGGCGGGCGACTGCCCCCACCACCGCGCCTGAGCGGCTGTAGTGGATACTACATCCCTTCTTTGTTTTAATTGAATTGAGATTATTTAATATCACAAATATATAATTTTATAACTTATAAGTAATTCTATATTATACATAACATATTTACATACATATCTACACACATGCCTAACAATCATGTCAACCGTAGCCAACAATATTCAATATAACTATCAGTCGCGTAAGATTTTTACGCTATGTTATATTTATTTTTTAAAACATCGAATCATCCACAATTAGTTGTTTTTACTATTTGGAATAACAACAGGCCACTTATTAAAAAGTACATTATTTATTCATTTTATTATTGACTTGTATTGAAATAAAACTTGCAATTGGTTATTGCAATTTCCAAATACTTTACTTTCCTGTAACGAAATATAATCCTTGTAGATCTATTTTTATCTTAACAAATTTTCAATCGTTTAAAAACATCCTTATCTTACTTCTCCCTTTCCTATTAATTTTAATCTCTAGTCCTTCCTTTCCCCTATTAATTTTAATCTCTAATGAACCATAATATACAAAGATTGAGGTTCCACATTCCTCGCAAAAGCGGCGGATAACTTAGCTGGTAAATTGATTTCATGATCTGCAAAAGTCAAAGTTTCTGGATAACCTAATAATTATAATTTGTTCAGCATATTGGCCACATACTCATAGGTATGGGCACTATTACATATCACAAATGGATTGACCAGCGCGCTCTAGCTTCCCAGACTTTTTTTTTCAAAAAGTTGCAAAAAAAACTCAGAAGAGGCCGTTTTGCAAAATTACTATTTTATTTTTCTTGTTCTTAGTATAAGATATTTAATTAAGTATATTTATAAATCTCTTTTAATTGACATTTTCGAAAATTGCTAGTTTTCAGTTCACAATTATATTGCCAATTTGGGGATGCCCCTTGACACCATGCCCCCAGGACTTGATTACCAAAAAACATGATTATATTGTGGGAAATACCCACAAGGGACGATCGTTCAAACAGTTGTATAAGTCTGAATATGGGAAGGTATTCCTCAATTTTAATGCAGAAGTGTACCAATAGTTACATAGAACCTGAGGCAGCTAACCTGCCACAACAGAGTATTTCTACGATGGGTTCTAAGGGCATGCTGGTAAGGTCAGACTGGCCCCTGTGTACTAAATAGATACAACATGAACAACATAAGGATCAGCAGTCCCAAAATGTGCAGACTGTGTAACGAGGAGGAATAAACGCCCCTGAACCTTCCGACCGAATGCCCTTCGCCGATGCGACGTTGCTATCATATTCTAATCTGGGGAAGCATTAAATACACCCAGAAGAGGTCAAAGCTCTCACCACCAAGAAAACACTTCAATTTCTCGCAGAAGCCAATCTTGAGTGCGAGCTTGTGTCTGTGGCGATCACAATAGATCAGCAATGATCGCAGTGATGAATACTGGGCTCTATCGCTCTGCAAAGCCGCAACGCTGAACTATAACGATCGTGTCTTTTGTGATATTTCACAGCAGATAAGTATTTAAAAGTACTTAATGTGTTTATCGTACTGCACAGGCGTGTACCTGTAACCGGCCGAACTTAGGTGCGACTACACCACGCGCTGCGCGCGGATTGAATCAGATTCGCTTTCTATACACCAATGCAACACCTGGCGTGCACTGCACGGCCTGCCGACGTGGTGCCATGTTCTGCGCAGGCGCGCCCCCGGCTGGCAGGCGTTGCTGCGCCAGCCACTACCTTTATGTGCTCAACTCCACCAGCCCTCTGGTAGCTGCGGTCCGGGACAGGCTGCACAGCCCACTAAAGCTAAACAGACCTTAACTTAACCGATCTCTGTAAACTGTGATCGGTCGTGAAGAGCGACTTCTTAATCTTCTAGTTCTATTTATTGGTTAATTTTATTATCGTGTCATAATCAAGTATCATACTGAATTAAAGATTAAACTTATTAATTTTTTACATGGAAAATCAACAGCTGTGTTATCATATTATCCATATTATGATAAAAAGATAAAATTATCAAACCAATTACTGGCTGTACCAACGAAATTAATTCATTAATTTAGTATTTCTTTTTGTGCCTTTAACTTGCTGTGCCCCAACGTAGTCATTTTTGATACAATTGTATTATTATACCATCTAAATGTAACTGCAACATGAGTGCAATAAAACTATTGACTTTTGACAGGTTTTTGACTTCCAAGAACCTAAAGGTATAAAGCCCCAGCCATGTATAGCGACAGCCTCAAATCGTCAATAATAAAGAATATTGAATTAATGTCTAAATTTATTAATTAGTAGGTAGATACATTTTAATAAGAGCACCATGTTCGTAAGACTACTCAAGCTACATCTGTGTTCGTGGCATAGCTAAGTTTATAAGCCACCACATTATTCCGAGATCCCGACCACCGAGTCCGATGATTCAGGGTTGACACTCAAATAGTGCAGAAAAATGCAGGAATTTTATTATACGCAAAAGTAGTTAATAATGAACGACTATGGCAAAGTCTGATTTACTTCCCTTCTCGCTGCCAGAACGACACATTAGTACTGCCAATTTCCGTGAGCTGTTGTAGCTTTCTAGTAATGTCTCTTTTTTAATTAAGGTAATTTAATTAGGCTTTAATATATAAAAATAAATGTTCATATTACCAATTTCGAAAGGATCCTTACAAGGACTAGCTAAATAGCTGATCAAAATTATTTTTCCAACCCTCAACCTCGAAGCTGGGTTATGTGTTTCACGTTTCGGCATGTAGTCAGTACCTTGGTCATCACCTCCCTGAACCATTTGTAAAAGAAGGTGGTGGGTACCCAATCAATCAACGATACCGGTTAAGCAAAGCCCTTATCGTATGCTCAAGCTGCTGGACTAATGAAAGAATTATAAGACTTTTATCGTCTCAATAAAAGTGATCCTGCTCACCCCTTCTCCAATGGCCTAGCTGGATTATCCTCCTAAGACCCCTTGTCCTTTATAATGGACAAAATCAAACATTATTTACAATTATTTCATAAGATTTAAAATTCATCATCTAAAATTGACAGCTGGGTCTCAGGAGATTGTGCATGGCCCTATTTTTTATAGACTCGTTTTTTATTACCAGTGACCTAGCTGTTCACTGTAGAAACAGTGGGTTATGCATGGCCCTATTTTTATAGACTTATCTATATTTTATCATCAGTGGCCTAGCTGTTCTCTGTAGAAACAGTGTGTCATGCATGGCCCTAGTTATTAATTGTAAACCTGTGGCCAAGCTATTCACTGCAAACAGTGCGTTTTGCATGGCCCTAATTATTCATTATGAACCTGTGGCCTAGCTAAATGTGCATGGCCCTTGTTTGTACTTGCCTGTAGTCAAGCTGTTTACTGAAGGAACAGCATCAGTTTTGCCTGACTCTTAATACTTAGTTGTGATCATTTTATTACAGCATATCATGTACCTACCTATGTGCCACATAGTATATGGTTGGCGTTTTACATACTATTTCGTATATTAGCCGTTTCTTATTTAGAGCCCATATATTTTATGAGAAACGCATATTTCAATAATTAAGTATCATACGCATTTTAATGCCAATTGGCAATTTAATGCCATCAACGCAATTTAATGCCACTGATGTTATTTAATGCCTTTAGCACTTTTATAACCATATTATGCGCAATTTAATGCACACATGATTTATGGTCGTTTGACATTTGAACACCATTAACTCAATTAACAACTGCTTAGACGTTACTTAGATACATAAGTAACTACATGCATGATTGATTGTCCAATTTTAAAGATAAAACAAAGTATATTTACTCGTACCAATAGGCCCAGTAAATATCTACGTTTTAATAAGAACCTATCCACATAAATAGAAAGTAACTGTAGCTTATTAAACTTCAAGTAAATGTGACCCACTTATTGTTATGTTATTTTGGTCTTTACATATAATAAGCATTATGCAATAAACAGAAGTACGTCGCAATGACTAGGTTAAGTAGCCAAGCAGGTAGTGTTCTTTTTGTGACTATAAATGTATTCTTAGATATTCCGGTATACCTACCCGCGAAATACGTTTAATTTTAAATTCACTATAAGGTAATGTTTAACCAACCACGAACGACTGACCAATTCCGCTATAATTACTTATTAACTATCTATTCTGGTGATACCCAGTAATAAAGGCATTTTAAATCACTCACTTCAATGAATTATGAAGTTACCTACATCAAGTCGTACTCGTCGTATGATACTATTCTATTCAATGCATGAATTGCTAAGTAATTATTAAGTGGGTATGTAGACTTTTCGTTCGATTTATCAAGGATTTACATTTGACTTATGAAGTCATGGGAATTCACTACCTTGTATTGCATTTAGCTAATACACATTGCATTTTCAATAACGGTTTCTCGTTATTAGACAATCAAACATGTTTAATTGTTTAGTGTGATAAACACGTATGTTTTTACTCCATGCAGGAATGCTGATAGTATTTAGACTATGTATATACATATTCCTTTGGTACTTATGTCTATGCCAGCGGCAAGTAAATGTGTATATTTCAAGTGCACTCATGAATATTTAAATTCTCATTTTCATGGCATTTTACTGAAAGTTAGTAACAATACTTACTTAAGTACAAAGTGTTCATGGCAGAGACCTTATTATACGTACCTATACACAGTTGTGTTATTTCAACACATGTGGTCCCTTAACATTTACGTTAATAAACTGCGTGGCTCTCTAGCGCTTAATTGCCCATTGCGTAGCCTTTAGTGAAATTTTATTATACCTATGGTGTTCTCAACATGGTGTAGAATCTTACAGATACTTAAGTACCTGAACACTAGGTCAAATCTTTGTTCATAATAAAAGTAAACTCAAACCGGAATTTTCTATAGCCAATAACCACCGATCTAAACCACCAATAAAATTCGATTGAATTATTATTCAAACAGTTATCTAGATACCGATTTCCGTAAATCGTAATGATAAAACAATTCTAATAAATGTAACATGAAAAATGAAATTCAAAGTGTTAGCAGGTAAGGTACTTACAATACTTTAATTTAAACTGATTAATACGAACTATTTTGTGGTGGACGGTAGGTTAATGCGAAGTAATAATTTTGCCAATCATAGAGAACACCTTATTTTCGTTTCACTTTTAAATAATTTTGGGGTAGGCATCGCAACGTTCATTAGGTACACGTGCACCATTTACTCATAACTATAGTTTGGCCTTATTGTCCTGCCATCAACATGTAATGGCCTTTACTTTGGCAATGAAGGAAATTGGTATGAATTTGTTTATCTACCCGTAAAAATCGCTTGCGCATGGACTCCGTTCATAGGTGGTTTTGATTTAAATATAAGTAATTAGATAAATGCTAGTGACTATTCTTATAGCCGAATATTTATATTCTATTGATACCACCAATACGCAAGCAACTGTTGGGCATTAAACATTAATTACCTAGGTACTTACCCTTCCTTCATTTTTTTTTTACTCGGTTTTATCCTCGTCGCCATTTGTAGCCTCTACGACCACATTATAACACACTTACAGGCTATCAGTAGATATAAGATATGCACAACACAAAGTCCGTCCACACTCGACCACGGTCGGCGGGCGACTGCCCCCACCACCGCGCCTGAGCGGCTGTAGTGGATACTACATAATGCAAAATAAATTATTTGCGCAGTAAATGAATTGTATCATTTGCTTGTTTAACCACATAAAATGAGACAAGTTAAAAAAAAATTATCGTAATGATTTAACGAAACACTCACAGGATACATGGGGGTTATTTTAATACACTGCTTGCAACACACAGCAGTGCGAATGACTTTAGGGTGACACCCAACTATTAGGTCCTTACATATGAAATTGGCGTTTCATATGGCAGAAATGAAAACGATTTTTTTTTATGAAACTATTTTTTTATTTAGTCAAAGTATGTACCATGGCTATCTATGCACTTTTGCCATCTCGAAGGTAGTTCATTGATTCCTTTACTAAAAAAAGTGTGTGAGCGAGAATCAATAAAATCTTTGAAGGCCGTTTGGACAGCCTCGTGAGAATTGAATTTTTTTCCTTGCATGAAGTTGTCCAAATTCCGAAAAAAATGGTAATCAGTTGGAGCAAGGTCCGGGGAGTATGGTGGGTGTCGAAGACATTCCAGTCGCAGCTCCCGTAGTTTTGCGGCCGTCAAACGTGCCGTATGTGGTCGAGCGTTGTCCTGAAGCAGCAGTGGGCTAGATCGATTGACCAGTCTGGGTTGTTTAATGGCTAGCTTTTCCATCATCGTTTGCAATTGTTGACAATACACATCAGCCGTGATTGTTTGCCCAGATCTTAAGAAACTGTAATGGATGACACCGGCACTAGTCCACCAGACACTTACCAGTACCTTTTTCTGAGTCAACTTTCGTTTCGGGCAGAATTTGGCTGGTTCACCTGGGTTCAACCATTGTGAAGAACGTTTCCGGTTGTCGTACAAGATCCATTTTTCATCACAAGTAACGATACGATTCAAAATGCCTTCATTATTGTGCCGGTTGAGAAGTGAAACGCAACACTCGACGCGTGTTTCTTTGTTTGCGTCGCTCAATTCATGCGGTACCCATTTTTCAAGTTTTTTCACTTTTCCAATTTGTTTCAAGTGAATCAAAATGGTTTTATCACTCACACCGAAGCCTGCCGCTAACTCTGACGTGGTTTGCGATGGATCTGCTTCCACAATTGCTTTTAATTCTTCGTTATCAACTTGTGTCTCCGGCCGTCCACGAGGCTTGTTCTGTAGGTCAAAATTTCCAGAACGGAAACGTTGGAACCAATAACGTACCGTATTTTCTTTTTCAATAGCTTCCCCATACGCATTGTTAATCCTACGAGCCGTTTCTGCAGCACTAGTGCCGAGGTGAAACTCATATTCGTAAATATAGCGATATTTTAAGTTCTCCATATTGTGAACAGAACGATGTGAAAGAAAAACAAATGACGCGATAACAAATAAATTTCGTAATTCGAACACAGAAATACATGGTCTTAAATTTGAAATAAATTTGAATTTGGAATTCCTAGCCGAACGCCACATATTTTGAATCAAAGTTGCCAGTTCGCCAAACGCCAATTTCATATGTAAGGACCTAATATTACAGTATACCGGACTGTCATACCTGGCGTTGTATTGGCTGCGTTCCGAATCGCGCTTAGAGCGCTCACAGCACCTTGCATCCTTTTTCCTCTTAGGACTCGACTTTCAAGAGGAAAAGAGGTGCAAGGTGCTGTGAGCGCTCTGAGCGCGTTTCGGAACGCAGCCATTGTATCATAACATAGAGCTATTTATTTATGGGTTTACAACTTTGAGTATATAGCCACTGGAGATGCCATGCATGGGCGATCCCCTCCGGCAAAGTACATGGTTCAACTGTTCAAACTCTTTATATAAACCCACTTGAAGGTCACTTCACCGCCATTTTGCATCGTTCCGTGACGCGAGACGTTTCTCCTGAAAAATGGTGTCTTGTGCGGTATTCTCGTGTAAAAGGCGATCTGATCGCTCAAATTCGCAACAAAATCGCATTTCCTATCATAGATAAGTATTTTTACTAACTTTTATTGAAGTAAAATCTCTATTTAAAGAAAAGCTTTTGCGATACGTAAACGTCAGAAAAATGTAAACATGAATGGGAGCGAATCGGTCTAGGGATGTGACTAAAGTCAAAAAAGCGACTCAACTTTTGAGTGAATCATTCATTCATTCAATCAATGAGGTTTATTTAATAGTAAGTTTTTTATTGCATATTCCATTAATTAGTAGATAAGTATAGATGTTTGTTACATTTAAATCCTGGAAGGTGAATATTACTTTTCTCTGGTCATCGATGTTGAATTTTATTCTGATTTTGAAAAGAAATGTTGGCAAATATATAGATCTAGGTAAAAGGAATACAATATTTAGTTCGGGACTACGAGTGATGTGTAATGCATATACTATTATTTATATACATTATTTCATATAATCCTTTTAAATTTCCAAAAGATCCATAAAGGAGAATTCTTGGAAACTGACACGTGTTATCTGTTCGGAGCATTTTGCTGACGACCCTTATCCATACTTACTACTACTACAGCCTATTTGCGTCCCACTGCTGGGCACAGGCCTCCCCTCATCATGAGTGGGTTTGGGCTATAGTCCCCACACGGGCCCATACTACCATACGAGTACTATCCATATTAATATTATAAATGCGAAAGTAACTCTGTCTGTCTGTCTGTTACTTACCTCTTCACGCTTCAACCGCTGGACCGATTGAGATGAAATCTGGCATGGAGATAGTTGGGGTCCCGGGAAAGGACATAGGCTACTTTTCATCTTGAAAAAACGCATAGTTCCCGCGGGAACGCGATAACCGAATTCCACGCGGGCGAAGTCGCGGACAGAAGCTGGTATTATATAAATGGGAAAGTTCATTTGTTTGTCCTTCTTTCACGTCGCAACGGAGAGGTTTTATGTCGTGATTTGTTTAGGGTTAGTTGGGAGGCTGGAGAGTGACATAGGCTACTTTTTACCACGGGAAAACATCTTATTCCCATGGGAAAATCCATTGTTTTGTTTTTGGTTTCCTATAACTATCGCTATGTATAGAACCATTAGCTGCCTGAATTCTTAGTACAGTCAAGTTCATAAATATATGATCACTTTTGGACCTTATTACAAGAGAGCAAGGTGTAAAAGTGTGTATATATTGGAGAACTCGTCCGTACATACGGACGAAGTCACGGGTAAAAGGGTAGTTATAACATAAGTAGCTTTTCCCCGCAACTTCATATGCGCAGAAATATTAAAATGTAAAATCCCGATTTTTCTGTTCCTATGGAAATTTCGGGAAATCCTTTCTTAGATTGCTCCCCTATATTCCCTATGGAATCTGCATGCCAAATTTCAGCTTTCTACGACCAGTAGATTCGGCTCTGCGTTGATCGATCAGTCAGTCAGTAAGTCAGTTTCTTGTTTTATATATATAGATATATAGATTTCATGTACGTAGGCTCTTACAAATACCAATCTACTTTAATTTTTTTACATATGTATCCGCCCGGAAGCTGCTGACAACAGTTCATTCCACAGTTAAAAAACTGTGTGTGGGCTAAGGACACAAATACAGATACTTACAGACATACAAACTAATATGTTTTTGGGTATCTTCAACGTACAGAATTTCCACTTTAGCAATTTTATTATAAAATAAAATACTATAAAATAATTCAGTTCATTCATCTACTTATCTCATTTGACTCATTCTTCAGATGTGTCCCATCACTAGTCTTGTGCATATGTATGCTGCATAGTTACGTGAAAACTCTATCTGTTTACGTGTATTTTTTGATGTGTTGATTTTTTTTGTAGTGTGCGTTTATCTCAACAGCAAAATTTGTGTCTGTTGAGTTCTGCGTCGTTTGGTGGTGTGCTGTATGTGTTTACCTCGCCCCCCGCTAAAAGTGGCGAAAAAATTTGTTCGGCGAGTTGACGTTATGGCATCTCCAGTGGCTATATACTCAAAGGTTTACAATGTTTACCATATAAATTATTCAGAAAACTAATTTTAAACTTACCACTTGAGCATTAGCAGTTAATAACAAGTAAATTCAACGCCAAAGCGCTAAAGTAAATGCCTTTTTCCAGCTTGGCTTATCAATCAAGAAATTACGTACTTGGGACTTGACAAACAAAATGTGAATGATCGCACTGCACGACACAACACAACTTTGAAGAAGGCGCGCGGCGGAGCACTTACGCCGTCGATGCAGAGTCATTTATTTCGTTATCTTTTAGTACTTTGTATTTTCAGAGGTATTTCTATTCTATCTATATCTACATACAGTAAGTGCGATGTTGCCATTATAATTTTTTCAACTTTTCCCAATCGCATGAGCCGCATATATATAATATTATTTATACCTTTGTTATAATAATTATTTACTGTATTCATACCAGTTAAAAGTTAAAACATTTATATTTACATGCCTGTCAACTTTTATAAAAAAAGAATTTTCTGTTCGAATGTGTGTGTGGGACAAGTTTTCAATGATCCAAAGACTATAGACCACAAAATAGTGCAGTACAAAAAGAATAGCACTTCCATGGTTGGAAAATATGTTTTATTGTCTGTGGAATTATGGTGGTTCGTGAAGTGATAGTGAAGCAGGAGTTATGGAAATATTTATACTAAAAATGTTTTAGTTACGTCCATATGTGTAAATTATGGTAAAATGTCAACTCCAGCGACAGATAGAAAATATGGAGCACAAAAAATACGGCTCACAAGTAAGCGCACGCTTTACATTAGTATAATACTTCCGCAACTCGGTGGTGAGAATATTTTGCATTTGGTTACAATCCAACTTATAAACTTGTTATTTTCAGTTTTGTGCGCAAGGAACTTGGCCAGGAGGGATCTTTTTCGTAAGTGATTTTTTACGTTAGTTCTATTTTGTCAATGTTCATATGGAGGTCTTCCTCAAGGTTGATAAATAGATGGTAGTACTCTTCGGCAGTTTGACATCGTAGACGAATTAACGTGCGAACTTGAATTGGATCCCAAGCCAATTTAGTGTAGTTTAAGATGCATTATATATATATATACATATTGATGAGACTGCTGTTGAAAACTGTTTCATCAAATTTCTTGTACTCCTACAGGCATGCCTGACCCATTTGCGAAAATCTCTGTCGACGGGAGTGGCCAGCTTTATTCTACAAATGCAGTGAAAGCCACCCTAGAACCCAAATGGAATACACATTATGATTTGTATCTAACCAAGGGAGATGGAATCACCATCAGGTAACATTGGGCAAATTAATAAACATGCTAACAATCAATTGGTGTAGGTTTAGTCTGTACAGTATGGCCAAACTTGAGGCAATATTGTCCAGTACTGGGTATCTTATATTAACTATAACATATCCAGTATGTTGAGTATGAGTATCAATCAAAAGTACTTAATTTATGAAAGTAGATGGAATAGAAGTGAGTTATTACTTTACTTTTGACAAGATTAAATGGTCGATAACTATGTTTAAAAGTTTTTGATATAATTTTTGTTAGTAAAGGACTCAATATTGTTGCCAGATGAAAACACTATTATAGTAAAACTTGTATTTTGTTTTAGCTAGAAATTGTAATTTATTTTGATGCTGCCATAAATTATTCAACACTTCGCTATACCATGTTTAATCATTGTTTTCTTTCTTTAGCGTTTGGAATCAAAGAAAAGTGCAGAAGAGACAAGGCTCCGGCTTTCTAGGGTGTGTCCGCATTCTCCCATCTACAGTGCACAAGTTAAAAGACACCGGCTGTGAGTCATACTTCATTATTAAACTACAGTGGTTAATACGGGTGCTGTTGACTATACTTATGTAGAATGCTAAGTTGCTCAGTATATTATTATGAAATTAGTCATGGTCAGTGTCCCATTTAAATCTGTGGTGACAATAAAATTGTGACAAGCTTTTTTGGATGCTTACATTTGGTATCACCTTGCTTATAAGTATGAATGTATGATTTGATATTTTAAAATATCCTATATTAATACTTTCAAGGATCTCAAAGTAATTGTCCAAACAAGCATGATAATGGTAATTATAAGAAAAGATAAATGTAGTGTAGTAAACTTGAGTTTCTTGGAAACTGTAAGCGATAGAGGCTTGGTTCTATGAATTATCAACTACTAATGTAGTTTTCAATATACTCATAAGTACAGTTTCATTGTTGCTTGTAATGCTTTTATGCACTTTGTTTTGTTACATTGTAAAACAAATTATTTGCACTTTACTTTTTTATTTACTTTAGATCAATGCCTCGAGCTATGTGAGGATGGATCAGGTGAAACTTGCGGCGTCAGGGGTCAGGTTATAGTTTCCCTGCTGTCTCGGGATGGGACGCGAGGGGAGCCCGCCTCCGCGGCCGGAGAGGGTTCTCCGCTGGCTGTGGTGGGCCCAGCGGGTGACGTCCGGGCGCCCCGGGAACCACCGCCCAATGTTGCCCCACCACCGCTACCACCACATTGGGAAGAGAGATTCACTTCTAGTGGCAGGTAATTAGCATAATTATGTCTGATAGCATATCATGTTTTGCATGCTTCTTTTAAAGATTTCAAGTCTAGATTAAGAACTTTGTAGCAGTCACGCTTTTACTGTGTACATAGCAATAAAGCAATTGGTGTTTTTAATCAATTAAAAAAAAATACAATAAGGATTGTACCAAGTAGATCGAAAATACTAGTAATGTTGGTATTAACAATGTACAATTATCGCGAAAACATAAATCAGCTTGTAGATGTATATTTCTACACATTTGATTTGAGCTGAAACTAGTTGCGTGCATCGTGTGGCCGCAATAATGTTTTTACTTTCATGCCTTCTGATATCACTCATTTACTTAGAAATCGAATGCAAGCTTCAGTCATTATCATTAAATATGTAAAGTGAATTTCTTTTAAGTATACCATTTTCAATCTAGATTCAACAGCTGTTGACATTTTAGCTTTCTGTCCATTAGTATTAATTTGCTACCTACGCAAATCCTAAGTAAACGCAGGACGAAGTCGCGGTCATCGGCTAGTAGTGTGATAAACTCCTTTTAAACTGTAAGTCTGTTTACAGGGCGTATTACGTGAACCACCTGGTCCGACGTACCCAATGGGAGCGGCCGGTGCCCGAGCCGCCCGCGCCCCTCGCCCCCGTCGCAACCCCGACTGACGGTGACGTCACCACAGCCACCTCCATCTCTATGAGGTGAGTCCCCATACTCCGATAACCTGGCTAGAGTTGGGTTTGATTGGTCATTGAAGAGACCGCGCTCCAAACTATATCCGTCCTAAAACAAAGCGGCGACTGGCATCATATAAGTATGAATAATGTATGGCGCCAGTTGCCATTTTGTTTTACAGTGGATATCGTACTTTTGTCAAGATAACTAGTTCGGTACTTTAGTTCATAGTTCATTGAATATGCCTAAATTCTTCGAGTTCGCAGTTTGGTCGTTCCGATTCTACACGAAGGAAAAAATCAACACAAAATTGAATACGCACATCTCGCTCACTCTTGTAAGTAAGAACTAATCAAAGAGAAAGAGAGCTTGTTCGTTCGTAATATTCGTTCATTCAGATTAATTATCGCTGTCATTCCAAGTGAAGTAGAGAGATCAGATGAACTATAAAGATCACCAATGAGGATATAGTACTTAGATCATTGAAAAGGAATGATTCCTAAAAGTTCTTAGTTCAAGAACTACTCGAGCCCTACACTACCCCTGACACCTCGGCCCTTCTGCTTCTTCGTACCTGCATGTTGAGCTGCAGTAGATTCCATTTCTCACTCTCACTCTTATTATTAGACTCCGCATTCTTGTCGCGATCACGTGACAATTTATTTTTAGATAGGATAAATAGTTAGTAGTGGACTGTGGACGAGACTGTGGAGTCTACTTATCCTAGATATTGAAATTCCTATTCTTCCTAACAGTTTTCATCACTTCCAAACGTATTCATTTTCTTATCCTGGTCGATCGTATTGCAAAATAATGAACGCTTTAAATGTGATGTGTGTGACAATACTTCGTGTCGCAATTTAATGTGGCCTGAACACTAAAATGGTCTGTATGGCCACTCAGAGCGTTCGATGTGTGTTTGATGTTTCCAAACAGAAAATTATGGCCTTATGGCTATTCGCGTAATAGTATGTTACTAACTTAGTAATCTTAATGCCGCGGCATTTAAATGACGCTGACGGTTTGTTACTATGTATATACGAGTATATTATATATATAAAACAAGAAACTGACTGACTGACTGACTGATCGATCAACGCAGAGCCGAAACTACTGTTCGTACAGAGCTGAAATTTGGCATGTAGGTTCGTGGGGGAACCTAGGGGAGCACTAAGAGAGGATCTTTGGAAATTCCCCCTTTAAGGGGGTAAAAAGGGGGTTGAAAGTTTGTATGAAACTTCTAAACCGCTAGACCTAGAAACATGAAATTTAGCAAAAAGGGTTCTTTTACTACGTATGTGAGCACTAAGAAAGGATTTTTGGAAATTCCCCCCCTAAGGGGGTAAAATGGGGGTTGAAAGTTTGTATGAAACTTCTAAACCACTAAGATTAAAAACGTAAAACTTGGCAAGGAAGTTCCTTTTATAACAAGTTAACGTTAATAAATGATTTTTGGAAATTCCCCCCTTAAGAGGGTAAAACGGGGGTTGAAAGTTTGTATGTAAACTTCTAAACCGCTAGACCTATAAACATGAAATTCGTCAAAAAGGTTTCTTTTATGACATAAATAAGCACCTACAAAGAATACTTGGAAAGTGCCCCCTTATAGGGGGTAAAAAGGGGGTTAAAAGTTTGTATGTAACTTATAGCCCACTGGGCCTAGAAGCAAGAAATTTGGAAAAAAAGGTTTCTTTTATGACATAAATGAGCTCTAACAGTTTTTTTTTGGAAAATGCCCTTTTATAGGGATAAATGGGGGATTAAAATATAAATAACCCATATAAAAAAGGTCTCACATAATAAAGCTATTTAGAGGGATACAGTATTAATCTTTATCAATTGAAATCACCTCAAGCATTTCATGCACTTTATGATCGCCATTTACACCATGCAATTTAAATGAATATCTTAGGAGTTATCAAAAAGAAAACTAATTCAGCGCGTACTTAGCTGACCCGCAGCGGCCTTGTGGTTGGCCATCCGTTTGCGATGCTTATTATACGACCAGTAGTTTTTCAATACGAGTTCAATATGAGTGGCGCGCACAACCGAGCCCCGGGGAAGGAAACCGGCTACATATTAAGTTCGGTTTACACGGGTTCAGTGTTTATCCCGGAAGAACGCTTAGATCCCGCGGGAACGCTATAACCGAATCCCACGCGGACGAAGTCGCGGGCAAAAAGCTAGTATTATTATAACTTTCCTTGGATTTTTGACGATTCAAAGTAAATTATAAGTAATTGATGGCTGTGCTGTTGTGTCCTTGAATGTATTGATGTAAATGTACAAAAATAGATTCAAAACAGGTAATTCATTTCCTGTGCAAAATCTCTCGCCATCATGAAAGAAGATAATACAGCCAAGGATGGAAACAAAATAACATTGTGAAACACTTTCCAAAGATTGTCAGGAACGTCACTGTTTAGCGACGAGTCCGCCTGTCGTTCACCTAACAGTGATTCCTACTTTTTCTCTTTACTTTGTTTGTTATTGTAAAATAACTAATGTATTTTCAGACCCGAACCGCAACCACAGACAGCGGTGCGTCGGCAGCCGGCCACGTCGCCGGTGCGCGCCACCGCGCCTATCTCACCGATGTCACCAAACTCACCAAGCTCACCAGTCTCACCGATGTCACCAAACTCACCGAGCTCCCCCGTGTCGAGCACGCCTACCACCCCGATCACACCCATCGCTGCCACCGATCTGCCTCCTGGATATGGTATGTTTTGTATTTACATATAGGACGACTCAGCCCGGATTGATACGAGCACAGACGAAGGCCTCATGGTCGTTAAATATGGCGGCCGAGCTTTCATTCAATACAGAAACGTCATTTTATCCCATAGTATAATATTTAATGAGCGCTACTTAGTTGACGGACGGTTTGAATCAATTCTAGCCTTTACCTTAGCCTTCACCCGCATAGGTCCTGTTTTCCCCGTTCTCGTAGAAATTTCGGGAAATTCTCTCAGGGCCCCCTTACATTCCCCAAGGAATCTACATACCATATTTCAGCTTTCTAAGACTGTTATTTTTTGTCTGTGCGGTGTCTGTCAGTCCGTCAATCACTCAGTCAGTAACGGAAAAGTTTTATATGTATTGGTTGGAAAGAAGCTAAATGTCGCACAAAAGTTTGCCAATAAGAAGAACCGCAATAACATGGAGCGACGACCGTGAAAGTCGCGAGAATCCGATGGAGGCGAGTGGCATAAGACCGGTCTCAGTGGCGACTTGGCGAGCCTTCGGGTAGGATGTTCAGCTGTCGACGTCTTCGGCTGAAATTATGATGACGATAAATGATAAATCAACGTAATAACGTAACTTGTAAATGTTCGATAAACTGGTTAGAATAACAATTCCTACATAATCTCTTACAAGGAAATAGTGATCAGTATCAAAAACTGTTTTTTCTTTAAAATACCAAAGCGAAATACACTTAAATTAAGATAATTGGACTACCGTTCACGTATTAGATTCAAGGTTAACTCCATTATGTAGCGTGTCCCAATAGTCGTGTTGGCGGTCACATTAAGGACAAGCAGCTCAAATAATACAATACATTCACAAAACTCTTTGAATATAGTGCGCTACTTATTGGTACACCGAGAAGTCGCTACTTATCGTGTATTTTTTTACAGGGTTTTTAGGTAGCTTAGCTACATAATAAATAACATTAAACTGATAACACCCTATACTGCCATAGTGAATCTTGAAGCTAAAGGTGGAGTGTACATGTTAATTTGTATGCGTATGGGATGTCGCGGGCGAAACCTAGTTTCAGTTACCTAATAGATTGAGCGCTTTGAGAGAATTTCGGGGCGATCAAACTTCCGTGAACTTTTCGGGTAGGCGCCAGGAGTCGACTGAGAGAGTGTCTCTATAGGACGCTCGCATTGCACGCCCAAAAGAGACTTAGGGCCGGTTGCTTCAAGCACAGTTGACGGACTGATTGTCGTTAAATATGGCGAGCTGTCATTCCATACAAAACGTCATTCTATCCCCTAATAAAATATTTAACGAGCTCTGCTTGGTTAACGGACGGTTTGAATCGTTTCATGCGAATCGAATGCGTTTGCGGCGCGCGGGGCGGGTACATGTGCGCTTGCGCATTGTTTAAGTTCTCGTAACATCCGCCACTCCGCTTGCGAGCCTCTGCGGCTCTGGCATATGCTGCAGTCATGACGATACAAGGGCGCCGAGCAGCGCGAGAGCTTTGTCTTAGCTTTACCATTATTATTTTTACTTTGCGCTACCAGGATGTGAGTTCACGGCGCTACAGGGTTTACAACTGCGGAAATGCAGGCGAGCCGAAGACGCGCGCGGTGTGTCCCGGGCTTTAATCGTGGATTCAGAAACGTGTCAAGTTCGAAACTGCGCTCACGTCTATATCTAAGCCAATTTCTTATTTCAGAAATGCGCACAACAGCCCAGGGCCAGGTGTATTTCTACAACGGCGCCACGGGGTCGTCGACGTGGCACGACCCGCGCGTGCCGCAGCACCTGCGGCACTGCTCGGTGGCCTCCGGGCCGCTGCCGCCCGGCTGGGAGATGCGGCACGCGCCGTCCGGCCGGCCCTACTTCGTCGACCACAACAACCGCACCACGCAGTTCACCGACCCGCGCCTCGCGCTCTCCGCCCGCCTCGTGAGTGTCTATATGTACTGTCTGTGTAGTTGAAATTATCAATGTGTCACTAACGACGGACCTATGTGGAAATTTTGAAAGAAGGCCTTCTACTTGAGTTTGTTGCGGCGCTTCTTCTCAAGCAATGAGTCTAGGAAGCGCTGGTAAATTATTTTTCTGACGTGTAAAAGTGCCCCTATGTGGCCAATTTGCTGAGTAAATGATTGAACTTGAATTGACGCAGGTTCAGTCAAAACAAAAGAGGGCTAGGCTAGTCTTTGTGGGTGCAAGTCTGCGATGTTTCAGTAAAACACTCCACAGTAAATGCGAGAATTCAGAAACGATCACTTGCTAGTTACTAACTGACTTAAGCCGAATTTGATCGGCACGTACAAAATATGACAAGCGGTTCGCTTGAAATCTCGTTGGCGGCTGGCCACTCGTGTCCCGCTGATGTTATGTGCCACCAACTAGGGATATCACGAATGTCATTTCAATCACATTCACGAATCCGAATGCGAATATTTAGAAAGCGAATGTGCGAATGCGAATGTTATGGAAGTCAAAAAATCTCAACATATTTAAACAGTCAAACTGATAACAGTGATGTGATAACCATCAAAACAACACAAGACAAACTAAACAAGCAATCACAAGTCGCTACCAAAGTAAAAATGCATTCTATTGGCCAAAATTTATTACGTGATGCGGGGCAGGCGCGCTTTATGCATGCGCCAGTCGTTTCTCGGCGGCAGCAGCCGCCGCGGGCGAAACACGTCACGACTTGTACACATTCGCATTCGCAAAATATTCGCGTCGTTTGATGCGAATGCGAATGTTGATGCGAATACTTAAAACGATGCGAATGCCAATGCGAATATTCGTAACATCTCTAGCACCAAAACCTAGTCCTTCAAAAGTCTAAAATTAGTG